>JAMXBB010000008.1:59634001-59951015 GCA_024138015.1 Lumnitzera littorea
CCCCCCCCCCCCCCCCCCCCAAAACTTTCCTTTCTATCTCCAACACTTTCTTAATTTTATTTTCACAACTTTAACTACCATTACAAATTACTATACCATATATACTTGCTTTCCTTTTCATATTACAAGAAGCAAAAGGCATGTTTTCATACGATTTTGTTTTTTTTTTTTATCTTAATTAGTAATTAGTTATATATGTTACGTTAGTTTTGGAATTTGCATGTAATATGTACATATATGTTAGTGAAGGTAGGAATCTCTATACCCATACTTAAAAGTGTAGAAATACTTAGATATAAGAGTAGAAATATATGAGTGCATATACTATGTGGATACATGTGAGATGCATATGTGTAGATTTTAGTAGAATACACAAAATAAGTGCAGGTATGCATATGGTTGAGTGTAGAAGAGTACATGTACACATGTTGGAAGACTTTAATATAAGGGTATTTTTTTTATGTATATAACCTAAAATGAGGAGTATACTAAGTGTACATACCTATAATCTACTAATTGAACCCATAAGATGTAAAAATATAAAGTTTATAAGGGTTTCTTAGGAGTGTATAGAGGACATACGAAAATACGTATAACACCGTATGTATATACAGGTATATGTATAGATATAGATATGGTATATGTACAATATATGTATAAGTATACTAGTATACATACAAGTATATTAGAAGTATATATACACACGACATACGTATAGTATATACAAGAACATAAGTATAAAAATTATACATAAGTAAATTATAATATAATTATTTAAAATATTATAAGATAGTATAATAAATAATAAAATATATATAATATATGCCCATGTATACATATATGGGCTGAAACCACTATAAGCCCATAACACGCATATTAATTTGAGTTAACCTCATTTAAGTACATAAAATAGTAATAATAATATAAAGTCATAAAAAATATAAGAATTTAATGGTTAATTAAATCATAAAGTACTAAAATAAGATATAAAAATAGACAATAAGAATAATCAAACTTCAATAATTAAAATTTCAATAAATTTAATTCATATAGTAAAATACAGGTCTTAATGTCCAAAACAAACCTCACAGTGTGAACGTATACCCGAAAAAGATGAAAAACGATTATAAACTTATAAATATTGGAGATAAAATGAAAAAGTTATATATGATTAGCAATAAAGTTCAACCGGATAAAAACTGATAGTAACCTAAGTAGAATTAGGTAAATAGATATCTGGAATTACTAGTTAACTAAATTACTTATTATCATTGCTATCTTTTAATAATCAGGTGATCTTGACAAGGGTATAGATCTTCCGATCAATTACTAAGATTAGTGTAAGGCAACATGGCTAAGTGAGTATTTACCCTATGATTCCATACTTGTGTATGTTTGTAGCTAGTGAAGTCAAATGATTATGTTAATTGATTGTTGTGTGGGGTCGGGAAATGCTTGTGTGTGTTATTGTTTGCTAAATTGTGAATTTACCTTTAATATTGATAACATATTGTTTGTTGCATAGTAGTATAGAAAATGCTTGTATGTGCTATTGGTTGGTCATACCCTAATTGGATTTAACTATACTCGACTGATAAAAAGAAATTGGAACATGCATTAACACACATCGCATATACACTAATTCCAGCCGTTACATTACATGGAGGTAAGGGGAGGCCATACGAAGGTTGTTATTCATAAGTATATTGGTTTTGTATGGTGCATGTGTAAAATATGACATTACCTTAGCCTACAGGAATACTAAGCATTGGAGGTGCCAACTGCCCAGTTAAGGGTCGAGTCCAAAGGCCTCTGTTTAGGGGTGAGTGTAGACTGTGGAGGCCCACTCACAATTATACTTAGAACTTGGTTTTTATGAAAATAAAAGATTTATTTTGTTTAAATATGAAACATGGAGTTTCATAGAAAATAAGTTCTAGTATAATACCCAGATCTGATTAGCGTCGTGTATACTTCAACCCAAACTTCAGAGAGTGTTAAATTTGAGTTGCGTATAGTGACTAGTTAATTGTATGTATTGCTTGGCATGCTATTTGCTCATTCATTCATATGATTGAATTTAATGTAATTATAAGTTGCTTATGTTGTGGTTGAGGGGTTTACTCACTAAGCGTTAGCTTACACCTTCTTAAGCTTTTGTTGTAGGACTACCTATTTATCGATGCTAGTTGTAAGATGCCAGAGGTTAGCATGGGGACCTAGGTAAGAGTAGACTATTCAAAGTGTCAAGAGAACTCACTTTTGTAGACTTTATATGTGTACTTTTCCTTTTGATAGTATTGTAAACACGGATATACTAGATTTTTGTTTACTGTAATCTTTATAGTTTAAATCTTATATAAATATGTTTATGTGATGATATCATTTTGATATGTGTGTTTTTAGGAAGCTAGTAGTTATAGAGCCTTATATATTGTATGAAGAGTTCATGATTGGAGGTTGATTTGTTTAAACTATATATATGATAAATAAATTACGAATACTCCAGCAAATATACTAGGTCTGAATCAAGTAATACAGAGCAAGTAAGGTTGTCAATCCCTTAAGGACTATAATATTACTAAACCTATGATAGTTCTTATCAATATTCAGGCAATAAAAAATAAATTAACTAATCTAATAATTATACTAAAACTATCAGAAAGAAAATAACTTAAAATTTTCTAAAACTAAGTAATCAATTGAGAATTGTGAGAAAACAGAATTCACCCTAGATTATATAAATTTAATTGTTATCATGTTATATAGATTAATAGCTATATGGTCATTCAAGTGAAATTATTATGCCTTAAAACGTAAGGACTTAAATCTCTACTTCCCGCATCTCCAATTAACAGTAGACTCTAAATTAAAATCATATATCTCCTAATACTATGATTGTCTAATATCCTAAATCAATTATTTCTAATGTCTTAGTGAATAATCAATTGCCGAACATCGCATTAATCTTTAGATAATTTCTAATTAATTTAATTAACACTACTTTTACATTAATTAATCAAATTAACCAAGAATTTCCAACAAACCCTATATCAACTCCCATATTACTAGGATTTCTAACAATTATAATCAATTAGACAACTATAATTGAAATCACAGAAATTGCAATCATTAATCATCTATATATCTATTAATCCTATAACACAAACACAATCATCATCTTAGCTATCTAAGATTTCATCAATTCTCACAAATAAATTTAGCCAACCATGGAATTTGAAACAAAAGCACAACTACTAATTGAACTTGTAAGGAAATTCATAATTGAAAGCATGAATAATTAACAAAATTGCATAAATATAATTAAAATAGATGTAACCAATTATATAATTGGAAAAGATAAACTTTAATTACAACTCCAAAACTTGGTGTCCATAGTAAAAGAAAAATTTTCTCAATGATCTAAGCGATTCCGTAAAATAATTCTTCAAACGACTGTTCTACAATTCTTTAAGTCAAAGGAAAGTATACGTATCTAAAAAAAAAAAGGTCTTGAAATGGTGAAACATAAGGCTATTTATAAGAAAAATTAGAGTTGGCTCGCATAAGGCTTCTTTTTCATGAAGGCCAACTGATAGGCTGGCGATGTAAGCTTCAAGGCTGGTGGCATAGACTCTAAAGGCTACCGGTATAAGTGTAGGCCGGCTGTGTTGAATTCTAATCGTGCCATAGCTCATTTCGAGCTTCTTCGTTTATGTAAAACTCTTCTAAATTGTCTGTATTTCCACTTTAAATCCTCTAATTCCTAAAATACTCAAATGAAAATAATTAAGTACCATTTCTTAATGATTTCTATAAAATCAATAATAATTCTATCTAATTTTCATATTAAAACATAAAAAATATGCCTTTATCAAAAGGGTAACCAATCAGGGATTCTTTATACAATATATGGCGTCTACCATGACTAGACTGTCACCCAGTTCGTGACAGTAATCCTTCCCGACGGCCCGTATCATCTTAGTATTAGAGCTTGGCTCCGTTTAAGTAAGTTCAATGTCATTGTCATCCTTATGTAAGTGTCTATATTTTAGTGAGGTTGTGTGACATAGATCATACTAAAATTTGAGCTGCTGTAGAGGTTGTAAGCAACATTGATCAGTATTGGATTGTTGTTCTAGAAAGTAGATGTTAGTTCTCTATTTTGCTATGTTTTGAGTTTGTGAAACTGATTGTATGAGCTAGTTTATAGTGGTGTTGAGCATTACCCATGATTGTCTTTGTTGAATTAGTAAGTTTCATCTAGTAAAGAGGTTTGATGAAGAATTTTAGTGAAGAAACAGTTATTTGATTAAAGGACTTGGTATAATAGTGTACAATAATGTCAAAGTTTAATATTCAAGGAACTCTTAGAACCCAAGAGAGTGATGGCAAAAATGGTCGAAGCTAACCAGGGAATTACATACCCCAATCTATAGATGATAAACTAGATAAGCTCACTGACCTAGTGTCTAACCTAATAACCACAATTAATAAAGATAGGCAACTATGAACTAGAGAAGACCTAAATAAAGCTAAGCTAATGAACTACCTAAGAGAGGCAATGTCCAACTTAGCCGAACTGATGAACCAATTCAACTACCTCGAGCTGGAGGAGTAAGAAGAGTTGCTCTTCAAATACTTACCTTAGAAGAAATTGAAGAAGAAGGAAAGGAGTTAGGTGATGAGGTAGAGGGTTATTATGCATGCAAAGAGAAGAATGCTCGAACTCCTAAGGTCGAAGGGCTAAGATTATAAATTCTGAGCTTCTTAAGAAGTGGTGATGTTGAAGACTACCTGGATTGGGTAAACAAGATTAAGAAACAATTTTAAGTGTCATGAAGTGCTAAGAATGCTATAGTTAGACTTTTCGTGCTAAAGTTTACTAGCTATGCTGCCCTGTGGTGGAAGAATTTACAAGCCAACCGAAGAAGAGAAAGATAACATGAGGTAAGGGATTGGGTAGAAATGAAGAGGTTAATGATGAGAAGATTTGTTCCAAGCTATTATCTGCAGGACACCTTCAAGAGATTATAGGATTTGACTCAAGGAGGGTCTAATGTTGATGCATACATAAAGGAGTTTCAGATGCTAATGATTCGTTGTGAAGTTATCAAGCCTAAGGACCAAATTATCTCTTAAATCATTAGTGAGTTGAAATATGAGATTGGAGATATTCTAGAAACTATGGATATTGGTTAACTTGATGAGGCAATCTGAGCTACTTAGACAATTGAGTAGTGTCGGATGAACCAATGTTAAGCTCCTATGATTTAAGCTCCCTTAAGTACACCTGTTCTGAAGAGACCTATGTAAATGAAACCAAGCAAAGCAAGTGAAGTCCGACTTACTCCAGTTGCCAAAGCAGAAGAGGGGGAAGTCCCTAAGAAGTTTAAGAAGGGGCATAGTTTTAATTGGAAGACAAATGAGATCAAGTGCTTTAAGTGTCACAAGTTTGGCACATGGCAGCTTAGTATTAGAATAGAAAAACTATGGTAATTAGAAAAGACATGCCAACCATAGAAGTTGATAGTATTGATGAGGAAGTAGAAGAGCTGAAAGCATCTGGACAAACCAACCCATTCGAAGAGGAGGAGGTCATCTATAGTGAGGAGGGAAACTTCATGCCTGGGACCATGTTACTAAGGTAAGTGATGAGTACGAACCCAACACCTAAAGATGAGTAGTGAGAGAATCTATTTCACATTGGTCATAAGGTCAATGTGTCCTTATATCCACTTATTATTGATAGTAGCAACTACACCTATGCGAGGTTAGCTTTTATGGTCCAATAGTTGAAACTGCCAACCTCACCCTACCCCAACTCATACAAAATACATTATCTTAGTGATAAAGGAGCCTTATAAGTAACTAAGTAAGTAACTAAGCAAGTAACCATACGAATCTATATTGGAAATTACCAAGACAACGTGCTTTGTGACGTGTTGCCTATGAGTATGTCTCATATTCTACTTGAAAGATTGTAGATGTTTGATTGGAAAGTGATTTATGATTACAGGAAGAGCACATGTTCACTAAAGCACAAGGGTAGAAAGGTAAAATTGAGCCCTATGACTACCAACCAAGTTAGACCATGTAGGCTCAAGAAAGAGGCTTTGGTAATGACCTTAGCCAAGTTGAAAAGGGAGATGAAGCTTAAGGAGCTAACCTATCTACTTATCAAAAGGTTGCTTGAAATGAAGAAGCTAAGTATTGAACTACTTGTCAAAGTGAAAGCCTTACTGAATGAGTTTGCCAACCTATTCCCAAATAAGCTACTAGAATGTTTGCCACCAATCAAAGGGATTAAGCATGCAATAGATCTACAGCTCGGAGCTACACTATAGAACAAGCCTTCTTATAGGCTAAATCTTAAATAGGTTGCTAAACTATAGAGGCAAGTTCATGAATTAATGAAAAGAGAATATATTTAAGAACCCTTAAGCTCATGTGCCATGCCAGCTCTATTAGTACCAAAGAAGGATAGAAAGTAGAAGATGTATGTAGACGACCAAGCTATCAATGGTATCGCTATCAATGGTATCACCATCAAGTATAAGTACCCCATACATAGGCTTAATGACATTCTTGATGAGTTACATTGAGCAAAGATATTCTCAAAGATTGATCTCAAATTTGGATATCACCAAATCAAAATGTAGCAAGGAGATAAGTGGAAAACTACAATCAAAACGTGCAATAGATTATATGGATGGCTCATGATGCCATTTGGATTGTCAAACATACTAAGTATATTTACGTAATTGATGAACCATGTGCTCCAAGAACTTATTGGGAAATTTATTATTTTATACATTAATGGAATCTTTGTCTACAATCTTAACTTGGAGACTCATTGTAAGCATCTCCAAGTTGTTTTCTCAAAACTCTGAGCTGAAAAGCTTTATGCCAACTTAAAGAAGTGTGACTTCTACCAACTTGAAGTAATCTTCTTAAGATTTATTGTGAGTGGAGGAGGAATACGAGTAGATGAGGAAAAGGTGAAGGCAATTACCAAGTGGCTTGTTTTAACCTATTCTATTGATGTATGAAGCTTTTACGACCTAGCATCATTCTATCACTGCTTTATAAGAAACTTCAGTACTATTGTAGCCCTACTCACCGAACTGTCAAAAAAACCTAAATTCAGATGGGAAAAGAAAGAGTAGAATAGTTTTAAGGAGGTGAAGATGAAGTTAACTACTACCCTTGTCTTATCTCTTCTGAGCTTTAACAATGTGTTTAAAGTAGAATGTGACGCATTTAGGCTAACATAGGAGTTGTACTGATGCAATTGGGCCAACCTATCACCTACTTCAATGAAAAGCTCTGAAGAGCCACACTTAACTACTTTGTGTATGACAAGGAGTTCTACTCCTTAGTCTAAGCTCTTATAGTTTGGCAACATTACTTGTTGCCTAAAGAACTTGTGATTTACACAGATGACGAGTCATTAATGTACTTATAAAGCTAACCTAAGTTGTCTAAGAGACAATCTAAGTAGGTAGAGTTCATAGAGGGATTTTCTTATGTCATTAAGAATAAGAATGGCAAGAACAATGTAGTCGTTGATGCCCTATCACGATGACATACCCTCTTGACTAAACTTCAAACTAGACTTCTTAGATTTTCTATGATCAAGGATCTGTATGCCAAAGATCTACACTTTGGTTCAATTTATGCCAGGCGTAAAAATAGTTGAATTATAGGTGATTATCACAAGAAGGATGGATACTGTAAACCCTGCTATTTTAAGGGACATGTAATTAACTAAGAATACTACTCGATCATTCCTAAGGATTAACTAAACTAAGAACTAAAGTTTACATCTAGAAAATGAACCTAGTTTTCCAATTCAAAAGCTCATTGTCAATAAAAACTCGAATACAAGAATAACAGACCCTAAGTCATCCAAAACCTTAAACCTTAGGATAATTAAGGACTTGTGATGCAAAATAAATAATTAAAACTTAATTTGAATAATTTTATTGAACTTTAGAAAACCATAAATTTCCATAGGAAGCAAATCATAACCTACGAATCAATTTAAAAACCAAACCCTAAAAGAATCACATATAAGATAACATCTTTATTTCCATTGTAAGCTATGTTATATATGGATAGGCAAACCAACCAATCACATTAAATAACTTATCAATTGTAAGCTAGAATTGCTTATCACTTGATAACTTATCAAAAGCTTATGATAAGACCATTTCCTCATCTTACCATAACTTATACTACATATGGATAAGCTATACAACTCCCTTATCAATTTAATTTAAAAACATGTGAAGTGACCAGGACCATGCCCCTAAAACACCTAGATGGCCAGTTTGAAAAGAGAGGGAGTGGAGGGTCATTTCATGTCAATCACACATCAAACCATTTGTCTTTCACATTTACTATTTGTCATGTGAAGTGACCAGGACCATGCCCCTAAAACACCTAGATGGCCAGTTTGAAAAGAGAGGGAATGGAGGGTCATTTCATGTCAATCACACATCAAACCATTTGTCTTTCACATTTACTATTTGTCCCTTAATGCTTACATCATCTAATCATTACTTGGTAAGGCTTATCTATTAAGTTTAGAAGCAACAAAAAGAAACTTATTGGATGCAAACACACATACAACGTAACTGACACTCTCTCTCTCTAATCCTCTCATTTTTACTCTCTTTTCATCCACCTTAAACACATAAACACAAAAGCACCCCAAGCCTTACAAATCCTCACCTCGCTGCTACACACATACACCCATTTATGGTACAAAAAGTGCCATCTTGCTACTCCATTTTAGCCTACCTAAAAGACCATTCTAGGAAAACTTTAGGATACCTAAAAACTAACCTCAAACCTTGAAGTTGTGGCATCATAAAGAGCTTACATAAGAGGAAGGAAAACAATGACCAACAAAGGATTCTAAGTACATAACCACCCTTTATACTCATCTAGGACAAGTTAATTATTTTTTTTTTCTTTGTTGAGTACTTTAGTAAGTCATGCCTAGGATATTATAAACTTTCATAAAGATACTAATATGTGCATAAGGTGGTATCATAGCTAGTTTACTTTAGGTATTAAGCTTATGAATCTTTTACATGAAAGTTAGACTATAAGTATACTAGGTTTAGTATTATGTGAGATACTTGTCTAACACTTAGAATAGAAATTTGTTACTTGAGAAAATCATGAAATATGTAAATGAAGGATTGTTAAACATGCTAGATGTGAGGTTTTAGAAGGATATCTAGATGTTATTTTTATTTCTATTTAGTTACATATGCTTAAATCTAGCTTTAGGTAAAGAAAAAACCATTACATGATGTTTTTATGAGGAAATCCACACTTTAAGATATCAACTAAGGTATAGAACTTATGATAAGTGTGTAATCTATAATTTTTACTTAGTACTTAAGATAAATAATCTCCTCATGGAAGAGGGGTTAAATTGGAGTTAGAATATAAGTAATGTAGGTTCTTGATGTATCACTTAAGCTTAAGAAAATAATGAAACAATTTGAGAAACCAAGTTAGAGAGCCATGAACCTAACCGGCCAAATCTGGAACTACAAGGAAACCCACTTAAAAATACAATAAAACAAAGTAAACAAAGTGAAAAGACTAACCAAAGCAAGTATAATAAGTGTTTAAAGCTTAAAACTCGAAACCGAGCCTAAAAACATCTAAAACAAGCTTAGAACTTGTAATTGGGCCCTTAAGAAACTCTGACCAGCATCTTAATTAATTAAGAAAAGTTGTTTTAATGCCCATAAAATGTCCACATAAAACTCCCTAAGCTTAAAAAAGTCATCAACTTTAGTTTAGATTAAAAACAAGCCCATTTAACTACATAAGCTCACCTAAGAGTCTAAAAAAATTTCTATAGCACCAAGGTCATTAGAGAAGGATGGAAATTTGACCTTGAAAAGTGTTTTAAGCTTAGAATAAAGACCTAAGCCTAAGCCTAAAAGATTTACTAAGATAACAAAAAGCCCAATAACTAAATTAAGCCTAAAAGAGCATCAAACGTTAAGGAACCTTATTGTTCTAACTAATGGATAGAATTGCCAATCTTATCTTGAAAATATAGCTACACCACATTAAAGTACACTTAAAAACAATGGAAATCGACTATAAGATCATAAAAATCAGATTTAAAACAAGAAAGTTATACATGATTGAAGTTTTTAGTACAATTAGGAAGAATATGAAAACTAAACTAAAAGTGTAACTTAAAAAATTTTAGGATAGCCTTCTAATTTTATTTCAATTTCTTATAATATCATATTGACAATGTTTAGGGGACCTTATCATTGGAGACAACCTACCTTCAGACTACTACAATTGATTAGCTAACGCCGAGTGAGTGATTCTTGATGACCTCATATTTAGTTTTGCTTATAGTGTAAATGTACTTAAATTTATTTAATGAACTTGAATGCTTATGGGATATGGGACATGCATGTGTGTGATATTATGATTGAATACCATGACTTGCTAATCAGATAATAATGAGAATTGTTTATGATGATAGCTATGCATAGTTGTATGGAATTAAATTTGTCTAATCACAATGAAAATTAAATTAATTATTCGATTAAGGAGTTCAATAAGTCATGCATTTCTCATAATTGCATCATAACTATACCGATTACCATCTCACACAAAAGGTGTGAAGGGGCTCACACAAGTGTGGGCTCTCACAGAGATTAGGCAACGATTATGCCATTATTATATATTTGAGTCTCTATCCTAACTATCGGGCTTACTCGGCATTAGGGGATGCTAACAGTTAGCGAAGGGTTGTGTCTTGTGACTTCCGCGTAGGATGTGTGATATGAATTACGGAGGCTACCATACCGCTAAACTTAGGCACGTTGGTCCAAGTGGAATAAAAACTAAGGTGTTAGAACTTAGTTGATGGTTTTTGTTGATTAATTATCTCCAACCTTGACTAGAAGGGGCATAATTCTAAGTTCCATGCAGTTCCTAGATCGCTGCATGTACTATTTGGCATTCTATGTGTTCATGCATTCATATTTTTGTTCATTAAACAAAATTATTGTGTCATATGATGAGGGGATTAACTCATTAAGTGTAAGATTATATCTCGATAGATTTCTTTTGATACAGGACCATCTCTTCATCCATCCAGGTTGAGGAATGCCTAAGGTAAGTCTTATGCAGGGATGGGGCGATGTGATTAGGAGAGCAAAGAGAGAAGTTCAGTATGGCCAATAGTTGTTATTTCTTTTAGATAGTTAAGTGTATGTAAATAGACAGATTAGTGACTGACTCTAATGGACTTTTGATGTACTGTAAATATTTTGTCATGGAATTCTAAGTTCTACACTTTATTTTTGGTAATGTATAAAGTTAGTTAGTAGTTTCAGATAATATGCCTGATATTACTCATTAATATACCCAGTGGTAACGTAAAGTGGAAGGAACCTTGTGTGTCGTATGGAAGGCCTATGATCAGCGAAGGAGTTGATTATAGATCCTCATACGATATACGACGATCTATCACGACGATGATACTATTCGAGTTATGATAAATACCTATTCAGGAAGAGAAGATTGTGTATCCTACCCTTTTCTTTGAGAGAATCACTAATGTGTGAGGCACATAGAGGGGGATTATTTAGACATTTTGATAAGCATCAAAATTATAAGGTATTAACCTCTAGATTCTTTAAGTCGAGGATGATGAAGGATGTACATTTTGTTATAGAGAGGTCTGTACCCTGCCACAAAGCAAAGAGCTATGCCGAATAAGCACCTTATTTGCTATTATGCATACTAACTAAACCATGGTCAAACCTAAGTATGGACTTTATATTAAGATTACTAAGGACATCCCATAGGAAAGACTCCATCATGGTGGTCATGGATCGATTTAGTAAGATGTCATACTTTATGCCATGCAACTGAACTAACGATGCTTCGGTTATCTCTTTTCTCTTTTGATAGGAAGTTGTCAAGTTATATGGAGTGTCAAGGATTACTATGTCCGATTGAGACCCTAAGTTCCTAAGGCATTTTTAGAGGACCCTTTTGAAGCGACTGAGAACCAAGCTACTCTTTAACACATCCTACCACCTATAAATAAATGGATAGACTGAAGTTGTCAATAAGACCTTGGGAACCTTGCTATGTGCCTATCGATCATTAAATTCGCTTACAACAAGACCGCCTATAGTGTCATAGAAAAGCTACCCTTCGAGGTTACCTACAGATACAATCCCAAGCTGCCACTTGACTTGATCACCCCATTTAGTTGACTTCAAGACCCTCAAGCTATTGAAAGATTCGAAGCCATCTAAGCTATGTACAAAAGGGTTATGGACTACTTGACCCAAGCTACCTCCAAACTAGAAAGAAATAGCTAAGGATGGAGGAACATAAAATTTTAGCTTGGTGATCTAACATGGATCCATCTTAGTAAAGATCAATTCCCTTACCTCAGGAAGAATAAGCGATCGCTATAGGTAGATGGACCGTTAAGAGTGCTCAAGGAGATCAACCTAAATGCTTACAGAGTTAAACTACCAAAGGAGTATAGAATCTCTAATAATTTCAACATTGCTAATCTCCCACCATATGTCCCTGAGGACGAGCTACTTAAAGCCAAATAAGATTTGATCCTAAATCTCAAACAGTATGAAGGGAATGATTGGAATCAAGATTGATCACTCAATCTCTAGCGCATGGCCTTATTTCCCTAGGGCACCAAACTGCCAAACAGGACTTAACCTTAGAAGAGGAGGTGTTCCTCCAAGCATACCTTACGTATCTATTGAGCTCCTCTGAACTGATCACAATCTCCTACTTAGGAGAAGATCTTAAGACTACTAAGTTGAAGAATTCCCAACCTCGAGCTACCCCACTACCAAGCTAACCTATAGGGGCCGACCTACCTCTTATTGAGCTTGAGCTACCAGATCTTCATCTACCATGCCAGTGTTCTTGAGCTACTGACCTAGTTAACCCAGCCCTATGCAACATCTAATACCATCTTAGATTACCGAATCAAGAAGCAAACACGTGTACACCATCTAACATTCGTACTGTCCTATGTAAGAATATTCCTTTTTGTTTGTTTACAAGTTTACCCTTATATATTTCTTATTTTTCCTCTTTAAGCAAGAATCCTTTTTCTATAATTTCTAGTAACTTAGGTCTTGCCCTAATTGGGCCATATAAATATCTATAATGTACCTTAGCCACAACAACTAATGAAATAGAATATTTAACATATTTTCTTTTCCGAGCTAAGTGATTCTTTTGCTTAGTTTCCCTTACTCTTATCAATCCCTTTAGCAAGCCTAACTTAGACCAATGCATCATATCTAGCAAGTTAGTTGGCTCATGGGTGATTTACGGTGTATCATATTCGTAGAGCTAATACTCGGTTTACTAAACCAATAGCTACCATTTATACTTTAGATTGTCTTGAGGTTTGAACTCACTCCCTTAGTTCATATGATACCAATAGCCATATGTCATCCTTCTCGGCAACTCATATCACCTACCATCCCATCCCTAAATTAGGTAATCTCGTTGATAGGACCATATGCCCATCATACCTAAGAAACTTCTATGGCCATCTTGAGACTTGACAAACAGTTCCCTACAATCTCCAACTTCATATGGTAATCCTATTGGTAAAGCTACACACTCACCTCAACTAAGAGACTCCTAATGCCTCCTTAGGCCAATAGGTTGGAGCATCAATAACTAACCTGATAGGAATCAAGCTACTAGGCTATTGACATAAGCTCAAGCTTGAAGACTTAAGAGCTTAGCAAAGCACATCCTTTCATACCAACCAACACCTGAAGAATCTGAGCTGCTCCTAACTACCGACTTACCATAGATGCTAAGCTATGTACCCTTATGTTTGTTAATTATGGAATGCCAGCCAAAGAAATGCTCTATTAACAACTCAACCATATTTTATCCGAGCTCCCTCAAACATATCCAAGCTAGCATAACCTTAGAGAGCTCACAAATCAGCTCGGCAACAATAGAATCTCACCTTACCTTTTTGTTTGTTTCTACAGAGGCCTTCCTAATAATTGTTGACCATGTATCCTAGCCTTCTACATGATAGGATTTGCTAAAGAAGCTTCTATTGCACAAATTTTTTTATGCCTTTATCCATTTTTTGTATTTTACTTAATTTGGACAATACCCTTTTAGTCTTTTTCATATTTAGTATGTTACTCTAATATTTCAATTATAAATACTCCCTTGTAAGTAGCATAGTCATCATGTTGACATTATTATTGAATATTCTAGACTTTTCCTTTGGTGTTAAGCTTCTTGCTTATTACCTCTCTAACTCATATCCTAATCCTTAAGTATGGCTAGGTGGCAAGTGACCTCACCAAGCTACTTGTGCATCATATCAACTTAGTTTATGAGTCTGTGAAGGTTCATTAGTGCATCATATCCTCAAAATCATTCATGGGTTTTTGCTTATTATCTCTCTATTTCATGCATTTACCATCCTATGCTTCAAACTTTCTGTAAGCTTGGACTCATCTCAATACTATTGCCCTTGTCTACTCTTAGTATGGAATATCATCTTGGTATCAGAACGAATGTTCATATTAAGTAAGTTACTATTAAGCTACATTATTACTATTTCGTGTAGAATATTGTTATGGAAGTGTGTATAGAATAACTATTGTCATTTATGTGGTTGTGTAAGGATTAACTGTAATGTCTTGGTAAGTAGTCAAAGTAGTATTACTATTCTTTTGTCGTAGTTACTGTATAGTGCCCTATTTTACTCTGTTTCAAGCCTTAAGAAATAAAGCAAGCACTAATTGAGCATTTCTCTTCTTTGAAGTAACTGTTGAACTAATAGTCTGTGTTAGGGTCTACTTGGATTTCAGTATTCGTGTTTAAAAGTGTATATATGTGTATGTGTGTGTGTATATTGGTTGATTTGGGAATTGTTTGTATTGTTTCTAGGAAAAGTGAGAATCCAAGAGTTGTTGAATTTCGTTGTGGGAACAAGATTGAGCTAAGGAGAAGATGATTGATTCTAGTGTAAGTGCCAAAATTAGAGATGACAACAATGGTGTTGTCTACTATAGCTAATAACCCCAAAACACCTCTAGAAGTTCCAATGAGTGGTTCATTGAAGTGACTCACTTAATAGCTAATTTAACTCAAGTTGTTCATGTGATAGCCTCCTAACTTATTGAAGTCATTTATAACACACCTTAAGCCACTCCCATAGTTGGTGTTATAGCCCATAATGCTTAACCTCTCCAAAGGCAATTCCTAAGTTGGCAAGATCAAGGTAGAGGAGGAAGAGGATACGTGCGAAGGATGATAGACCTAAGTGAAGTAGATAAGGAAAATGACAAAGAGTACTATGAAATGGAAAAGAAGGCCTATGCACCTTGAGTTGCCTATCATGTAAAGCTTCAGATTCCAAGCTTCAATGATTCTAGGGATGTTGGTGACTACTTCGATTGGGAAGAAAAGGTAGAATGAGTCTTTAACTACTATCAATCTAAAGACTACGAAAAGGTGAGAACTGCAGCTGTAAAATTCTTAAGGTATGCTGCAATGTGGTGGAGAAACTTTCATACCATGTGGAGATGAGATGGATATTGAAAGGTTAGCACTTGGCCTGAGATGAAAAGAGTTCTTGGAGCTAATTTTGCACCAAATACTTATTTGTAGGGAACTTTTACTTGACTCCAAGAACTAAAGCAAGGGAATCATACTATTGATAAGTATATGCGAGAATTTCAAATCCTTATGATCTAATGTGTAGTCAGTGAACCTTCAGCTTAAACAATATCTAGATCTTTTACTAAATTGATAGTAGAGATCTGAGACATAGTAAAGATGCAACATTTTGTCACTCTAAATGAGATTATAAGAATTGCTCAACGAATGGAGAGGTAGAGGAGAAATAGGTCGATCTAACCTCTAATGAGTCTACCTATCTAATCCAGCTGACTTATTTAAGGCAACCACCAAGCTTAATGTAGTAATGAGCTAAATAGGTGAACAAACATCAAAATTGAGCAAAAGAGCCGACCTGGTGATAATGAAGCACCATAGAGGACATTTGAGAAAGGATAAGCGTTAGGGCAAAAGACTAGCCAAATCAAGTGTTTTAAGTATTAGGATTTGAGCACACAGCCGCCCAATGTTTGAATAGATGAACCATGGTCATCAAAGATGCTCCAAGGATTGAAGTGGATAATACAAATGAGGAAACCCGAGGAAAAAGAAGAATCAAAGGGAAATACTAAGAGTAATGAAGAGCTAGTTGAAGAGGATGTGTTTGTTGAAGATCCGGATAAGCTGACTTCAATTGTTGTAGACATCTCATTTTTGCCCCTTGTTCTTTATCTAGAGAAAGGGTCCTTAATAAAAATTAAAAAATGAAGAAAAAAAAGAAGGGTTAATGTATATATATATACATGAAGTGTTTTCGTTGTGATTCCTATATCGAAATGTTGAAAAGTCTTGGCACTTAGAAAAGTTATTTTCAAAAATAAAAGTTTAATCAACTCTTTTTAAAAATTAGGAACTTTTTTTTTATAGTTTTGAAAAAAAAAACAGAAAAAACTAATTTAGGAACCATTTAAATTTTTTTAGGTAAAAAAAAATTAAAACGTAAACTCGATCAATTTTTCAAAAATTAAAAAAAACCAACAAACTAAAGTTTTTGGAATGAATTACGACTGTTTAATCCCGACTAGTAGGTATATAGGTCCCTTTAGGTTGATATAAAATTTATAAAAACTTTATTTTTCACTTTTTTTGTATATTATAACTTGAATTCCCCATTTTTTTAAAGATAAATACAATTAAATTTACTTACTAGTGATTAAGCTTTGTTTTAAAAAAGGGTAATTTTGAAAATAAAATCTAATTTTGAAAAACTAAAGTGGTACCCATAAGAGTTTAATAGGGTAGCTCCTAAACTTAAGAAATCTAATTTCTTAAATTCATTTCAAAAAGTTTTCAAAATGTAAACTAGTGGCTAAACTAGGATCAATTCGTCTAATCAGTTCTAATTTAATCATTTTTCTTAGTTTTACTAGGTGGTGACTCCAAATTTTTCAAAAATAAAGAAATTGATTTTCCTTTAACTTTAGTCGATAGTTTAAACTAAATAGGCATAAGGTTTAGTTTAAATTAAGTTAAAGAAAATAAAATTAAAATAAGAAACCAAAAAATTGGGCTCGATAGCTTAGTAACTCTACTAGAAATGTCAAGAGGGCTAGCCACTTAAGTTTTCCAAAATTAAGATTATCTTAACACTTAAGTTAACTTGTAAATTATTCATGTAAATTTTCTTTTTCTTTTGTAAAATATAAATGTTCATATTAACCCTTTTGTCACAACTCACTTATGGGGTGTTATTAGGAGATTATTTTATTATATGTATGGTAGATACGGTTAGAATTAAGCCGTCCTAGGACCCTAGGAGGGGGGGCTATTATGTAAGCTTTGAATGTTGTAGGACAACCACTTTCCGAAGCCGATTAGGCTACTTTACTCAAGCTCGATGTGAACAAAGAACCATTTCTTTAGAAACTCATGAGGTCACAAAACTTAAGAACCTTTAGAACCTACCCTTTTGTATACATAAAAACCCTTTTTCCAAAAGATTGGCAAGACCCCACAATGTAGTAGACCTAAATGAATAAGTGCAATTGTAGAGTTGTATCTTTCCTTGTATTTCTTCCTTTTATTATCCTTGTATGGCCATTTCGTACTTTTCCGTGTAAATATTCTGTAAAAATAGGCTTCAATTGTAATTTTTTTTTTTTTTATAGATATGGCTAGATTGAATCAAGTTTGCTTTCGAAGAAATCCATGATCATCCACCTCTTGGGCCTCAAAAATCACTATAGACTTAGTTCAAGCTTTTCAACTTAGATAGACGAGAATTCATTAAAAGCAAGATTGGGCTTATACTGTCTCTATAGAGAGTCACCATGAATATTACTCTAATACAGGCCTTAGTACATTTATGGGAGCCTAAAGTTGTGGCATTTTTCCTTAGTCCACACCAACTAAGTGCGACCATCGAAGAGTACTCCCAATTGCTATAAGCCCTTACTATTATTGACAACATCTATGTCCCAAACTTGGAAGCTGCTAAACCAAAAATCTTTAGTAGGTTACTGGGAGTCAAGAAAGCCAAGATAAACCAAATTTTGGTTCAAGGAAAGATTATTTAGATAGAGGACATCATCAACTGGTTTTCTACTAAGATGAGACATAAAGACAAACGGGTCATTTTCTATGTAGACCTAGAAACTTAACACCAATGCCAAGTTAATGCCTATATCTTAGCAGTTTTCAATGCCATCCTATTTCTTGATGAAACATGCCAAATCCACTTTAAAGTTGCAAAAATTGTAACACAATTTCTTGAAGGGAAGTCGTACATACCTACTCTCCTAGCTAAACAAATTTACTTACTGAATCATCTCAAAAAGAAGAGGTATAGAGACCTAAAGACCAATATGGATCTACTTTTGATCTAGTTCATTAATGACATGAGGAGTCACTAATTGGATTTTAACTAAGCTGAGTTCATGCAATAATATGACCTCATCAAGTCTTTTGAAGAGCAAATTGAGCTAGCCAATGATATAGCCACCCGTTAATGGGTTCAGTATTTTCAAGGCATGAAAGCCGAAGAACTACTTTGGACACTTAGATTTTTTTCAAGTAAATGCTAAAGGAATATGAAGGTTTCAAAGAAGTACCCCTCATCGGCTTCAACCTCTACACTGGATATAATCCAACCAACGAACTTACCCAAAATATGATTCTTAAGCCATCATTAAAACCTATCTCACTTGACTTTCATAACCTAAACATGATGGTAACTAACAAGGTAACCAAACTTCTAAGCTTTCAAGCTCTTTGGCATAAAAGGAAGGCTACCCCTACTACCAAAGGGATACCTAATAGAAGTCAAAACGCTCAGGGATTTCTCCATTGGCAACTACAAAAATTAAAAGATATGGGAGAGATAAGGGAGAGAGAAGAAGTCCAAGTTGAAGCCAAACTCGAGGAAGCAAGTAAAAGAGAACAAGAGTTGAAAGCTCATTGTAAGGAATACCACCAAAAGATAAAGGCATTAGAAGTACAGCTTAGGAAGGTTAGAAGTAACAACAAGGAGATGGATGCTCCTAAAATTTGAAAGAGGAAGAAGGCACAAGTCAAATCTAATATCCATAAGAAGAATAGCACTTAGTTTTTATTTTTTATTTCTTTCTTTTAGGAATTCTTTTTCGAAAGTAATAAGTGATGTAAAGCTTCACAACTTACAAAGATTAATAAAAATTAGTTAGGTTTTGCCATATTAAAGGTCTCTTACGAATTTAAATATCTTTATATCCATGTGCCATACATCCCTACATTTGTATTTATTTATTTATGTATATATGTGCTAACCTCACGTTCAGATTACAAAATAGCTCCCAAACGTCAAGGCTTTTAGAGGAATTTGATCAGAACGCGTTCCTAGACTAGAATGGCCACCGCTCAAGGAGACTACAACAATAATAACCCTGAGATCATTAATCCTACTGAGTTGAAATTCTATTCCTTAGAAAGGGCCATGGAAAGGATTGTAGGGCAGATGAGTTTCCTAGCAAATAACATCACCCTATTCCAAGCCACAACACCAGCTAAAGAAGAGAGCTCAAAGGCCTATTATGGGAAGAATTTTGAGACTCCCAAAGCAAAGGATAATTATCCAAAGGACCCATTCAAATCAGAAGGAGTTTCTCCAAAGGTTAACCTAACCTTTGATCCTGATACATATGTAGCCCCAACTAATGCAAGGCTGGCTAACTCAAGGCCTATTGTAAACAGTATGAAGGAGCTAGAAAGGAAGCTAACTTAGTTGATAAACGAGAAGACAAGGGTACTTAGGGGGCTATGATGGATTTGAATAGGCTAAGATTATTGAGTTTTCTACATATGATGTCAAAGCCAACCCCGAGAAATTTAAAGTACCAGAGTTTGAAAAGTATAATAGGACTGGATGCCCTACGTTTCATACTAGACTATACATAAGGAAGATGGGTAAGTATATTTAGTATGACCTATTTATGGTACAAACATTCCAAGATATTATAACAGGTCTAACCTTGACTTAGAACGCTTAGCTTGACTTAAACCAGATAAATACATAGGAGAAAGTCGCTAAGGCATTTTATTAACAATACAGGTTCAATGTTGAAGTAGCTTTGACCATGATGGATTTGGTCACCCTATGGAAGAAGAATAATAAGTCATTCAAAGAGTATGCTTAAAGGTGGATATCCTTAGCTGCAAGGGCATTTACTCCTATGACCGAAAAAGAGCTTACATCAACTTTCATCAATACTTTAAAAAGGCCCTATTTCTCCCATTTGATCGGGTAAGCTTTGTAAACCCCACGAATTTAGCTGTCTAAGTATAGAATCAAATGCTCAAATCGTAGATGATTTCCTGAAGTCAATATAGCCAGTGAGATTTAAAACCAATTAAAAATCTCAATTCAAAACCTAAAGTGAATATGAAAAATCTTAAATTATCAATTGAACCTCTAATCGCATACGAAGACCCTAAAATCTCAAGTATATGTAACTACAATAGTTAACCTCAAACCTCATCAAAACCCTAAGATAACCATCGAAGACTTAATCGCGTATGAATATATTAAACCCTAAATGTGTAAAAACACTAGAGATTGCACTCGGAAGTAATAAAAACCCTAAAAATATTACTTTAAGGATATAAAAGCATTAATCTACCATAATTTATCCTAAAACCCTAAGTGATAATATATCCTCCATATTATGCCATTTCATTAGTAAACAACTAAAGATAACTTTCAATCATGCATAAATATTTAGAATACTTAAGTGATCCCTTAGAAACCGAGATATTACATCTTAGATCACATTCGTCTTCTAAGTATATAACTAGGTTAGTATTACATAGAGTTAAGGGTTTAGTTGATGCTTAGGTTAAATGTAGTAAACCTTAAAACCTTAAATAATACTTTTCATGACAATTACATAAAGTGGCATACCAAATGATGTTTCTAGGATATAAATACTTAAAAAAAGATCTCATTACCTATTTTTACTAATTATTTCAACAAACCCCACATTTCCTTAATTTTCTTCCTAGTTTTTCTTAATTACTTTATTATGAGCATTCAAAATTACATTCTACTCTAAGAGAGTTGACTAAGTCAACATTTGACCAAGTCAACAAATGTCATTGTCATCTAGAATTCTCTTCTCCTTTCTAATGATTTCTTCTCTTTTCTTTTGGATTTTCTTCCCTTTTTCCTCACTTCTTTGCCATCCACATCCCTTCCCATCTAGACCCCACTCATTTCTTTTTCAGAAACACAAATTAAGACAACAAAACACTCTCTTCTTCCCCTTCTCAAACCGTAAACCCACCTCCTTTGCTACTTATTGTCATATTCTTTCAACACTTCACTTTCACAATTTCTACTCACATAAATCAAGGAGAAAGAGGTATGTTATCATTTGATTATCTATTTTATATAGTAGTTAGTTGTGTAAGCTAAGTTAGTATAGAAAATTGGTATGATATGGGTATATCTATTGTTAGAAGTGGAAGCTCCATATACATGTATAGAAGAGTAGGAATCTTTATAAAATGGAAGGAGATGCATGTATATATGTTTTTAGGTATATGTATATAAGGATGTACTAGAAGAATACAAGTATGGAGATCTTTGTACATGAGTATTTACTATGTACATAACCTAAACTAAAACAAATCCTAACTATACATACCTATACTATACTAAATACACACTTGAAAACACAAAGGAATGAAATTAGGAAGGTTTTCTTAGGAGGAAAATTTGGCATACGAAATTTGTACAAAAATACGTATATAACTGTATAGGTATATAAGTATGTATACAGGTATATAAGTATGTATACAAGTATAAATACGGTATAAGTATAAGTATATATATAAGTATACTAGTATACATATAAATACAATAAGGGTATATGTACATAGTAGTTTAAGTGAAATATACATAAGACATTTAGACATTACATAATCATGAGGTAAGGCATATGTAATTAAATGATGAAGTAAGCAATGATGTAATTAAAAGATGACATAAGCCATGACATAAGCAAATGATGACATAAGCCATGACATAAGCAATCGATGATATAAGCGATGACATAAGCATAGGTTTATAAAATAAGAAATAAAAAGAGTGTATAATAATTAGGTATATAAATTAGTAAACCCTAATACACTTCCTAAATTGGATTACACTTAATTAAGTACATGAATTAGTGATAGCAAAGTAAAATTCCCTAAGTATAAGAATAAATGGCTAATTAAATCATTAACTATTAAAATGGAACATAAAACTAGCCAATAGGAATAATTAAGCTTCAATAGTTAGAATTTCAATAAATTTAGTCTACATTGTAAAATACGGGTCTTAACGTCCAAAATGGACATCACCGTGTGAACATGCGTCCGAAAACGATGAAAAATGACTATAAATTCATAAATATTGAAAATAAAATGAAAAAGTTACGTACAATTAGCAATTAGGTTTAATCGAATAAAGATTGATAATAATCTAAGTAGAATTAGGTAGATAGATATCTAGAACCATTAGTTAAGTCAACTACTTATTATCCTTATTATCTCATAATGATCAGGTGATCCCGAGGAGGGTAAGGATCTTCCGATCGGTTATTCGACTAGAGCAAGTTGTCATAGTCAAGTGAGTACTCCCGATGACTATATACTTATTTGTGCTTGTAGTTAGTGCACTTAAATTGAATATCAATAACTTGATGCATGGGGTTTCGAGATATGCGTGTGCTTGATATTAATTGATTATTGTAAGAAATATTGTTAAATACGATAATTGATGATTTGATGGTATGATTGATTTTTATATGATTTGGATAGTTTGTTGATATTGATTGATCGCCTCATAATTTGACCTAATTATATTTGGCTTATCTTAAATTAAAAGGGCCATGCATTATCCATGCATCACATTACTTATTCTGGCCATCACTTTACGTAGAGATAAAGAGAGGCCTTGCGGAGGTTGTTTATATATATTAAAGTGTTTCTATATGGTGTACTCGTACAACATGACCTTACTCTAACCTACAGGCTTATTAGGAGATGGAGACGCCAACCGTATGGCTGAGGGTCGAGTCTAGAGATCTCTGCTGTAGAGTGTGAGTGTGGACTGTGGGGGCCACCTCATCACTAGGCTTGGGATTTTGTGTACTATTAGATGACTTAGAAATGGAAATATATTTTACGAAATATGATATTCAAAGTTATGGGTAAAAACCCAGGTATTGGAGCCCGGTAGTGATTGGCGCCGATGAATCTCTAACCTTTATCTCAGAGGGCATTAAAATCCGATATTATATGCAGTACCGGTCAACTGTATATATTGTTTGGCATACTGCGTATGCATGCATTCATATGGTTGTAACAATTTGTTTGATAACTTGTTTGCCAGTATAGTATGAGGGATAACTCACTAAGCTCTTGTAGCTTATTCCCCAATAGTCTTTCTTGTGCAGGTTTACTTACGATGGGATTGGGATAAGTCTCGAATGCTGAGTGCGAGATGAAGATATGTACATTAGTGTTAGAGTTAGTTGAAATCTTTATAGGTAATACATAAACACTCTTTATAGAAAATATTCACATGTTAGAATTGAATATAATTTAATTTTTCCTACAGTTTTATAATGTTGGTGTATGCTATCTTATTATTTGGTACGGGATACCGATTTTTTGCGGTTCTGAGGAACTGTGGGATATCGGACATCCATAGTTATTTATAATTATATGTTATGTCATGTTACAATAAATTAATTACTTGAAAATCATTAATCTTAGTGATTTATTATTTAAAATCCTGCAATCTCTGACTTGCAAGGCGGTTTTCATATCATGGGTGCACACATATTATGGAAATTTTTTGTAACCCTATTAAGCCTCCTTTAGAGTCCTAACAAGGTTTGTCTAATTTTGTTGAGGTAAAGGCAATAAGGTATAGGATTGAATGCACCATCTCCTCTAGTAAACTTCAAGAATAATTAGATAGAAGACAATTCGCTTCATCTGCCGTATCAAGACTAGCAATCAGCAAACCGAAATAATCCATGGTCAGCATGGTAAATTCAAATATTAGACCAAATGCTCAAACCCCTTTTAGGACAAATCTACCTACGATTCAACATTAGTTCAAAAATTAACCTCAAGCCAATAGGGCCCCTGGACAATTTACTAAGGTACCAATCCCTTTAAGCCATGTCTTCGAGAAGTTGCGAAAAGATAATATAATTCAGTACGAGCTCCCTAGTGACCAATATAGGTAGAGAATTTACAATCCTAATCAGAAATGCAAGTATTATTGTGGGCAAGTGGGGCACTTGACCGATACTTGTTAGAGATTAAGGAATAGGATTCAAGACCTGATAGATGAAGGGTCAGCGTAGTTGGACCTTATAGAAGGCCAAATTCTGAGCGTTAATAATAACCCCTTGCCTAACCACAACCCATTTATCAATATGATTTATGATGACTTCACCATCAACATGATCGATTTACACAAGAAGCCTAAGGTTTTTAAGTTTTACAAAAGCGAATAAAGCCCAAAAGCTAAGAGGTACACTTTCCACTTACCAGTAGCACCAAAAAACTACAAAGCCACTCCATTTAACTATCAAGTGATAAATCAGGAGAAGTAAGTTTTCTAGTAAGGTAAATTACTTGATTTAGGAGGATTTATCACCTAAGTGAAGAGCTCTAGAAGAAGAGTGTGTTGAAAGAGGCAAATGGCAAAAGGGTCAAACATATAGAAGGGCCATTTACCTTAACGAAAATGATCAATTCAAGTGAACACAAAATAATGCAACAACTTGTTAAGACTCTAACACAAATACCATTAATGGATCTACTAATGGCATCTGAATTGCATTGAGAGGCTCTATTCTATACCTTAAGGGAGGTTAAGGTCTCTCATGAAATGTAGATTGAGAAGATGGGGCTAATCACCAATTCCATCCTTATTATGGATCAAATTTCTATTTTAGTAAAAGAATTAGGAGAAGAAGGTAATTAGCATACGAAACCGCTTTTCATAATAGTAAGGAGTAATGATATAATCATTACTAGAGTACTCATCGACAATGGATCATTGTTGAACTTTTGCTCGCTTGCCACCTAGATCTATTAGGTGTTGACACAACGGTGATCAAGCCTAGTTCTACAATAGTTAAGGCCTTTGATGGGTCTAGAAGAGAGATTATAATGGGGATAGATTTACCCATGAATATCGGCCCTCAAAACTTCAATATTCGATTATAGGTTCAGGACATCTCAAGATCCTTCAACTTACTCTTGGTAAGACCCTAGATTCATGCAATAAGGGCCATACGTTCAAGCCTACACCAGAAAGTAATGTTTATCTCAAATGGCCAGGTGATTGTGATTTTAAGAGATTAAGAATATGACATTTACGAGGAAACAACCATGCCTTATATAGGAAGTGAAGAGCAGGAGGAGTGTGGTCTACAAACGTTCGAAGAAGTGTGCATGATTACCTATCCCAATAGAGAAAGGAATGAGAGAATAGAGTTTATGGCCAAATCGGTTAGCTATAAGCTAACTCCAACATAAGAATTTCAAAAGAAATAAGCAAGGAGTAAGAGAGGTGACAAATTGTACCATACCCTAATGACCTTCCCACCACTAACCGAGACATTTATCCGGGTCGAGACATAAGCCTCGAAGTTTGCCAAAGAAAGATCAACAAGCTCATATCATAAGTTCCAACACTATCTAAATAACTAGTTCTCCATCCCTATAAAAGGCGACAAGTCTTCCCTAGGGTAAAGGATGAACCATAGTTTAAGTATTTCCTAAATTTTTCTTTTCAATTGTCTTCATTCCAAATGTATCAATCAACCTTTTTCATTCAATAAAATATTAGTTCCCTTTCCTATACTATGTTTCAATTCTCTTTTACTTACATACACTTTTCATTATATACTTTGCCCAAATCCAATGATTCAAATGAAAACCAAGGATACCTTGTACAGGTAGACAATGAGAATACTGATATCACTTCCAACCCTACTAGGTTAGTTGTCGAAAGTGATGTCAATGACCATAGTGATATGTAAGAGAAATGGCAAAAACATGAACTGGGTAGAATTTCCATTAATGAACCAATTGAAACAATTAATGTAGGGGCCAAAGATAATTCGAAGACTGAAGGTTAGAGGGAATTTAGAAGAGGAGCAAGGAGTAAAGATGATTCAACTGTTGACTGAATATCAAGACGTGTTTGCCTAGTCTTATGAAGATATGCTTAGCTTAAATATGTCAATCGTAGTTCATCATCTACCTATCTAAGAAGACATCAAGCCTAAAAAGTAGAAGTTAAGAAGATTTTATCCTAACATCCTTTTGAAAATCAAGGAAGAAGTTAAGAAACTGCTTAAAGTCTGATTCATCAAGGTATTTGATTATCGGAAATAGGTAACCAACATTGTTCCAGTAATGAAAAAGAATGGGAAGATTAGAGTGTGATGGACTTTTGAGACCTTAATCAGGCAATGCCTAAAGACAACTTTTGCTACGAACTAAGGACGGTCTAATTGTGGCAGACGTCATATACTATATGAAAAACCCCTTATTAGTTACCCTTCCAATCATGAACTCTTTATACATTATACAAAGCTCTACAATCATTAGCTTCCCAAGAAAATACAGATCCACATGATATCATCACATAAACATATTTAGATAAAATTTAAACTACAAAGTTTATAGTAAGCAGTAATTTAGTACATCTAGGTTTATATTACTAACAAAACAACAGTACATAAGTAAAAGTCTGCATAGTCAATTCTCTCATCACATTGAATGGCCCACTCTTGCTCAATTCCCCAAGCTAACCTATAGTATCCTCTGGCCAACCTCAACAAATAAGCTATCCTGCAGCAAAAGTCTAAGGGGGTGTAAGCCTAAGCTTAATGAGCAATACCTTCAGCCACACCATAAGCAAGTTATAAATACATTATATTTATGCATATGAATGAATGGAAAAATAGAATGCTAAACAATACGTATAGTTAACTAGTCATTATGCACAACTCAAATTTAATGCCCTCCGAAGTCAAGGTTGGAGTATACACAACACCAATCAGATCCAGGTATTATACTAGAACTTACTTTACTACAAAACTCCACATTCCGTACTTAAATCAAACAAGTCCTTTATTTTCATAAAACCAAGTTCTAGTATAATCTTGAGTAAGCCCCCACAATCCACACTCACCCCTAAATGAGGGCCTCTAGACTCGACCCTTAGCCAGGCAGTTTGCACCTCCAAAGCCTAGTATTCTTGTGAGCTAAGGTAAGGTCATTTTGTATGAGTGCACCATACAAAACCAATAAATTTATAATAACAACCCCCGAATGGCCTCTCTCAACTTCTATGTGATGCGATGGCCGGAATTATACCTATGCAATGCATGTTGATGCATGTACTAGTTTCTTCTTATGAGCCGAGTATAGTTAAGTCCAATTATGATGTGACCATCCAATAGTACACACAATTATTATCTATACTACCATGTAACAAACAAAGTATTATTCGTACTTAAGGTAAATTCATAACTCGGCACATAATAACATATATAAGCATTTCCTGAGCCCATACAACAATCAATTAACAATATCATTTAAGTCTACTATCTGCAATCACATATAAGCATGGAATCATAGGGTAAATATTCACTCGGCCATGACGACTCACACTAGTCGTAGTAATCAATCGGGAGATCCTTGCCTGCATCAGGATCACCTGATCGTTACGATATAATAATGATAGTAAGCAATTGAATTAACTAGTAATTCTAGATATCTATTTACCTAATTCTACTTAGATTACTATCAATTTTTATCCGATTAGACTTTATCACTAATCGTATGTAACTTTTTTATTCTATTTCTGATATTTACAAATTTATAGTTGTTTTTCATTATTTTCAAACGTACATTTACACAATAATGTCTGTTTTAGACGTTAAAACCTATGTTTTACAATATAGACTAAATTTATTGAAATTCTAACTATCGAAACTTAATTATTCTTATTGGCTAGTTTTATGTTCTATTTTAGTAGTTAGTGGTTTCATTAGCCATTAATTCTTACACTTAAATGATCTTATGGTTTATTTTCTTAGAGGCTTATGTCATTATTTGATTATGTCATTGCTTACGTTATCATCCATTACATATGTACTCTTATCCTTATGTATTCATACACTTTATACATATGTTATATATATACTTATACTTCTAACATACTAGTATGTGCACATGTGTGCTTATATGTATACTAATACACATACCCATATACACATACGGTGACATACATATTTTTATACGATTTTCATATGTTTAATGTTCCCTCTTAAGAAAGCTTTACAAATTTCATATTTTTTGCACTTTAAGGGTGTATTTAGCAAGGTGTATGTATGTATAGTCGGTATATACCTCTTTTTAGGTTATGTACATAATGGATACTTATGTACAAGGGTCTTCCTACATGTATTTACCAAGTGTACTCTTATATATACATACTTAAGCATATGTACACATGTTCTTCTTCCATTTACTAAGTATTCCTACACTTCTAAGCATAAAAAAATGGAACTTTCACTCTTAACAACACATATGCACATATCATATAAGCTTCCTACCCTAACCTAACCTATTCATCTAACTACTAAATAAGATGGAAAAATATATAACAACATACCTTTTTTCTCCTTGTAATATGTAAGAGAGGTATTAATTTATCTAATGTATAAAAAGTTGTTGAAATATGAAAGTAGATTTGAAAAGTTTGAGAGAAAGGGGGACAAGAGAGTGACGGTTTGGAATAGGAAGAAGAAAAGGGATTTTGTGTTATGTATTTTGTGTTTTATATTGAAGACAAGTGGGGTGTAGGAGGGGGACAAGAGTGGACGGCAGCAAGAAGGGAAAAGGGAAAAAGGGAAAAAAAATCTAAAGGAAGAGAAGAGAATTTAATAGAAAGTAAGAGAAGATTCTGGTTTAATAATGACCTTTGTTGACTTTTCAACATGTTGACCTAGTCAACATTTCAAATTTACATGTAATCTAAGTGTACATAATGAAAGAATCAGGGGAAATTAGGAAGAAAATTAAGGAAATGAGAGGAAACATAGGGTTTAGTGAAATGATTAGTAAGGATAGGTAATGAGATCTTCCTTTAGGTATTAAATCCTATATAAATCATTTGGTAGGCTACTTAATATAATTATCATGAAAAGTATCATTTAAGTATTAATACTTACTACATGTAACATAAGTATCAACTAAACTCTTAACTCTATATAATACTAACCTATTTATATACTTAGAAAATGAATGTAATCTATGATGCAATATCTTAGTTTCTAAGGGATTACTTTAGTATTATATGTATTTATGAATGATTGAAAGTTATCTTTAATCTTTCACCAATGATTTAGTATAATACTAAGGTTATATTATCAATTAGGGTTTGAGGGTAAATTATGGTGAATTAGTGCTTTTATATCCTTAAAGTTATAGTTTTAGGGTTTTTATCACTTTTAGATGAAATCTTTAGTGTTTACATACATTTAAGGTAGAAAAATTTTATACGCGATTGATTAATTATTTTAAGGTTTTCACTTTCACTAACCTTGTCAACTCCTAGAAATATCTAACACACATAAGTCTACTTCAAATGTTAGGTAAATAAATTTAGGGGTTTATAACTTTCCTCTACCTCATATCAATGTCTTAGTAGATAATACAACCAGAAATCATCTCTTCTCATTCATGGAAGGCTTTTCCAAATACAATCAAATTCGAATGTTCGAAGAGGATAAGACTAAGACAACCTTCATAACAACTTGGGGTACATTTTGCTATAAAGTGATGCCTTTTAGGCTCAAGAACACTGGGGCAACATATTAGGGAGCAATGGTAGCAATCTTTCACGACATGATGAATAACCAAAAAAAGTATGTGTTGATGATACGATCATGAAATCTAGAAATAGGGAAGATCATATAGATAATTTGGGGAAGTTGTTTAATAGGTTAAAGAAGTTTCAACTGAAGTCGAACCCAGAGAAGTATACCTTTGGAGTGACATCAGGGAAATTGTTAAGCTTCATAATTAGTCAAAGGGGCATCAAAGTAGATCCCAATAAAGCTAAAGCCATAATTGACATGCCCCCTACATGCACACTCATGGAAGTTAGAGGTTTGTTGGGCCATTTGACTTATAGAGCATGATTTACATCTCAGCTAATAGATAAATGTCACCCTATGTTCAAGCTACTAAAAAAGAATGCTAATGTCAATTGTGACAAGGGATGAGAGGAAGCCTTGACAAAAATTAAGGAATAACTCATGAATCCTCCAGTATTGGTAGCTCCTAAACCCGGGAAGCCATTGTTCTTGTACCTTACTATTTTACTTGAATCCATGGGAAATATGCTTAGCCAAAAAAATGAGGAAGGGATAGGGTGAGCTATTTACTATTTGAGCAAGTAATTTACCAAAGGGGGGTAGAAATACTTAAAAATTGAAAGAACCTATTGTGCATTAGTTTAGTTCATGCATTAACTCAAATAACACATACTTTATTACTAGATCGAGTTGATTACACAACATGATCCCTTGAAGTATTTGGTGGAGAAACCAACCCTCATTAGCAGAATTTTGAAGTGGTAGATGTTATTATCAAAATTCGATATTGCATATGTAAACTAAAGTTTAGTCAAGGGGCAAGCCTTTGTGGATCAATTGGTAAATAATTCCCCTAAGGATACTTCTCAAAAAGTGTAAGTCGAATTTCCTAATGAAAATATCTTAGTGGTTGAAAATAGTTCTAATATCAAAGCAGTTGGGATACCTTCAAATTGGAAGATGTTTTTTGATGTAGCAGCCAATGTGTTTGTGTATGGAATTAGGGCAATACTAATATCCCCTGAAGGTATATAATTCCCAATGGTTGTAAGACTCATTTTCCTGTATACTAACAATATCATAAAATACAAGGCATGTATTATAGGACTCAAAATGGCACTAGATAAGGAGATAAGGGAATTAAAGTTATATGGAAATTCATAATTGATCATTAGCTAAGCTCGAGGTGAATACAAGACAAAGGACCCCAAATTGGTACCTTACCACTAGCATTTGACCGCATTGATAGACATGTTTGAAAAGGTTACATTCACATATGTATCTAGAGCTTAGAACCAGTTTATTGATGCTCTAGCTACCTTAGTTCCATAATTTAGATATTTGGTGGAGTAGAGATTTGGTCGGTTAAGATTGAAGTCAAAGGAAAGCTTGCTTTCTAGTTGGTAATTGAGAATAATGATAACAAGCCTTAGTATTACGATATCAAAACATTCTTATAATAAGGTACATACCTTGATGAGGTTGAGAAAAAGGACAAGAAGACAATTGGAAGATTATTCTCCTAGTACTTGATAAGTGAGTCCACCTTGTATCGATGATCATTTGATGGTATACTCTTACAGTGTATAGACAAAAGAGAAGCAAAGGTGCTGATGAAGCAAGTGCATGAGGGAGTATACAGCCCCCACATGAACAGCTACATGCTTACCGAGAAAATTATGAGACCAAGATATTATTGGTCGACCAAAGAGGGAGATTGCATCAAACATATTAGATACTGTCACTTGTACCAGGTTTATGCGAATAAAGTAAATGCTCTACCTAAAAAATTATATACACTATCTATGCCATGACTATTTTCAATGTAGGGTATAGACATTGTTGGCCTAATTACTCCAAAGGCATCTAACTATCATTGTTTCATACTGGTAGCCATCGATTATTTTAGTAAGTGGGTTAAAGGCTTATCCTACTCGAGTGTTACAAAAGGGGTAGTGGTCAAGTTCATCAAGAGAGGCATTCTAGCTTAATATGCGACTCTAGAGACAATTATTACCGATAACAGTATGAATCTTAACAGCAAATTGATGCCACAATTATGTTGACAGTTCAAGATCATCCATACAAATTCCACTCCCTATCAGCCTCAAATGAATGGGGCTGTAGAAGCAACCATCAAGAATATCAAAATAATCATTGAAAAAATGTCAGTCACATATCAAGATTGGCATGAAATGTTACCAGTCGCACTCAAGCCTATTGAACTTCTATTAGAACATCAACAAGAGCAACTCCCTACTTGTTAGTATATGGAATGGGAGTTGTATTACTAATAGAAGTCAAGATCTCATCGCTTAGAGTGCTATTAGAAACCTAGCTAAATGAGGTTGATTGGATAAGGAAGCACATCAAGCAATTGAATCTAATTGATGAGAAAAGGTTTATAGCTATATGTCATAACATGTGTTATCAGCAATGAATGGCTAAAGCTTTTAACAAGAAATTGTAGCCCTAAAGTTTCAAAGAGGGAGATAATGGTATTGAGGAAGACTCTACCCAATGTAAAAGACTCTGGAGGGAAATTTGCTCCAAATTATAGAGGTCCTTACATTGTAAAGAAAGTGTTGCCTAGAGGGGCTTTGATATTATCTCAAATGAATGGTCCAAACTTAAGGCAGCCTATAAATACTGATGTAGTAAAGTTGTATTACCTTTAAAAAAAAATCAATGGAATTTTCACTCAAATCAAGAAGTGCGGGAGATCTTAATATTACTGTGGTCTTATTTTCATTTTCTACAAGCAAAGTTGGTATCCCTAGTAGTTGTCCACATTAGGTAACATTCCCCAACCCTTTGCCTATTCCACCAAAAGGTCTTACTCTTTACTATACCTAAATAAACCCCAAACATCATGAACACAAGAGCAAATGAACACATAATGTGGAACGATAAAAATTGATAAAAAAATTCTTTAAATACTTTATTACAGTTCACCCTCCCCGGTAAGGGAGATTTGCTTTCTATTTTTAAAGGTAAGGCTATATTCAGAAAAGCATGGTAGATGAGTACTACTCATTTGAGGATGAAAGCTTAAAAGGGAAACCTAGTCAAGATTTTAAGGATTTGTATGGGGCTAAAAATTTGAGATATAACCTCTCTGCTCAAATGAAGACGACATTTCACGTATTAGGTCACCTTCCTTAAATTTAGCACTAAGCAAGACATGATATGCTCGTTTCAAGATCAAAATGACTTTTAAAAGGCTGAACCATCAGTTATGATCGAACTTCTTAAGAAAAGATTGATTGTTTGGGAGTTATTGATAAAGCCAGGTAAGTGCTTCTGTACTTTTAGCATAAAAATGACTTGGTTTCTTTGAAGACATTGCATTTGTATTGAGCATCTCCTTAGGGTAGTAGTTAATCTATAAGGTATTTAACCCTTATCTTCTTAGGTCTTAGCCAACTCAAAGAACGCTTTGCCCGTTCACTAGGATAGTCAACTCAAAGGAACACTACCAAGTTTCAATCTCACATTTAGGGTCTTAGCTAACTCAAGAAGTGCTTTACCCATTCACTAAGATAGTCAGCTCAAAGGAGCACTACCAAGTTTCAATCTCTCATTTAGGGTCCCAACTAGCTCAAGAAGCGCTTCAACTGTTCACCTAAGATAATCAACTCTAAGGAGCACAACTAGGTTTCATGTTAACTTTTCAATTAGGGCTGCTAGTCCCTTATAACACTCCCACCTACATCAGTAAACTCGAAGGAGCATAATTAGGTTTCATGTTAACTTTTCAATTAAGGTTGGTAGTCCCTTAGAGATGCTCCCACCTATGTTAGTTAGCTCAAAAGAGCACAACTAGGTTTCATGTTGACTTTTCAATTAGGGTTGCTAGTCCCTTAAAGAAGCTCATGCCTATGTCAATCAACTCAAAGGAGCATGAATGGGTTTCTTGTCGACTTTTCAATTAAGGTTACTAGTCCCTTAGAAACACTCCCGCCTATATTAGTTAGCTTAAAAGAGCAAGATTAGGTTTCATGTCGACTTTTAGTTAGGGATGATAGTCCTTTAGAGATGCTCCTACCTAGGTTAGTCAACTCAAAGGAGCACAACCAGGTTTCAATATCTTTTAGGGTTTTAGTCAGCTCAAGGAGTACTTTGCCCATTAACTTAGGTTAGCTGGCCTATAAGGGTACTACGCCCCTTCTTAGTAATTTTTAGGGTCCCTACCAACCCATGGGAGTGCTACCCTCCTTTTAGTAATTTTTAGGGTTCCTACCAACCTATAAGGGCACTACCCTCCTTTTATTGATTTTTAAGGTTCTTGCTAACCCATAGGGGCACTACCCTCACCACCTTTCTTTTTAAGCTTCTTCTCACCAAATCCCCAACGAATCAAGCTTAGGATAGCTAGCTAGTTATAGCACTTCTTAAGATCGAGACATCCCTAGGGCAAAAATAGGGTCTCTTTTGTCTTTGTACTAAAGTTTTGTCTTTAGGGTTTTAACCAGTTCAAGGAGTGCTTCACTCATTCACTTAGGTTAGTTGGCCCATAGGGGTACTACCCCCCTTCTCAATAATTTTTAAGGTCACAACCAACCCATAGGAGCACTACCCTTCTTTTAGTAATTTTTAAGGTTCTTACCAACCCATAGGAGCATTACCCTCCTTTTATTGATTTTTAAGGTTCTTGCCAACCTATAGGGGCACTACCCTCACCACCTTTCTTTTTGAACTTTTTTTCACCAAATCCCCAGTAGATCAAGCATAAGATAGCTAGGTAGTTGTAGCACTTCCTAAGACCAAGACATCCCCTAGGGAAAAATGGCATCTCTTTTGTCTTTACAATAAAGTTTTACTCAAACTTCACCACAAAAAAAAGCAGGGACCTCTTTTTTTTTTTAGAGTTTTGCAAACGAAAAATGAAATTAAAAATATAAACTCAATTAGTTTTTCAAAAATTAAGAAAAAAGCCAACAAACTAAATTTTTTGGAATGAACTACAAGCATCTGATCTCGACTAATAAATACATAGGCGCCTTTGAGGTGATTTAAAATTTGTAAAAATTTTATTTTTCACTTTTTTGTAAATTATAACTCAAATTCCCCATTTTTTTAAAGATTAATACAATTAAATTTACTTACTGGTGATTAAGCTTTCTTTTAAAAATGGGTAATTTTTGAAAATAAAATCTAATTTCAAAAATTTAAAGTTGTACCTATAAGGGTTTAGTAAGGTAACTCCCGAACTAAAGAAATCTAATTTCTTGAATTTTTTTCAAAAAGTTTTCTAAACATAGACTAGTGGTTAAATTAGGATTGATCTGCCTAATCGATTCTAATTTAATCATTTTTCCCGATCTTACTAAGTGGTAACTCCAAATTTTTCAAAATTAAAGAAATCGGGTTTCCTTTAACTTTAGTCAAGGGTTTGAACTAACTAAGTATAAGGTTTAGTTTAAATTAAGTTAAAGAAAATGAAATTAAAATAAAAAACCAAAAAATCATGCTCGATAGTTGTTAAACGAGCAATGAGCATTGAACCAACTATTAAGGAGGAGCAACAAGAAAACTTATTCCATATCACATGCAAAGTGAATGAATAAAAATGTGCACTCATTGTAGATAATAGGAGCTGCACCTATGTTGCATGTATTGATTTGGTTTCAAAAGTTAAGTTGTCAATCTTATCATACCTAAGATCGTATAAGCTGCATTGGCTAAATGAGAAGTGATCATTATATGTCACCCAATAAGTATTACTACCAATCTCGATTGGGAACTATTCTGATGAAATTCTCTATGATGTATTGCCTATGTATGCATCTCATGTATTATTAGGTTGACCTTGGCTATTTGATTAGAAGGTCATACATGATTGATTTAGGAACACATATGCCTTTGAGAAAGATCATCTTGAATCCCACAACCCTAATCAAATGAGTAAGCTAAGCTAGCTTGAGGTCTAAGAAGACCTTAGTTCTTAGTCATTATGAGATCAAAGAGGTTATCCAATCTGATGAGCCAGCCTTGTTGTTAATAAGAAGATTATTGGAATTAAAGGAGCAGGTCATGCTATCGGATAAGGTCAGGAGGTTGCTTGATGGATATGCCAACTTATTTCCTGAGTAGTTACCCGAAAGAGTACCACCTTTTTGAGGATTTGAGCACTATAATAACTTAATACCTAGTGCCACCCTTCCTAACAAAGCTACTTATCGGATAAACCCCCAATAAGCAGCTAAACTATAGAGGCAACTCAACAAGTTGCTAGAAAAAGGTTATGTGAAGAAAAGCTTCGCTCCTTATGTTGTACCAACTCTACTAATACCAAAGAAGGACATGATTGTTAACAAGATAATGATAAAGTATGGGTACCCAATCCCAACATTGGATGATTTGCCTAACGAACTAAGTAAAGCTAGAATTTTCAGTAAGATCAACCTAAAGTTTAGTTACCATCCAATTCGAATAAGGCTAGGAGATGAATAGAAGACTGCATTTAAAACTTGAAATGGTCATTATAAGTGGTTGGTAATTCCCTTTAGCTTATCGAACGCCCTAAGTATTTTCATGTATTATCAAAATTTGATTAAAACATTTGTTGTGGAATACTTTGATGATAACCTAATATATAACACTAAATTGAACATCTCTAAGTTGTCTTTAGTGTGCTTCAAATTGAGAAATTGTTTGAAAATTTGAAGAAATATCATTTCTATTAAGAGGAAGTGGTTTTCCTAAGATATGTAATTTATGGAGGAGGTTTACAAGTCAATTATGAGAAGATACGATCTATTGTTGATTAGTCGACCCCAACCACTTGTACCGAAGTAAGGAGCTTCCATAGGTTGGCTTCCTTTCGCTACCACTTTATTCAAGGTTTCAGCACCATTGTTGCCTACTCACTGAATTGACAAACAAGAGTGTAGAATTCAAATGAGGAGAGAGAGAAGAGAGGAGTTTCATCAAGGTGAAGGAGAGGTTGACTTCAACACCTATATTGGTGCTATCTTACTTCGAGAAGATATTTATACTTGAATGTAACACATTAAGTGTTGGCATAAGAGCTGTATTGGTGCAAGAAGGCCAACATGTTGTCTACTATAGTGAAAATCTAAGAGGATTGCAATTGAATTACTTCATACATGAGAAAGAACTTCTTACGTTAATCTGAGCACTCTATATGTGGCAACATTTTCTTCTATCAAGACAATTCGTCATATACACTAATCATGAGTCTTTAAGATACCTGTGAGGCTAGGCTAAGCTTTCAAAGAGATAAGCTTGATGGATAGAGTTCCTAGAAGGATTTAATTTTGTAATCAAGTATAAGCAAGGCAAGACCAACCTCGTTGCAAATGCCTTGCTAAGGAGGCACATTCTTCTTTTTAAACTACAAATGAGATTGTTAAGGTTTGTAAGCATCAAAGAACAATACTCGTGAGACCTTCATTTTGGTCTAATATATGAATGTTGTGAAGAAGGAAGAATAATGGATGAATATCATATAGAAGAGGGAGACCTGTTTTGAAGTGGAAAACTCTATATACTAACATGTTCTGCTCAAGAGTTGTCAGTAAGTAAAACCCATGGTAGAGGCCTTTCTAGAAATTTCAGAGAATAGAGAACTACTGAACTATTGAGTGATCAACCTAAGATGAGGCAAGATGAGCACCGTATTGTTGAGAGCTATATTACTTGTAAGAAGCCAAAAGCCAAGCTGAACAAGGGAGAGCAATGGCTCTACCCGTCCCAACCATACCTTACATTGATTTGAGCATGAATTTTGTCTTCAGATTACCTCGAACTGCTTGAGGCAAAGATTCAATGATAGTCATCATAGATAGATTCAACAAGATGGCACACTTTGTGCCCTACAAAAAAATTAACGATGCTTTGGCTATTCCTATTCTAATTAGCAGGAGATCATCTGTATGGAGTACCTAAGAGTATGGTATCATATCGAGACCCAAAATTTTTTAGCCATTTCTAGAGAACCTTCTAGGTTAGATGGGAACTAAGTTACTTTTTAGCACTTCATGCTACCCTAAACTAATGGATAGACAAAACCACACTTTAGGTTCATTACTCTAAGCTATAATGGGGAAAAACTTGACAAACTAGGATGTATGCTTGCTAGTGATAAATTTGCTTACAATAGAACAATACACAACACCACTAAGCATATAGCCTTTGAGATCGCCTACAGCTTCAACCTTGAGCTGACCTCGATGTTAGAGCTAAAGCTCAATCCTTTCAGCAAATCTACCAGAAAGTTACCTAGCAGATTGATCGAGTTGCTAATAAGTTGAAGGAAAGATGGAAAGGAAGGAAGATAAAGTAGTTTTAGCTTGGAGACCTAGTATGACTACACTTAATCAAAGAAAGATTGATGAACAAAAGGAAGAGCAAGTTGTCTATCCAAGTTGAAGGACCCTTTAGGATACTTTAGAAAATCAACAATAATGCTTATCAATTATAACTACTTGAAGACTTCGGAGTTTTTGATGAGTTCAATATTGCTAACCTCAGCCATTACTGACCTAAAGAAGAGCAAAACGAAGACCAACCAAATTTGATCTGAAGTCACAATCAACTTTGAGAGGAAGATAGGAATCAAGCTAGTAAGCTATTGACCCGAGCTCTAGCTTAAGGACTTAAGAGCTTAGCAAAACGTATCCTTTCATCCCACCCTACACTTGAAGAATCTAAGCCACTCTTAACTACCGACTTGCCATAGATGTCGAGTCGAGTACCCTCACATTTGTTACTAATCAAACGCCAACTTGAGAAATGCTCTTTTATGCAATAATGCTGCCTCATCTAGTTAGATTTCATTGTGCTCTCTCAATTCCGAATGTTATTAGCTAATTTGCTCATCCTTATTCATTCATGCTAGTTAAGGTTAGCAATAGGAGAAACCAATTCTGGGTCATTTAGCGTCTTATATATGTTGGGACGCCTGTGTTTCAACGTTAATTGTAGTATAGTAGACTTAGTTGGATGCGTTTGCCATTTATTTCGTTTCCATCAAATAGTTTTCTAGCTGCACTCCACATGTTTGTTTCAATGCCCCAATGAGAATTCTGTTCACATTCTTTACTATTGCTATTATTTTCCTCTGCCTTCTTCAACTATGTGCGATACAGATATGTGTGTTTGATTTGGATGGTTGATTCTTTTCAGGTATTCAAATGGCGAATCGAGCTAAGGTTACTGTTCGTCGGAAATCAAAATTTGTAACATCCTCTTCATCACAATCAGGAGCAATAGTTGAACCACTAGCTACTCTTCCCCTGATGGAGCACCTAATGCTCCAATTTAAAGAAGATTACCAAGTGCAACGATATCAATTACTTCAGAATAAGCCCTTTAGCAAGACCCTTCAGCTGGATTGGGATGTTCTCGCTCAATTAGAGCTCACCACCGAAATGAAGGAGCTCTTGGATGGTACTATTTGGGAGTGCTTATTATCCTTTAAAGCTCCAATTTATAAAGAGCTGACTTTAGAGTTTTTGTGCACTTATAAACTTGATAAGGAAAGTGCTACTAGCATGGGCCCAAAACGTAAATTACACTTCACCTTGAGTGGCCATCCATTCCACATGTCCATCGTTCAACTGGGCAGATATCTTGGTCTATATGACGAGAGATATACACGAACGGACAAATTCCAACGTCTTTCGTGTCGTTTTCCTTGTAGCGTCACAGCAGGGTCGTTTTAGAATGAGATTACTGTTGGCGATGCCTATGATCCAGCCAGGAGTAAGGCCTCTCAATTAGTCAGGCCTGAATATCGGGTTCTTCACTGGCTCTTTTCACATACATTGACTGGCAAAGGCCTTAGCACCGGGTTGGTGTCCAACAAGGATTGCCTCTATCTTTATAGTGTCATTCATAAACACCCCATCAATCTCACCATCAAAATCGCCGAACTCTTCAGCCACCAAGCCACCACTACTCGGAAGAAAGGGCATATTTGCTGTGGCCCTTACATTACCTTACTGGTGCAGGCCATACGGACTAAGGTTGTTGCTCGGCCCTCACTTACTTTGGTTAGCCAAGTCACTTCTATATGCCTCAATTCATTCCGACTCATGAACCTCCTACTAACAAGACGTCAAGGTCAACACTCTCGCAGCAGCATATCTTGGGGCCAAACGTCTTCAGCCAGCTTTGAAGATAAATTTGATTTGTTGCTGTCTGAGGTTCGTTATATAGGAGAAAGTGTGGATAAACTTCATATCCGCCAAGACAAAATGGAACAATTTCTTAAAATGAAAGAGTCGGCTACCCATGAAGAGGAGAGTGAAGAAGAGGAAGAGGATGATGAGGGTGGTGAGGAAGAGGCTAATGAGGGTGGTGAAGACGAGGAGGCTGGAGAAAGTGATGAGAATGATGAGGATGGTGATGACGATGATGATGCTACGATGGCTGAGGCACCATCTGATGAGGCGGATGAAGAGACGGATTCTGATCCCTCTTCTTAGTTCCAAATTTTTTGTGTTGTCTTTTCATGGTCAAGGCTTGTGAACTCCGATATATATAATGATGATGCTTCTTCATTTTGCACTTCTTTTCGACTAGCAGGGAAGTATTAGTTTATTTTCAATACATATGTTTCCTTTTTCCCTATGCTGTTTTTTCATGCTGCTATGATTTTTCGTGGTACATTGGGGACAATGTACATTATTAAGTGTGGGGAAGGGATATATATGAATTTGTTACTGTTTAGGAGACCAATTATTCATATTTGACCCAATTAATATTTAAGTTAACTCGCAATAGGTGATTAACTGGTATTGAGCCAAATCAACTGTGTCATCTTGATCATTATTGACCTTATTATACTTTACTAGAATTGATTAGTCAAATTTTTGGAGGGCAAAGTTACGAGTTATTTAGCTTAGGATTTTAAGACTTGAGATTGAAGCAACATCACTAGTTGAGAGTTAGTCATGGTTATTTTTAAAATTTACTTTTATGTATACCTTTCTCTTAGAAATTTTTAAGAGCCCTATAATTTTTAGCAAACAAACAAATGAAATTCTTCTTTTGAGAAACCCCTGAAAAATCACAATGATTGGAGGTCAAAAGTAATAATAAGTGTATGAATAGAAAAAATTGGTAAAGATTCGTCATGGTCCGTCAAAAGAGCGAGATTGAGTCCCAATGCCAATTATAATGAAAAAATTGATATGGATCGGCCTTGGTCCGTCAGAAGAGCAAGGTTCTTTCCCGCTATCAATATAAGAAATAAGTTGGTATGGATCGGTCTTGGTCCGTCAAAAGAGCAGGATTCTTTCCCTCTACCAACACAATTGTGCATTAAATAAAGTAAATTCAAAAGACCTCTCAACAAAATCATGAACTAGGGGGATGATCAGAGGATGAGTGGATGTAAAATGTGTTTGTTTTAGATTATGATGCTTGGAGAGATGGAAAAGAGAATTGTATACACTTCAGTCAAATGGACAAAATTTTTATGACTCTTTCTCGGTTGGCGAGATGTTAAATCTAATTTTTAGTTTAAGAATCCTTGGTTAAATGACTTGGGTAAACTTTGATTTTCATAAAATTAACTAGTAAACTTTAGTATTAAGTATTGTTGGAGCATTCAAATATAGTCAGATGAAATTGGTTGACTTTATTATTGAAGTTAGTTGAGAATGATTTTCTTATTTTTCTACGGGTTAAGTGTATTTGTTCACCGATTTCCTAAAATAGTGATAAATTTTGTTTAGCGTTTCTTGTCCCGAAAGTTTTGTTTTGATTTATCTGCTTAAGGACAAGCAAATGCTCAAGTGTGGGGAAATTTGATAACTCTGATTTTAAACATATTTCATATGGTGATTTTATAGTATTTCCCTTACATTTTTTGTTTTCTTTTAAGAAATTGATACTTCATTGAGTAAAATTTTGATTTCAAGGTTTGAACACGTTCTAGGATCAAAAACGAAGAAAAGGAATCAAGTTTCACTCAATTCGGAGTTCAAACGAAGAAGTTATGAAGTTTTGAAGTTATATAGAAAAATTTGCCTAGGTGCAGAAAGTTACACGACCTGGGGACACGGTTATGTCCCAGGCCGTGTCTGGTGACGACAACAGAATCCTTGTAATACATATATAAAAGGATATCTTAGGGTTTCAAAAGAAGGGAGACATTAGAGAAACGAACGAAACATGAGAGAAGAGAAGAGACTTAAGGAGAAAGAGAAGAAAAAGGAGAGCAACATCAACTTCAAGATTAGAGAGATTGTTCATCAACCAAAGGGGTTTTCCATGTTTTATTTTATGTTTTTTATGGAACTCGTTTTTAGATTCATTATGATAGCTTAGAATTCGAGTATTTAGGATCATGGAACCTAGGGTTTCATGTGACTCTTGGGTTGATTTATAATTTCAATAAAGTTTCTATCTTTTTTTGATTCAATTATGTTGTTTAATTGTTGATTGATAATTCTAGAATATCAATATATGATATTATGCATGATGATTGAGAAATTGCATGTGTAATTAGATCTTAGCATAATTGGAGAGAATTACATGTATACTTAGAGATAAGATACATGTATACTTAGAGATAAGATACATGTTTCTTCTGGAAAGTTAATCATTTATGTGGGAATTCATTATACATTAATGCAATTCTAAGTTATATTACTAAGTGAAGAGATTCCGGTAAATAATTTAGGATTAGGGTTAATATGCTTGAGAAAGATATTAGCTTTAATTGTGAATCCCTCTAGTAAAAAATAATAGAAACTGAATTGAATATATTTTAAGCGGTCACATGTTAAACACTAGGGGAAATAATTTCTAAATATGTTATTAATTTCTTGAAGTCGTTCGTAGTTTATTGCTTTCTAATTTGCTTAATCAAGTCTCATAATTAGTTTAGATGGTTAATTTCAGTATTTTTAATTCATTCAATTTATCACAATTTTCCGGTTAGATAATAAAGCTAAGGTTAATATTAGTACTCGAAATCTCTAAGGGATCGACTCGGACTCACTCGGCTATATTAAAATTGATAGGTGCACTTGCCTTATATCACTTCCACTACAACTTTCTTCAATGAGCAAAAACACAACTCTCCATCTCTAATAACAAAGTAAGGAGAGATGATCTAACTAACAAAAGGTTGTTTAACAAGGAGACAACCCTATCCTGATTATGCCTAACCAAGAAAGAGTGGCATTAGTTGAAACAAAGAGTCCCTAGTAGGTAGACTTCTCAATGTAAAACTGGAAATAAGGAAAATAGCCCCTTACCCAAAAAAAAAAAAAATCAAATACCAATGGTGTCTTAGTAGAGCAAGAACATCCTACATTAGAATGGAAAATAAGAACTCTAGAGCTAGTAATTAAGCAGCCATACAAAACCCCATATGGAAAAAAGAAATGGAAGACTAGTAATATCCCCCTTCCCCTCATAGCCCCAAAGCCCTAGCTCCTCTTGAAGGGGTCAGCTACTACCTCCCCCTTTAGCCTTCTTACCTTAAGATCCAAGAGGAAGATTAAGGAAAACTATGATCTGGACAACTAAGTGTAGGCATCAAGTATGATGACACCCCTAACACCTTAGCAGCCAAACTGAACATTCAACCACCTCCTAGAAGAAGATCCAACCTTCACTCAGCTAAGACTTTTCCAACTTAAGTAATTTAAGTCTTCTCTCGTAGTAGTTGGTTGAGTACTTGAGTTATAAGAAAAAGCCTATCCTTTCTAGCTTTCACCCCTTAAATAAAAACCACATATAAGTTGGTTCAACAACAAAGATGAAGTGTAAAGTAAGAGCCTTGCACTTAGAGACCAAGAAAGTAGCCCTCAATAGCAACAGTAGCTTTGGACCTAAAATGCAAAACAAGAGCCTTTAGAATACTCCAAACCTAAGATTGTAGCATAAGGAGGACCACATCCTTTCCCTTATAAGATCAACAACAAGATGAGAGACATCATACTTAGAGGAGTATAGAGCAAAAACACAATGATGCATCTCTGAGGTTGATCACATGGAGAGGTACCACAACAAAGCAAACCGAAAAGAACAAAGAAAAAAAGCTAGTAAAGTCCGGGCAGCTATTGAATGGATATGATACACCACCCAATCATACTCGGCCAATAACCTATCGGATATGACACACCAATCCAAATTGAAGGGTTACCTGCTACAACTCATTGCTAAAAGGAATAGATAAGAGTTAAATGATAATGAGAACACTAAGGTTGCTCAAGTGACTAATTCTATATTGAAAGTTAGATGATTCCATAGACAAGAAAGTAGGGGTTTATATACCTGTCCACTAAGGTTGCTTTAAATATATGAAAAGAGAAAAGGGTATTTTACACTAAGTTACATAAGACATATTAAAAAAGGGTAAAAGAGATAAAGAATATTCAATACGGAAAAGAAAGAATCGTTCTAAAATGTTATGTTAGAAGATAAGTACCGCTTGGAGGCTGGACATTAGGAATATGATACAACGTAGGCAGAAACAGGAATATGTTACAGTCAAGGGCCGACCTAATTTGGATTAGGTCAGGAGCCATTCAGCTTCGCAAAAAGGTTAGCTGTCTTGAAGTCAGATGCTAGTGGATTAGGTCGAGAGCTCGGCTCGGCTGGTTCTAGGTTGTCTTTTGGATTAGGACTTCACCGTTAGGTAGGAGCATGTTGAATACATATGAAGATCTAGCAGATAGGTTGACTAGGGGTTGGATAAGGATAGGAGTCCCCGTCTCTACTCTAGCTTAGAGTCAGTATTGTCCATGCAAGCCCTTAAAGTCCTCAAGCTCGACTTCTTGTGATTGACCTAGAGGGTTGATTTCTAGCATCTATCTAGAGGTCAAAAAGATTTGTCCTCAAATCTAAAGCGTTTTCTGCTTGTTCTTTTGTGGTGCTCACAGGGTCTTCTTCTATTAGTTGATGGGAAATCAGATTGGACACATTAAAGATAAAGGAGACACCATAGTCATCAGGCAACTTGATCTGGTAAGTGTTGCTGTTGATGTTGATGTTCTTCAAGACCTTAAATAGGTCGTTAGCTTGAGGTGATAGTTTGCTTTGTCTTAAGTGCGAGAATTGCTCTCAGTTGAGGTGAATCCATACTAAGTCTCCTAATTAGAATGAAACAGTTCGGTGGCTTCGACTACCAATCTCTTACTATCTCTAATTGAATTTAGTGATCTTACCGATTGGTGCAATTCATGTAATTCTCGAGCTCAGTTAACTCCAAATTGACTCTCTTTAGTAGTTACTGGGGTATTGATTATGTCCAAGGGAATGGTTGGGTTAAAGCCATAAACGACCTCAAATAGGGTCTTCCCTATAGTTTTATGGATAGTTCAATTGTATGCGAACTCCATAACAGGTAGGCACAGATCCTAATCCCTCAAGTTCTTCCCTAAAATAGCTCTAAGCAGATTATCTAATGTCTTGTTCACCACTTCAATCTAGCTATCAATCTAAGGGTGGTTACTGGAGCTGAACACTAGTTTAGTCCCAATTCTCCTCTAAAAAGTCTTCTAGAAATAGCTCAAAAATTTTATGTCCCAATCTGAGACAATAGTCTTCAATACTCCATGTAGTCGGACAACCTCCTATAAAAACAAATCAACAATATATAAAGCATCATTAGTTTGATGGCAAGCATGAAGTGCATCATCTTACTAAAATGGCCTACTACAACAAAAATAAAATCTTTCCCTCTAGATGTCTAGGGCAACCCTAAGATAAAGTCCATACTAAGGTCGGCCCAAGTTAAGGTAGGCATTAGTAGAGGCGTATACTCTCCATGGGGTTCTCTCTTCCCCTTACCATGCTTATACACTTCATAATGACAAACTAACTTATGGACATCCTTAGCTAGACTCGACCAGTAAAAACTCTCTTTCAACAAATTAGCTATCTTGACCTCCCTAAAGTGGCCTGAAAGTCTACTACTGTGAGCTTCCTAGACCAACAGTTTACGTGTGGAGCAGTTTAGAATACATAGCCTGTAGTCCTTAAATAGATAGCCATCCTTGAGATAGTATCCCTTAACAACAATTCCATCCTTGCATTGTTCTATGATAGGGCTGAAATGAGAATCATGAGCATACTGCTCAGTAATTAGTGAGAATCCCAATAATTTTATCTGTAAAGTAGTCAGCAAGGTTTGCCATCATGACAAAGTGTCGGTGACCACATTTGCACTTCCCCTCTTATGCTAGATGACATATGAGAAACTCTCCATGAACTCCAATCACTTAGCTTGCCTCTTCGAAAGCTTGTTCTAACTCCTAAGATGCTTCAATGATTTGTGGTCAATATAAATAACAAACTCTCGCAATAGCAAATATTGTTACCAAACAGTAAGGGCTCAGAAAAGGGAGTACATCTCCATCTTGTATATAGAATAGTTCATGGCTGGGCCACTCAATTTCTCACTATAATAAGTGAGGAGCCGTCGTTCTTGCATCAGGACAGCACCAATTCCAACTCCCAATGCATCGTACTCCAGTTTAAAGGACTTATCAAAATCTAGTACTGAAAGGACAGGGACCAAGATGAGCTTCTCCTTAATCTCCTTAAAGCTTCGCTATACTCGATCACTCCACACGAACCCTTAATTCTTCTTTGTCAGCTCGATCAATAGGGCAACTATTGTGCTAAAGTCCTTAATAAATCGCCTATAGAAAGAAGCTAGGCTATGGAAACTTTGGACTTTAGTGATATTCTTCAGCATTGGCCAATCCATAACAGCTCGAATCTTCTCCTCATCTGCTCAGATTCCTTCCTTAGATACTACAGACCCTAGGAACATTAACAGAACATGTATTTCTTTACATTCCCATACAACTTCTCAACTCGCAGAATACCAAATACTTCATGAAAATGTTGAACATGGTTGTTCAAGTCGACACTATACACCAATATATCATCAAAGCATATAACCACACATCTTCCAAGAAGAGAGTACATCACATGGTTCATTAACCTCAAGAATATGCTCAACACATTAGCAAGCCCGAGTGGCATAACCAACCATTTGTAGAGCCTATGCCTAGTCTTAAAGGCAGTCTTCCATTCATCGCCTAGCCTTATGCGAATTTAGTGATAGCCACTCCATAGATCTATCTTTGAAAATATCTTTGTATCATGACACTCATCCAACATGTCATCGAGCCTCAATATTGGGTATCTATACTTAATAGTAATTCGGTTGATTGCTCAACTGTCAATGCACATACACCATAAACCATCCTTCTTCGGAATGAGCAGAGCTAGTACAACACAAGGGCTCATACGTTCCTTCACATACCTTCTCTCAATTAGTTCATCCACTTATCTTTTCAGTTCGGCAGCTTACTCAAGGTTCATCTTGTATATAGGTCGGTTCGGCAGGGCAACACTTGGTTATAGATCAATGCAATTGTCTATGCCTTGGATAGATAGTAGTCCTTTAGGTAGTTCTTCCAGAAACAGGTTGGAAAACTCATTTAGCAAGCCTCATATTTCTTCTGGAACATTCTATAACTCCTTCATCTCCATTAGTCTCCTAACCAACAGGAACATCAGTTCATCGGATTTCTCAATAGATTAGAGCTCTTTATGACTCATCACTATAGCCTTTTTCTTACTAGCTCATGTGAGCTGATTATGGGTGTCATTTATCTGGGATGAGGTTAAGGGTTGCAACACTATCCTCCTTCCATCCTTAACAAAGGCATATGCATTCTTATACCCATTATGCATAATACGTCGATCAAACAACCAAGGTCATCCAAGCAACAGATGTAACGCTCCCATGGGGATGACATTGCACATTACTTCGTCCTTATATACATTTCCAACATTGAACGATACAGTTACTTGTTCAGTCATGTACAAAGTACCCTTATCGTGAAGCTAATGAAGCTTATAAGGTCGGGGATGCCTTGATGTCAGCAAACCTAACCTCTGTACAAATGATTGCACAACCACATTAGTTTAACTTCCTCCATCCATTATGATTATGCATACTTGGCCTTTGATGGTACACTCGGTACGGAACAAATTCTCTCTCTGATCCTCCTCAGGGTTCGATAAGGAACTCAAGACTCGTCTCAATACTAAGGTCATCACTTCTCTTTGGTCGACATAGACACAGGTCTCCTCTTCCTCCTCGGCGTCTACCTTTCAAACATCCTTCTCTTCTTCAGGCTCACTTTTGTCGGTGCTAACCATTACATCTCCTTGGAGCATCATGATTAGTTAGTTGGACACTCAGCAACCATGTGTCCAAAGCCTAAGCATTTAAAGCATTTCACCTTGCTAGACTTCTGTTCGAAGGTCTATCCTTTCGTATACATGTTCAAGGGCGACTTAACCTCGACTTAACTTAGCTGTCCTACTTTGCCATGTTGACTTGCTCAACTATCGACAGGTTAATCATTCTTTTTTCTTAGCTCAGTATGGTCTCCTAAGCTGAGCTTGAACAAGTCAGCGTAGTAACAGGGCTTAAGAAAATGTTGCCCAGGTCAACTTGGAACATTTCTCCTCTACTTTTCAACCCTTTGCACTATCTTGATGGCCTCTTCCAAATTATAAAACCTCGATACTTCCACAATATTGTGAATCTTATACTTGAGTCTAGAAATGAACCTTGATACTATACAAGCCTCTAGCACTTCCACATCGACTCGGATCATTAACATCTAGAACTCTCTTACGTAGTCATCAACAGTTTGGGTTCCTTAGCGAAGCTCCTATAACTTTGCAAACATATCTTGTAAATAAGTCTCAAGCACAAATCTCTCTCTTAATAGCCTTTTCATTTCATCCCAAGTTCTAACACCTCATCTTCCATCTCTTGCCCTGGCTGCATTCAGATTCTTCCACCACATGGTGGCATACCTAATAAACTCCAATGCTACAAGTTAGACCTTGACTAAATCCTCATATCCATAACATTCAAATACTTTCTCAACCTTCTCTTCCCACTCTAAGTATTCATCTACATCTCCACTTCCACCGAAGGGCAGGATTTGCACCTTAACATTGTTTAGCCCTCGAAGGACTCAACGTCCTCGTCCTTGTGCTTGGTAATAATCAACTTCTTCTTCTTCACCAAATGCTTCAACATCTACCTCCTCATCGTCCTCCATAATCTCCTCTAACTCTAGTCTTCGTTTAGCAGCTCCTCCAACTCGAAGAGGTTGAATTGGATGATTGGTTCAATTGTCTCGACCATAGTGTCTCTCAAAGGCATCATCCTAGGGGTTTTGTTGTTGTACACCTTAAGGTTATTGCTTATTAACTTGTATTGTGGTGACTAGACTCTCAACAAGGTTTGTGAGTCTATCAAGTTTATCATCAACAAACCCTGGGGTGTTATTACCATTAAAACCATGACTAAGTTAAGCATTACTACCTTGGTCACCAATAACTCCTTGAATACTTGAATCTGACATAATATGGTACTTTTCAAATGGATTAACAACTGGATAACAACTTCAACACCTAATAGTCACTCAAATAAGATAAAAACAAACTTACTCTGTTTTCGCAATGAAAAACAAAGTAAAACTGAGTAACAATAAAACCACACTTGCTGTTACACCAATACACTATAGTAGCTACAAAAGGAACACAGTAGCCACTAACAGTATACAAGAAGGTAAGGGTTTATATATCCACTCGCTAAGGTTACTTTATATGTATGAAAAGACAAAAGGGTATTCTACACTAGGTTACATAAGATATACTAAAAGGGGTAAAAGAGACAAAGAATATTCAGTACAAAAAAGAAAGAATCATTCCAGAATATTGTGTCAAAGGATACGTACCACCTAGAAGCTAGACATTAGGAATATGATATAACGTAAGTAGAAATAGGAATGCATTACACTCAAGGGTTGACTTGATTTGGATCAGGTTAGGAGCCATTCAACCTCGTAAAAAGGTCGGCTGTCTTGAAGTTAAACACTAGTGGATTAGGTCAAGAGCTCAGCTCGGCTAGTTCTAGGTTATCTTTTGAATTAGGACTTCGCCGTTGGGTAGAAGCATATTGAATACACATGAGGATCTGGTAGATAGGTCAGCTAGGGGTCGGATTAGGATAGGAGTCCCCATCATGACTATGGCTTGGAATTAGTATTTTCCATACAAGCCCTTAGAGTCCTTAAGCTCGGCTTCTTGTGTTCGACCCAAGGGGTTGATTCCTATCACATAAGAAAACATAAGAATTAAATGCTTCTATATATAGCAACAATGAGGCACATAATAGTTAACTCAAAATAAATACACCATCAAGAAGATAACGATTAAAGCATTGGAAACAACACCATATCCATTACAAATCCTCCATAACCACATGTAGTGTTGTTTCATATTCCAAAGGACACTACAACCATCAATAAATAGTAACAACAATTTACCATTAGCTACAAATCGTCATTTCCAAGTCACCTACCATTGAAAAATGTTACATCAACAAGATCTTATGGCCATTTAATAACCAAATGAGCCACTTAGACAAGTAGGAATGGGAAGTGAGAGATACTTCTGCATTTACCTTTGCATAGACTAAGAAAATGAATAAAGGACCAACTAAACCTAAATGTAAGAGGCCCCAAGCATGTAACCACATGCACGGTGATGACTTACTCCCATCTTAGCTTAGCTCAAATGGAGCGAGTAGGCGAATTTTGATACTAACTATTAGATATGACCTAGCATTCTAAAGCTTAAGACCTAAATAGTCCGATAATACTCCTTACTAGGCAACAATAGTAAGCAGGCCCAACCTATATGACATGGTAGCTACCACTTAGGTAACTAACCGACGACCCAATTAGGGTGACTCGAACCCTGATCAAATCCAAAGCCACTATGATAAGAATCAACCCCTTGGACGGATTACACAAAGCCAAGCTAGAGGACTTCAAGGGCTCGTATGGAAAATACTAAATTTAAGCCATAATCAAGACGAGGACTCCTATCTTGATCCAATCTCCTACTAACCTATCTATTAGATCCTTACGTATATCCAACATGTTCCTACCTAGCTGCGAAGTCTTGATCTAGAAGGTAACCTAAGAAAGGCTAGCCAAGCCGAGCTCTCCAACTGACCACTAGCGCCTAACCCCAATGCGACTAACTTCCTAACCAGACTGATTAGCTCCCGACCTAATCCAGATTAGGTTAGCCCCTGACCACTAGCACCTCCTGTTTCTGCCTATTTTGTATCATACTCTTAACATACAACCATCAAGTGACACATGTCTTCTGACACAAAGTTTCAAAATGATTCTTTCTTTTTCGTACTAAATATTCTTTTTTCCTTTTTACCCCTTTTTAGCATGATTCATGTAACGTAATTGTAAAATATCCTTTTGTCATTTCATACATGTAAAATAACCCTAGTAAGCAAGTATATAAATCCCCACTTTCCTTGTATACAAACATCCAACTTTCAATATAAAATTATTCACTTGAGTAACGTTAGTGTTCTCTTTATCATTCAACTCTTATCTATTCCCTTTAGTAAAAGGTAGTGGTAAGTAACCCTTCAATTGGGACCGGTGTGTTAAATCTGGCAAATTGTTGGCTAAGTAGGATCAAGTGGTGTGTCATATCCATTCGGTAGCTACATACGCTTTGCTAGCATTTTTTTCTTTGTTCTTGTCAGTTTGCTTCGTTGTGGTGCCTCTCCATGTGTTTAACCCTAGAAACACATCAGCTTCGCTAGTATTAGAGCCCAGTTCGCGAGAGAGTGTATGAAGTTGCAATGAAGTTTTTGTTCGCTTCACTATTAGTAGTTGCTATGTTCCTTCCGTAGCTACTGTAGTGTGTTAGCATGACAACAAGAGTAGTTTTATTGTTATTCAGTTTTACTCTGTTTTTCATTATGAAAACAGACCAAGTTTGTTTCTATCTTATTTGAGTGACTATCAGGTGTTGAAGTTGTTAGCTAGTTGTTAATCTATTTGAGAAGTACCGTACTATGTCAAATTCAAGTATTCAAGGAATTATTGGTAACCAAGGTGATGGTGCTCAACCTAGTCGTGGTTTTAATGGTACTAATACCCCAGGGTCCGTTGATGATAAACTTGACAGACTCACAAACCTTGTTGAGAGTTTAGTCACCGTAATACAAGTTAATAGGCAACAACCCCAAGGCATACAGCAACAAAACCCCTAGGATGATGCCCAAGAGACACTATGACTAAGTCAATCGAACCAATCACCCAGTTCAACCTCCTCGAGCTAGAGAAGCTACTAGACAATGACTAGAGTTAGAAGAGATTGCGGAGGACGATGAGGAGCTAGATGTTGAAGGGTTTGGTGACGAAGAAGAAGTTGATTATTACTAAGCATAATGATGAAGACACCTAGTCCCTCGAGGGCTAGACAACGTTAAGGTATAAATCCCGCCCTTCGGTAGAAGTGGAGATGCAGATGAATACTTAGAGTGAGAAGAAAAGGTTGAGAAAGTATTTGAATGTTATGGTTATGAGGATACAATCAAGGTCTAACTTACTACATTGGAGTTTACTAGGTATGCTACCATATAGTGGAAGAATTTGAATGCAACCAAGGCAAGAGACGAAAGACGACGTGTTAGAACTTGGGATGAAATGAAAAGGTTGTTAAGAGGTAGATTTGTACCTAAGACTTATCTATAAGATACGTTTGCAAGGTTACAAGAGATGCACTAAGGAAGCCGATTTGTTAATGACTACATAAGAGAGTTCCAAATGTCGATGATCAGAGCTGACGTAGATAAGCCAAAGGCCCGTACAATATCAAGGTTCATTTCTAGACTCAAGTATGAGATTCATAATAACGTGGAAGTATAGAGGTTTTATAATTTAGAAGAGGCCATCAAGATAGCGTAGAGGGTCAAAAAGTAGAGGAGAAATGTTCCAAGCTGACCTGGGCCAACATTCTCCCAAGCTCCGATACTATGCTGACCTGTTCAAGCCAAGCCTAGGAGAACATACTGAGCTAAGGAAAAGAAGGACTAACCTAATAATAATCGAGCAAGTCAACATAGCCAAGTAGGATAACTAGGCTAAGCCAAGGTTAAGCTACCCTCGAAAATGTATGAGAAAGGACAAACCTCCAGGCGAAAGTCTAGCAAGGTGAAATGCTTTAAATGCCTAGCCTTCGGACACATGGCTACTGAGTATCTGAATCGATGTGTCTTGGTGCTCCAAAGAGATGTATTGGATGGTACCGATGAAAGTAAGCCTGAAGAAGAGAAGGATGTTCAGAAGGCAAAAGCCAAGGAGGAAGAGGATACTTGTGTCTATGTCAACCAGAGAGAAGTGATGACCCTAGTATTAAGACGAGTCCTGAGTTTCTTACCAAACCCTAAAGAGGACTAGAGAGAGAATTTGTTCCATACCAAGTGTACCATCAAAGGCTAATTATGCACAATCATAGTAGATGGAGGAAGTTGCACTAATGTGGTTACGCAATCATTTGTGTAGAGGTTAGGTCTATCAACTTTAAGGCATCCCCAACCTTTCAAGCTACATTAGCTTCATGATAAGGGTGCTTTATACGTGATTGAACAAGTGACCATGCTATTCAATGTTGGAAATGGATACAAGGATGAAGTAGTGTGTAATATCGTCCCTATGGGAACTTTACACCTACTACTTAGATGACCTTGGTCGTTTGACCAACGTATTATGCACAACGAGTATAAGAACACCTATGCCTTTGTTAAGCATGGAAAGAGGATAATTTTGTAACCCTTAACCTCGTCCCAAGTAAATGAAGCCTATAATCAGCTCACTTAAGCTAGCAAGAAAAAGGCCCTAGTGATGAGCCATAAAGAGCTTTGATTTACTGAGAAATCCAATGAACTGATGTTTATGTTGGTTAGGAGACTGATGGATATAAGGGAGTTATAGAATGTTCCAAAGGAAATCCAAAGCTTGCTAAATGAGTTTTCTAACCTATTTCTAGAAGAACTACCTAAAGGATTGCCACTTGTCCGAAGCATAGAGCACTACATTGATCTATAATCAGGTGCTGCCCTATCGAACTGACCTGCGTATAGGATGAACCCTGAATAAGCTGCCAAACTGAAAAGACAAGTGGACGAACTCATTAAGTGAAGGTATGTGAAGGAGAGCATGAGCCCTTATGTTGTACCAGCTCTACTCATTTGGAAGAAGGATGGTTCATGGCACATGTACATCGACAGCCAAGCAATCAACCAAATTACTATTAAGTACAGATACCTGATACCAAGGCTCAATGACATGTTAGATAAGCTTCATGGTGTAAAGATATTTTCAAAGATAGATCTGTGGAGTGGCTACCACCAAATTCACATGAGGTCGGGTGATGAATGGAGGACTGCCTTTAAGATTAGGCATGAGCTCTATGAATGGTTAGTTATGCCATTCAAACTTACTAATGCGCCAAGCACATTCATGAGGTTAATGAACCATGTAGTGTGCTCTCTTCTTAGATGATGTGTGGTCATATATTTTGATGACATATTGGTGTATAGTGCCAACCTGAACAACCATGTTCAACATCTTCGTGAAGTATTTGGCATTCTATGAGTTAAGAAATTGTATGGGAATGTAAAGATATGCATGTTCTGCTAGAAAGAGGTGGTGTTCTTAGGGTTTGTAGTGTCAGGGGAAGAAATCAGAGTAGATGAGGAGAAGATCCAAGTTGTGCTGGAATGGCTAACACTAAAAAATGTCACTAAAGTCCAAGTTTCCATGGCCTAACTTCTTTTTACAGGCGATTTACTAAGGACTTCAACACAATAGCCGCCCTATTGATTGAGCTGACAAAGAAGAATGAAGGGTTCAATTGGAACGATCGAGCTAAGCGAAGTTTCAAGGAGATTAAGGAGAAGCTCACCTCAGCACTAGTCCTTTCACTACCAGATTTTGATAAGCCCTTCTAACTAAAGTGCGACGCATCAAGAGTTGGAATTGGTGCTGTCCTAATGCAAGAACGATGGCCCATCGCTTACTACAATGAGAAATTAAGTGGCCCAACCCTGAACTATTCCGTATACGAGAAGGAGATGTACTCGCTTTTCCGAGCCCATACTGTTTAGCAACATTATTTGCTATCATGAGAGTTTGTTATTTATATAGACCATGAGTCTTTGAAACATCTAGGGAGTCAAAACAAACTTTCAAAGAGGTAAGCCAAGTGGTTAGAGTTCATGGAGAGTTTCTTGTACGTCATCCAGCACAAGAAGGGAAGTACAAATGTAGTCGCCGATGCTTTATCATGACAACAAATCTTGTTGACCACTTTGCAGACAAAATTATTAGGATTCTCACTAATTACCGAGCAATATGCTCATGATTCTCACTTTAACCTTATCATAAGACAATGCAAGGATGGAATTGTTGTAAAGGGATATTATCTCAAGGATGGCTATCTATTCAAGAACTGCAAGTTATGTATTCCAAACTGCTCCACACATGAACTGTTGGTTCGAGAAGCTCATAGCAGTGGACTTTCAGGCCACTTTAGGGAGGTCAAAAAAGCTAATCTATTGAAAGAGAATTTTTTACTGGCCAAGATGTCCATAAGGTAGTCGGTCGTTGTGAAGTGTGTAAGCGTGCTACGGAGAAGAGAGAACCCCATGGAGAGTACATACCTCTACCAACGCTTACCTTACCATGGGCTGACCTCAATATGAACTTTGTCATAGGGTTGCCTCGGATATCTAAAGGGAAAGATTCCATTTTTGTTGTAGTGGACCGTTTCAGTAAGATAGTGCACTTCATTCCATACCATCGGACTAACGATGCTTTATATATTGTCGATTTGTTTTTATAAGAGGTACACTATTGTCTTAGATCGGAATACAAAATTTTTGAGCTATTTCTAAAAGAGTCTTTAGAAGAGACTTGGGACTAAACTAGTGTTCAACTCTAGTAACCACCCTCAAATTGATAGCTGACTGAAGTGGTAAACAGGATGCTAGGCAATCTACTTAGAGCTATTGAAGGGAAGAACTTGAGGGATTGGTGTAAGCCCCAAAGTTAAGCCAAGTAACCGTAGGATTGAGCTTAGAATCCAAAGTTTAGGGCGATCGGCTAAAGGATCCGATCACACCCAAATTATAAACTATTGAGAGAAATATTAGTAAAAATGACCCCGTAAACTTAAATTTAAGAAAATAAATAGTAAAATAGGAGACTATAAAATTTTTAAATTTTAAGCATAATAATTGCTAATTACTGAAAAGGCAAAAAGTGTAATTTAATAACTAATAAATTATTAGAGATAGATTATATGTATACTAAAAATTTTAGAATGACCAAAATAATATTTAGGAATGTTCACGTGTACCCCACATGTATTTACGTGTAGATAAAAATACGCGTAATTACCTAAATTGGCCAAAAACTAAGCAAATAATTAAAGAAAATTATAAAATAATTATGGAAAAATTAGAAAAAATCAGAAGATGATAAGCTGAATCAAGATAAGGTCGTGGTAGGTCCAAAGCTACAAAAGAAAAATTAGCCAATAAAAATTGAACATAAAAGCCAAAAATCAAGGAATTTGGATAAAGTCTTGTCAAATTAATGCATAATAATTACAGAAAATGTCTATAAATAGCAGAAAAAATCATAGAGCTCATTTGGGCAGTTTGGAAAGTGAGAAAATTAGGGAGAGTCGAAAATTAAGAGAAAAATTCGGTTTAGAAAAAAAAAAAAGAAAAATTGTGCAGTTAGGACATTTAAAGGGAAACCTTACCAAATGAGCAGCTAGAAGTAGATGGCCAATACCACCACAAGGTGTTGGTAGCACCCAGGCCGGCCGACAAGGCCACGGCGGCCCGCGGTAGTCGGAGCCACTCAAACCGGTGAGTCCAATTTCCAACCCGATTCTTGTGAAATTTTGTAAAAATAGTAAATATAATTAGAAAATTATGAATTTTGTTATTCTAGGATATTTTTGTATGTAGTTTTTAGGAAAAATATTATTTTGATGAAATTATGTCCTGTAATATATGGTCCCTAAGAAATCATGCAAAACCGAACACATTTCGGTTTAGAAATAAATGACCTTAGGAGTATAGTTTCAAGCCCAAAATTTTTGTGTAGATTACTTAGATGATATAGAATAGTGCTATGAAGCCCATTTTCAAAAATTAATTTTCAAAATTTTTAGATAATTTTCAGGCCCTAAAATGAGGCATCAAATGGGTAATTTGGAGTTAATTAGGTGATTAGGATATTAATTACTGACTTAGTGAATAACTAGATGTTTTAGGATGTTAAAATCTGATGGAGTATGATATTTATAGCAATTAGAGTGTTAGATGTAATTATTAGGTTAATTATGTAGTAAATAGGTAATATGGAAAAATAGTACATTTTAAGATAATTTTGTAAATTAGGGTAAATTGGAGTAAAATCTAATTTAGGATGAATTTAGACATTTTGAAATGATAATTGATGTTTAGAGATGATAATTAGAGTGATAGAAATATTAGAAGTGTAATATATACATAAAAGGTAATTATTGAAAATATAATAAATAGGAAATATTATAATAAAAATTGATATTGTGATAATAATAAAAACGTACAATAAATCTGATGGGAAACTTGAATTTATATAATTATATGAAAAATGTAAAAATTTCTCACATTATGAGTAAATTCGGTATACAAATAAGGATTTAAGTGTACCGGATGGACTAAAATACTAATTAGAAGTAATGATGGTAATTAGGAGATCGGGAAGTAATGTGATTAATTTCACATTAGGGGTTGAAACGGATTTCTAGGGTTGGAATCTAAAACATTACTTAGAAATCAAACTAAAACCTAATTTGGAAATCGATGCGAAAACCGAACTTGAACCTAACCCTAAACCTAGAATAATTGTAAAAGAATTAATACCTAGATAATTAGGCATATTAAACCTTAAACAAAACTTAACAATAAGTGTTATAGGATAAAATGAACTTATAATATTTATATGAAAAGCTGAAACTACGTTCGTGTTATAGGGATGATCGGTGATGGCCTGAGCAAATCGGACCTCGAGTGAGTGAGCAAGGAGTCGAGGTAAGTTGGGATTAATACGATGCTGTATTTTGGAGGCTTAAGATTATGCTTGGTTGTGCTTGTTAGATAGTTGAATGTGTGCATGTGCTTGATTATGGGTGATACTATGATTCTGTTTGTTGCTCTGACACATATTGTATGAATTATATATAATGATTGATCACCCTAAACTGGACTTAATCAAATATACGACCAGTAATCATAATCGAACATGCATGGCAACCCGTTAAGGGAACTTAGGACTCTCCGGCCAAATACCGACCCCTTCGGAAGGGATAGCCCAGGATTGCAAAATGGTCCCTTCTTCATCCTCAATCGAACTAAGTGATAAGAGAGGAGGTCGCGCCGAGGGTGAAGACAATGGTTCGAAGGTAGTCGCGGGAGGAGCGAGGTCTCCATTACACAAGCCTGGGTTTGGTCGTGAGCTGTTGCATTAACGGCAACTCCTCAACCTGGATTAAAGCGGGCGCAATTTCTTTAATCTCACGACGGGCCGAACAACGTCGTGCGATGGCATTTGCTTGCACATGCATTGCACCTAATAAGTGATTGAAAACCTTGTTATATGTATGGTATAGTTTTAAGTCCTCTATCCTAACTTACTGAGCTGTAGTTGCTCACATCCCTATAGACATCATACAGGTGCTGGCTAAGAAGTGGCAACAACTACTCTAAAGCTAGCAACTGTCAGATCCTGAGGAGTGAGGAAAAATATTGAAGAATAAAACTATATTTTTAAGGTTTAAGCTTTTACTTTAGAACTGTTCATTTTGAATAATGTAACAACTAGGAAATATATTACGGAGAAATATTGTAAACCTTAATATCAATAACTGTATTATAATCTATATATATATATATATATTTCCTCACTTTCTTAGATAAATGATTTATTTAAATTACAAACCATTTCCTTCAAAGTGGGTTTGTCGTGGACGCCTTGTGTAGATCAAGTCTAAGATAGCGGTTGTAAGGCCAACTTCTATCTTAGGATGGTTTATACGGCGGGGGCTGTTACGACTCTGCCGCTTCAGGGCATGACAATTGGGATCTATGCTTACCAGTCGTAGAGTTCGTATACAACTGAACTGTCTACAGTACTACAAGGAAGACCCCATTCAAGGTCATCTATGGCCTTAACCCAACCATTCCCCTAGACATGATCTACACCCCAATAGCTAGTGAAGAAAGTCAATCTGAAGTCGATCATGCTTAAGAATTACATAAACTGCACCAGTCTGTAACAGAGAAGATCACCAAATTCAATCAAAGAAGTAAGCGATTGGTAGTTAAGGCCGCCTAATTGTTTCTTTCCAACCAGGAGACTTAGTATGGATTCACCTCAATCGAGAGCAATTCCCACACTTAAGACAAAGCAAATTATCTCCTTGAGCTGATGGCTCATTCAAAGTCTTGAAGTAGATTATCCGCAACGCCTACTAGATCAAGTTACCTGATGACTATAATATCTCCTCTATCTTCAATATGTCCGATCTGATTCCCCATCAACTAATAGAAGACTCTAGTGAGCGCCCCAAAAGAACGAACATAAACCCCTTCAGATTTGAGGACAAATCTTTCCAACCCAACAAATGACAGGAATCAACCCCTTAGATCGATCACATGAAGCCGAGCTAAAGGACTTTAAGGGCTCGCATGGAAAATATTAACACTAAGCCATAGCCGAAAAAGGGACTCCTATTCCGATCCAACCTCTTGCTAACCTATCTATCAGATCCTTACGTGTATCCAACATGCTCTTGCCCAGCTGTGAAGTCTTGATCTAGAAGGTAACCTAGGAAAGGCTAGCCGAGCTAAGCTCTCCAACCGGCCACTGGTGCTTAACCCCAATTCAGTTGACTTCCTATCCAAACTGAATGGCTCCCAACCTGACCCAAATCAAGTTAGCCCCTAACTACCAACACCTCTTGTTTCTTCCTATCTTATATCATACTCCTGACATACAACCATCAAGTGATACGTACCTTTTGACACAACATTCCAGAATGATTCTTTTTTTTCCATACTAAATATTCTTTGTCCTTTTTACCCCTTTTTAGCCTGATTCATGTAATGTTATTATAAAATACCTTTTTATCTTTTCATAAATGTAAAATAATCCTAGTAGGCAAGTATATAGACCCCTACTTTCCTTATACACAGATATCTAACTTTCAATACAAAATTATTCACTTGAGCAACCATAGTGTTCACGTTATGATTCAATTCTTATCTATTCCCTTTAACAAAGAGTAGTGGCGAGTGACCCTTCAATTCGAACCGATGTGTCATATCCAATGGATTGTTGACCAAGTAGGATTGGGTGGTATGTCATATCCATTTGGTAGCTGCTCAAATTTTGCTAGCCTTTTTTTCTTTTTGCTCTTTTCGATTCACTTTGTTGTGGTGCCTCTCTGTGTATCTGACCTCGGAGACGCATCACACTTTCACATAATCACCTTAGTCAGCCCCCTCCTAGCTAACCCCTCACCTAACATAGCCTAGATCCATGTATTATGGGTCACCCTAACCATGAAGCCAACATAGCAACAAGCAACCGAATGAGCACTCTACTTTCGGACATAACCCCTTATTGAGCCACTCTTCCCCCATCCAACATTCACATTACATTTAATGAGACGTGATAACTAATAACTTAACACATACCAACAAGCATAACCTTATTATACAACATTATACAATAGTCAAAAGGATGAGATAGTCATGAAACTCAAAAGTAACCTTTTCCTCTACTAATATCAAAGAGCCTTATCAACTCCCCAAATCTTAAGGGTATGCAAACAAAGGCATATTCTATAATTACAGTCAATTGAATCCCTAAAAGGTAAGCTGAATTCTTAAGCCCATTATCTAAGCCCAAGTAATAGAAAGAGTCACATGCTCTCACCTTTTCTACATTGAACCTAACCTTTCTTTTCCGTTTCACTAACTTAAGCATCGGAGTGCTCATATCAAACATCCTCCTAGCATAGTGACACACCCCCTCTTTGTTTTGCAAGAAGTTCCCCTATCCATTTAAGCCTCCCACACATAACCCAATCTACTGCAAGAGGCCTAGAGACTTTACCAACTAAAGATCTAAGGCAACAATTTGCATTCTTTTAGTTTTCTTAATTGAAGAAAGTATAAGGATTTCTTTCATTCAATAATATATGTTATTCAACAAATTTTAAAAAGTGGGTACGAGATACCCTGTAACCTATGCTCCGTATTTCTTCCAACATAGGTTCCAAGGGTTCCAAGATGGATATGGAGTATGAAAACGTTATATCCATACCCTACCTTCTAGAAGTAAATCCCTTTAACTTGATACTTGGAACTTATCCCGTGATCCTAAATACCTACCCGAAATCTATCCACTTAAGTAAAATACGAGTTATAACGACCCAACAGTATCGTTGTCGTGATAGGTCGCCGTGTACCGTATAAAGGCCTATTATCAACCCCCTTGCTGATCATAGGCCTTTCATACGACACACAAGGCTCCTTCCACTCTACGTTACTACTAAGCCCATAGATTAATAATATAGAGCAAATTAAACTAAAATTTCTTTTATGTTATAATTTAACTAATTGTGTGGGCTCGTGAGACCCACACCAAAATAATATTACAAACAAATGCAGTTCATAACAGAACTGCATAAAATCTAAGTTATGCATAAATACATAAAAGTATCTAAATATCTATAATCTATTACAAAATATCCTCTTCGCTCTCTGATCGCTCCAACCCGTCTCTACTCGAGACTTACCACGGGCATGCCTCGGCCCGGATTGACGAAGAGGTTCTCCTGCACCAACAAAAATCTATAGGGGAGTAAGCTTACGCTTAGTGAGATAAATGCCCTCATCAGTACCACATAGCATAAATTTGTTATATGCACAATCATATGAATGCATGAACAACCAGTATGCCGAACAACGCATGCAGTGACCTAGGAACCGCATACGACTCAGAATTACGCCCCTTAAAGTCGGGGTTTGGAGATAATTAACCGACCCAAACCAAAATCCGGGTTCTAGACCTTGGGTTTTATTTCATTTGCACCATCGTGCTCATACCAAAACAAGACTCTACATATATATATATATATATACTTCCTTTACTAAAATCAAATCGTATCTTTGAAAATCCCAAGTCTAGCGGTGTGGTGGCCCCCGCAGTCCACAAACACACGCCCTAAGCAGAAGCCACAAGACTCGGCCCCTCGCCGACGGTTGGCGTCTCCCGACGCCTAGTAAGCCCATCAGCTTAAGACAGAGACTTAATATATATGCTGGCGTAGCTAGTGCCCAATCCTGCAGGAAACTCGTATTCCTGTGAGTCCCTTCCCATCTTCTGCGTGAAGCGGCAGTCGGTGTTATCCGTATGCAATATGGGGAATGCATGATTCATTTTGAGTTCTTAATCATATAAGCAATTAACTTGATTTTTAAGGTGATCAACCAATTTCATTCCATACAATTCACATGTAGATATTCATACAAACAATTCCCATTATTATATATAATTAACAAGTCATCACATTCATCCACAAATTCATACACATGCATCTCCCATATCCCACAAGCATCCAAATTCATATATATAAGTTTAGGTGCATCTATTTCTACAAGCACAATCAAGTAAAGAGTCATCGGGAATTTACTCACTCTGCCATGTGGGTCAATCAAAATAATCTGGAGGCAAGTCCTCTTCGTAAACAGTGTCCCCTGGTCATTGAAATAATTTTTATAAGGAATTGAAACAAACTTAAGAAACTATGTAAGTTTTCTTTAAGTTATATTCTTAACTAGTTTTCGTAATTTTTTTCTCGGTTTTTACCTAATGTTCAATCGCGTATAACTTTTTCGTTTTAAATCCGATTTTTATGATCTTATAGTCAATCTTCATCGTTTTCGAGTGTACTTTAATGTGGTAAGGTTAGATTTTCGAAATGAGGTATACAATTCTGTCCATGGGTCAGAACAGTAGCGTTCCTCATGTGTTGGAATGTTTTTGGGCCTTGTTTGGTAATTGGGCTTTTTAATAACTTAAGAAATTCTTTGGGCTTGGTCTTTAGATTTTATCCTAAGCTTAAAATACTCCTTGAGATCAGATTTACCACTTTGATTTATATTCTTAAGGCTAACAACCACTTCTTGGGCCTTTTAGTGGGCTTAAGTTATCAAATGGGCTTGTTTTTTGTTCAAACTAAAGTTAATGACTTTTGTGGGCTTATGGGGCCTTAGGTGGATTTCTTATGGGCTTCAAAACAACTTCTCTTGGTTCTTTAAGTTGCTGGTCAGATTTTTGTTGAAGGCCCATCTTAGAGTTCTAAGCTTGTTTTGAGAGTTTTAGGCCCGGTTTTGAGTTTTAGGCTTTGTATGCTAATCATACTTGCTTTGGTTAATCCTTTCACTTTGTTCTTTCACTTTTATCATATTTTTAGGCCTCATTTACCCATGTTCCAGATCTGTTCATGTTGGTCCTAAGGGGTCCTTACTTGGTTTTTCAACTTGTTTCATCATTTCCTTAAGTGTAGGTGATAGATTATGCACTTAACTACTTGTGTATAAATCTTAACTTAAGTTTCCTTCCATCAAATGATCATTTAACTCATGCTCCACATAAAGAAATAAAAGATCTTATACTTCATAAAACCTCCATATCATAGCTTATGCCATACAAAGTTGATTTCTTCATAAAACTTCATGTGATGGATTTTTCCTTAACTTAAGTCTAGTTTTGAGCATGTTTAACTAAATAGAAACAAAATCAACATTCAAATGATCATGGAACCTTCACGTCCAGCATGCTTACCCTTCATCAAAGTTCTCATTTCAAGATTTCCTTAGCTTAAAATCTTCCATTCAAAGCATTAAACAAATGTTCATACAAAACACCAACTTTACATGGTCACATTTCAACTTCATGTAATGGTTTTAGGGTTTGTTTCTTAAAACGAATTTTTGTGCTATAACAACTCAAACCTTACTCATATCTTCAAGAAATCCAATTCTTCTAACATAAATATTAATCCACACATCACAAGAATCACTTACTCGTCCTTAACGCAAAGTTTGGTGGTTGTGCACTAAGGTTCCTCTTAAGCCTTTAACTTTGCTTCCTCCTTTTTGCTTACCTTTTGAAACCCGAATCCTTTGGTCTTTTGGAAAGAGGTTTATGAAAGATTCTAATGGTCTTAGATGATCTTAAATGATGAAAGAAAATGGCACATGAACAAAGAAAAAAAAATGCCGTGAGTTGAAGCTTTCAAAATGGAAGAAAATGGATTTTGTGGGGTAAAGTTGTTTCCCCGTTTTATGTTTGTTTCTAAAGAGAGAAAGATGAAGTGAAAATGAATTTGAAAGTGAGAGAAATGGGGAGGAGTGCAGCCGGTTGGAATGAAGAGAGAAGGAGTGTTTAAATGCCTTGAAAGTATTGTCTTAAAGCTTACAAAAAGTCAACAATTGCAACTCTTGATGATGTAAGCATTAAAGGGTGAATAGTGATGTGTAAGAGGAAGTGATTGATGGGTGAATGACAAATACATGGCCCCCCTTTCTCCCCTTTTTAGATCTGCCATGAGAAGTCTTTTAATGGCATGAAGTGGTCTTATCACCTTTATTAAAGTTAAGCTCATGATTTCTTGTGAAAATTTGTCCATATGTAGTATAAGTGAAGAGGTGATAAGGAAATTGTCTTATCACTAGATTTTGATAAATTATCAATTGATAAATGATTCCAACTCTCAATTGATAAGTTATCTAAGGTGATTGGTTGGTCTACTTATTTATGGTGTAAGGCTTATGCATGAAGATAAGGGCATAGCCTTATAGAAAATTGTTTTAGGATTTTCATCTTACATTGTTTTGTGATTTATGATTTGATTTTTTGTAGAATTGTGAAATTTTCTAAGGTTGAATAAAATTATTCAAATTAAATTATCGATTAATTATTTAGGGTTAAAATTCCTTAATGGTCTTAAGGTTTAGGGTTTTAAGTAGCTTTAAAGCTCGCAGTTCTTCAAGCTCGGGTTTTATCGACAATTGGCTTTTGAATTGTAAAAATTTAATTTGTTCCTAAATATAAACTTAAGTTTTTGGTTTAGTTGATCTTTAAGAACGTTCGGGAGGTACTCCTAATCAAGTCTTAGGCCTACTAAAAGTAGGGTTTACACGAGTGGATACCCCTATGCAACAGGGTTATTGCTCAACCCTAGTTGTAAGGCCACCTTTTTTATGTTTTTACTCCCCTATATATTTTTCTATTGGCATGGATAATTAAATTAATATGTTTAATTAACAAACATTAGAAAAAAAATTTGGAAAATAAAAAATTAGAAAACTTAGAGGAAATATTATATAAAGACATGAACACTCCACGTAGATTATCATGGAATCAAATGTTGTAAACTATACAATATACAAAGGTTTTCCCTCTTGATTATGGTTCTTTTCTTTCCTATTTTGTTTATTATTATCGTTAGTATTATTTTTACTTTTCATATATATTTATGAACAGAATAAGTTGAATAATTATTTCAATGGAGCTCCAAAATAATAAATAAGCAAAAGCAAACAAAAAGTTCCTAAAAATTTAGATAACCATCAATAATAGCAAAGGTGTAGTAAAAAAAGAAAGAATATCACATGGAATTCATAGAGCCACATATATAAAGAAGAAAGCATAATTTTCTTCTTGAATTTGTTAACATTTTATGACATTTGTGGATAAAATATAGTAAATTGATTGTCCATGTTAACAAGAAAATACACATGATAGCTAATATAATAAGGTAGAAAAAAAAAAAGTCAACCCCATAGCTATTTCAAGGGTTATAGATGCTCAATTTTGAATGAGTAAGAGGTTCATGGAATTTCAAAAATTTTCAAGGGGCATTCTTGTAATTTACCCAAATTTTAAAATATTACTAAGAAACCCTTTTAAAGACATTAGACATAAAGCGTGAAGTTTCTTAACATAAAGAATTCCTTAAAAGATTAATGTGACTACATAACTTTATAAGGAACTCTTTAAGAAGTCTATTGATAACGATACTTTTAGTGGTGCCACTCTATTATTGGTTGATGGAGAATTTAGAAGAATCACACCATTAGAGGTGGGCAAAAAAAGGGACCAAACCAAACTAATTCACAAACAAAACCAACTAAAAACATGATTTTTTTTTGGCGATTTGGTTTAAAAAATTTCTAAACCAAACCAAACCAAATCATTAATTTATAATTGGTTTAAAAGGATAAATCAAAATAATCCATAAAGTGAAACCAAACTGTTTTATAAAAAAACATGGTAATATTTTACTTGCAATTAAAGAAGTTCTTTTGTTATAATTAATATTTGAAATAATTTTTAATTTATATTCATTGAAATGTATATGCATTAAATTTTTATTGCCTTAGTTTAAAAATTATATATATAGTTCAACTTAAAGTTTATACTCTCTACTATTTTTATAAATAAAATTAGTTATTAATAAAAAATTTTAAATTTCTTAATTATATAAATATCGACTTTGTTAACCTCTAATATAATACCAATACTTATTATTAAATAAATTGAATACTTTCATATAAGGTTACAAGTTATGCAAATATACTTTCCCACATTAGAAAATATGGTCTAATACGTAAACCAAACCAAACCAAATCAAACTAAAGTTTTATAGTTTGAAAAAAGTCCTAATGCAAACCATACAATTTGGTTTAAAGTTGTAAAAAACTAAACTACAAATTTATGGTTTGAATTGATTTGGGGAGAAATTGAACCAATCTGAATCGCACCCTTCCCTACACACTAATATGAGAAGGTTATATATAATTTATTGGAAGTAATGTATTTATGCATTTACGTACTTTGAGGAGTATCTCTATAATCTAACTTATCTAAATATCATTAAATATTGTATTATTTAATAGGGAGAATAATAAAAAAAAAAATTTGATATATATTTTGGCCCTTTTGCAAATTTGTGATCACTATTTCATCACAATCCGTAACTTTCAGTTAAAGAAACATGTCTCAACTTCTAATTAGTGCATAATAATTGATTTAATAAAACAACATTATCAAATATATTTAATAAAAAATATTAAAATATTATAAAAAATAAAAATGAAAAAAAATTAGGTTATGTACCCTAAACCACTTATAAGTAATGAATAAAAGAATTAGATCCTAAACTATGTAAAAATCTACTTATCACTATAGGAATTCAATACAATAAAGAATAACTCCATCCATACTAATTGAAAAAAAAAAAAATCAACTATTTTTTTTTTAAATACATTTGGTTGCATACAAAACGTTAACCTAAGCTCCAAAAGAATGAAATAGAAAATGTAATAAAAAGTCTAAAAGCGAAGGACTACCAAAATGAAGTTTTAGAGAAAAAAAATTGTCAAGGGAGATTGTAACAAGGTTTTAATCGAGTTCAATTAAATTGATATAGTATTGAGCTCAAACTTGAGCTCGACATAAAAGCTTGAAGCTTAAGCAAACCTAAGAAACATCTAAAACAACCTAAAAATGGGAAGATCCATGATAGGATGTTATCCTCTTAGAAAAAGCAATGTGCATAGACCAGGTGAGTAAGGATGTAGCTCCATAATACCAAAAGGATTTTAGTGGAGAAGGTGAAGTTTAGGCTATTGAGCAGGTTGGAATGAGGTTCAATTCAAATTGGATAAAAGAAAGCAATTTAGTGGCTTTGGGGGGAACTCAATGAGCTCTAAGTTTCACGCTTCAACTCAACCTAAAGATATATTTGGTAAGTTTCCACTCGACTTAATTAACTCAATCAAATTTAAACTTTTTATAAATTTTTCATAAGAAATCTTAGGCTTACTTATGTTTGAAAAAATTAAAAATGTATCAACTATAATATCAAGCTCGATTGGGCTCGCAAATCTAACAAGTTTAATATTATAAAACTCATACTTGTCTTGATTTACTATTTAAGTAGCTCAAGCACGAACTTTACTCAACTATTATTGAACTAAATTTGTGTAAAACTCAAGCAAAGTTTGAGTAGTTTGCAACTAACTTAGTTCATTTGTATCCCTAAACTATAATATCTCCAAAATTTGAAAAACTAAACTAACCTAAAACTATAGTAAATTAGCAAAACTATAAGTACTTCTAAGCTAAGGTTTAGAATGACTTTTTTTAACTTTAATTTTTCAAAGAATTTAAAAAGGCTAATAATAAAAGTTTGGAATATTTTAAGAATGTAACCTTAAAGAAGTGCATTAGAAAATTTTGAAACATAATTATATGATGTTTTTATTGGTCACATATCATAAACTAGCTATAAATCAATTTTACAAATCAATGTTGTTGACAATAAAATTTGGTTCTAGTACATGAGCACCTAAAAAATGGAAAATGGCAGGGGGGGGGGGGGGGGGGGGGGGGGGGGGGGGGGGGGGGGGGGGGGGGGGGGGGGGGGGGGGGGGGGGGGGGGGGGGGGGGGGGGGGGGGGGGGGGGGGGGGGGGGGGGGGGGGGGGGGGGGGGGGGGGGGGGGGGGGGGGGGGGGGGGGGGGGGGGGGGGGGGGGGGGGGGGGGGGGGGGGGGGGGGGGGGGGGGGGGGGGGGGGGGGGGGGGGGGGGGGGGGGGGGGGGGGGGGGGGGGGGGGGGGGGGGGGGGGGGGGGGGGGGGGGGGGGGGGGGGGGGGGGGGGGGGGGGGGGGGGGGGGGGGGGGGGGGGGGGGGGGGGGGGGGGGGGGGGGGGGGGGGGGGGGGGGGGGGGGGGGGGGGGGGGGGGGGGGGGGGGGGGGGGGGGGGGGGGGGGGGGGGGGGGGGGGGGGGGGGGGGGGGGGGGGGGGGGGGGGGGGGGGCGGCGAGCACGGCACTCGTGCGAGTTGGTTTGGGCCTAAGGCCCATGTCCCAAAAGAAGCCTATCAATACTTACCCTTCACTCTCTTTGGCAATAAGCTTAGCAAAGAAAGTAAGTGCCTCTTGGGCCCTTATGGCTCTAAATCAAGCTGTTACTGAACAAGAAGAAGCTAAGGCTAGAGAAAGAGCTTCTCATTAGCACTCTTAGGCTTGTCTATGATCTGGTGAATTGGGGCTTTAACTTAGGCAAAGTTGTAAGGTAAGTAGGATAGCCAAGTTAGATGTGGTCCATGTTAGGAAGACCAGTGGAGCATTAAGTACCTAAGTAAGTAAAGCCAAATAGTTAGGCTAAATGAGACTAAATCTTTGCTCTTGAAAGAGTGAGCCTACAAATCTAATGGTAGACTTCATTGTAGGGGTCCTGGAAAAGTCAAATTCTAACTTGGCGACTTAGAGAGGGTAAGTTCGTGGTAAAGGACCTAAAGAAGCCAAGATGTCTAAAGAAGCAAGGGCCTAAAAATGCGAAGGTTAAGAGAGGCTATAATACCTAAAGATGACAATATACTTGAAGAGGAAAGGGCTTAAAGAGGTCGATGTGCTTGAAGAAACAAAGAAAGTAAGCAAGTCGTCTAAGCTAAGATGACTTGTGCTAAGTACAACCATGAGGTTGACAAGTTGGTCCTAATCTGTTCATGATTTGGGACTTAGGGCTTATTACCTCATTGTCAGCACAAGTTGTGGGACTTAGAGTACTTTATGTTGATCTCTATGAGATATGAGACGTCTCGTTCCCTTCATCCATTTTTAGTTAAGATTAAGGTTTACCTGATGTCTAGCTTGCGCATTGCTTGTAAATAACTAGGGCTTAGAGCTACTTATACTTCCCGAACTTACGAAATTTGAGAAGTAGCCCATTAGCAAACTATATTTGCATGGGCTCAAAGTGGAGGACGTTTCTTTAGCTACTTTGTCTTTGAATTCTAGTACTCATCTCAAAAGAAGGTAGAAATAAAGTCACTAAGAATTAAGTAAATTGTTACAAATACAAATGAATATAACTTAATAGAAAAACTGGAAATCAAATGTGGATATCAACAACTAATTAGCACAAAGCCCAACATAAAACACACACCTAATAGCCTAATCCCCCATAAATAAAGGAAGGCAGTCCACTGTGTCTAATAAAACAAGGTCGATCTCCGGCTTTCAATTGCAAAGGAATTATTCTTCTAATGCTCTAAGTGAGAACTCAACACTTCCAATTAGTGCTCTGCCAGCCTCCTAAATTCAACTTTATACGTCAAGTCCTGGTGCCAATCAAGGTTACGTGGGTTGCCACTTGTCAAGAAAAGGAGCTCAAAGCTGCTGCCATTTGTTCGAACCTTCTCAGCTTTCTTCGGTGTAATGTTGTAGCTGTTGCTTTTGGTGCTCAACTAAAATGGCTACTTTCTTTCAGAACATAGAAAGAGGACACGCCCCTTTTTTGTCACTTGGTCTTGGTCTTTTCACACTTGGCGCTCACCCTTTTAATTTTTCCCAAGTTCTCTCCACAAAGTGAAAAAGCACACTCCAGTTCCTTCGATCACAAATGCATGGAGATAGACAAGATGACATGTGGCTGCTTTGTTATCTCTAAAGTGCGGCCTAGGCATTCTATTAAGGGCCTCCACCTTCGCCCTCTAAGGACGCGCCGAAATAAATAGGGAGCTGCTTAGCTTGTGCGTATATATTGGGAGTCGTCAAGTTCGGGAATTTTTTATTCTACTCGGGTCCATCATGAAGAGCTCGGCTTGTATTGGAGCTCGGCACAGTTGCTAGACCCAATGTGGAAGCAGCTCGGCATTTTCACAACTACTCGTTGTAACATGTTTTTGAAAGGTTAGCAATGTTGTCGTGGCCACCATCATTGTAGAGAACTTAGCCTGATTTGGAGTGCGGTTCTGCTACTCGAAGGAGCTTGACGAAGCTCGAATGCTGTGTAGAGTAGCTTGGATTGTGGCTACCCTTGTAGATGGAGTTCGATGCTTACTATTGCAGATCGGCAGGTCCGCATGGAGCTTAGTTGCTTGCTGTCGTGAAGCTCGAAGCTTGGAGGTGGCGTTCAATTAAAAAGGAGCTCAGGTTTTTTGGGTCCAGTTGCTGTTCCACTTGGAGGGGCAAAGAACTGCTCGACAGCTTGTCATGTTACTTAGTTCGGCCTTTATTTTTCTGCTATCGAGGTGAGCAACTTGGCCACAAGGAGCTCGAGGATTAGAGCTGCAACATGGAAGCTCGCTGCGATGATATTGAGCAACTTGACTTGATGCAAGCAAGAGCTCGGACCAATTTTGTCATGGGGTAGGTAGGGCATGCTGCTAGTGTAACAGCTAAGAGTCAGACTAGCTAGTGTAATAGCTCGGCTTTGGTGCAAGGAGAAGCTCGGACGAGCTACCCAATCGTAACGTGAGGCTTCGATCATATCGGAGTTAGATTTGTTGGAGAAACAGCTCGGTACTGTTGATCTCTAGCTCGGTAAGTAGAGTACACTACCGAAAGAGCTCAGGTTGGCGTATGAAAGGAGATAGACTACTTCACTAAAGTTGCAGCTTGGTGTTGTTCACTTCAACAAGACGGAATTTTAGGTTTACCAACAGTTACTATTACGTAGATTGCAATTCAATTGAAGGTCGGTCACTTGTGCAGAAATTCACCTACACCAGGCAGCAGCTCGGCTTCTATCAGGTTGTTCACGTGTACAGTATTGTGAAGAGCTCAAAGATTGGCATGCTTGGCTACAAGACCAAGTTGATGATCTGCTCGGCAAGTCGAAAATATATGGTGGATAGATGTTCCGCTCTTTTGTATGCAACTTGGTGCAAATCGACTCAATTAATGTTCAGTGCTACTAGAGGTTTGAGGGGTGTTGCTCTGTTGTTCAGTGGGAGAGCAGCTTCGTTGAAGAGCTTTGAGTTTCTCGGCTTGGTGTTGTCAAGCTGCTCAGCATGGGTGGACAAGCTCTACTCGATTGAAATGGTGAAGAACAAAGTCAACGCTCGGGTCTTCCAGTGCACATTTGGTGCACTTGCTTTTCGACTACCACTATTTCGCACGTCTTTCTCTTAATTGCGCCAGGCTGCTTTGCTTATCTCTACGTATGGGTTTCAAAATGCCAAATGGACCCTCCTATAAAACCAAGAGGACTAACTACCTGAATTTAAAGAAGAATGGAAATGCAGTTACTATTCATGGGGCGTAAGTTCTTCCGAGATTTCAGGGGATATGCGGATGAAACACGGTGTTTTATTGTCAGTATTATGCATACTTCCACCATCAGTATCATAAAAGGTTCCTTGGCCATGAGATAAAGATCCTTTGAAATAACCAGAATCATTGGTAGTGTTGTGAGAGGTTGAATCACTATCTCCTCCAATCCTCCCTTTGAACAACAAACTTACGGAGGCATTCCATCGACAATTAGCAACTCCTTTGCCATTAACAATGCACCTAGAGAATAGTCAAAGAACTTCACAGAGAAAAAGTCATCAACGGGAGGATCATATCTAGATGGGCTTGCTACCTTGTGTATTTAGCAAATAACAGAAACTCAAATGTCATATAATAAAGGTTTACAACTCCTGGGAGATATGTGAGAAAAGAAAAGAAAAGAGGGCTTCCCATATAGCATTATCAATAATATCGATGCAGGAGCAATAGAGATTATGTAGTGTTGTTGATTCTTTCAAGACTAATCAATCCCTTAAAATAAGAATATGAATATTCTAATATACTATTTCCCAAACTTTTCAAAGTGATTGTTAATAAGAAATGCTAACTCAGGCAATATGATGGAAAATGCACTTCCATCAAGATAAGCATGAATTACACATTCTAAGAGTAGGTTGATCTCACCAATATGATGACCTCATGGCTGTTACATAATTGCAAAAATTAATTATGAAATTGTGTTGGTGGGTTGTGTGTTGCCGGTGGACAGCCCCAAACTATTGATAATTAAATCTGGTTCCAATATGTGAGCACCAGCAAAATAAGTTACAGAAGATGCCAAAAGGCCACTCTAATATAACTACTTTGATATTTAAGTCAACCCTCGTGATACGAAAATGAAATTGTCAAGAAGTAAAAGAAAGAGAAAAAGAACAAGGAAAAAAAAAAAAAAGAAAGAAAGATGCTCTTACTTAGTGTTTTGTCCCCTATTTATTGTAAATGGGATAAAACTATCTCCATATCGAGCTATTGGAGTTAGGCTCAAGTCTTGGGCTAGTTGGTTTAAGCGTAAAACCCATGTCCAAAAAGAAAAAAAAAAAAAAAAGCCAATCAATAGATGCAATATTCTAAAAATATAGATATTTATAACTAGATTTTACATATGCTTTTGAGAGATTTTTGTTAATATCTTGTTATATAATATATATATATATATATATATATCAGTTTTCTTCCTTCAAAATATATGATAGGAGATATAAATTTCACTTAATTATATCTATAAATCGTGTATTTCTTTATCTTGTAAATTCAAAATTCGACTTGAAAAGGACTATTTTTTGGTAAAAAAGAAAATCACTTCTTAAACCAATGTTATACAAATGTTGATGAGTATTTTTGTATTTGTATCTACTATTTATACATACAAGAGTTATTTCCAAAAAAGAAAATAGGAAAAGTATATAACAATCCATATATGTACTTGTAGTAGCTATTTACACAAGTTAGTGATTAAGTTTTAATTGTGAATATATATAATATTAACTTCGGTATGTATATAACAATTATCTTTCATGTTGTTTATAATTATACTTGGTGTTTGATACTAATTACCTTTTAAATACTTTTGCAAAAGATATATGCATATATAATATAATCTATAACATTGAAGTGGGAGAGCCAACTTTAGTGTCTTAGGTATAAAACAAAAGAAGTCTATATAATATTACAAAATAAATCCATTAGCACAATATAACTTCTCACCATTTCACTAAATAACCACCTATCTATTAACTTCCTACCTATACTATAAAATCAATAGTAAAACATAACTGCCTATCTATTAATTTCATATGCACATCTCGGGTGCATCTATGCTAATTTATTTCTAAGTTGCCTAGTTCGACTAAATCAATTTTCCTTCAATCTAAGCTAGAATGTAAATTTTAGGCTCTATTTTAAGAAATATAGTTCTCAAAAAATGTTTTCTATATATTTTTTTTTATTTAATATGCTTAAATGGATCCTTTTAAGTAGTGAAATATTTTTTTCAATTTTCCCATGTTTATTCTCTATCTCTTTGATTACACTTTTAGTTTACAAAATGAAATAAGGTAGGAATAAAATTGAAACTCTTTAAGAATGGAATAAAGTAGTAATTGCTATTCCTTATAATTATATCAAGTTGTCATAAATAGTTAAGAAAATATACAATAAAAAAAAATAAAAGAATAGCTATTCTCTTGGTCATGTAAAGGGATTGAAACTCTTCATTTTTCAACAATAGTAACTCCTTATGATAGGCATTCCACCGATGAAATGCAGGAATATGTCTACAAGAGAGAAATAGTTGTTCTATTCCAACCTTATAAAGTCAACTAAACAAGTCATAGACATTCTTAATCTAGGACAATAATGTTCATTTAATTTTTATTGTAACTAAATTTTTATTTATATTTTAAACATGAAAACAATTTAGAGGTTAAAAAAGCAAAATAATTTTTAAAAATTAGTTTAAAAAGTTGTATTAATGTATATTATAAGTCAATACATTTTACAATTTTAAATAAAATACTTGACATTTTTGTGAATAATAATAAACCAATGCTAATTCAATAACATACAACTACGAGTTACATTATTTACAAGTCAAACACCAAAAAAGTTTCAGCATATTTTTATAAAAATAACCAAATACATAGAGAATATGTCATTTTCAAGAAATTATTTTTGAAGGAAAATATTTTACAAGTATTTCTCATTGAAACAAACAAGCCTTTAGTAAAAAGCTTGCACTATACGAATATCATTTTTAAGTATATATTTGCATCGATGCAAATAAGAGATTTACTAAACTTATTATTGATATATTAACAATCTAAATTCTTTTTTTTTTTTTTTTTGGAACTAGATCTTATTATGTTAAATTAAAATGAAAGCAAACAAATGTAAATACACTGAATAAACGCAACATAATCTGACAAAAAGATAAAAATGAATATCTACTAGAATCTGAGTTAGCTAAACCTATATAAAGGTGTAGTAAGTCATCATCTAACAACAAGGCTATGCAAAATATCCATGATACGTAGAGAAGAACACGAACTAGATTGAATCACACCAAAAAATAGGTTTCTTTTAACAAGTGCAATTCACAGTTCAGTTCAGTGTACTCTAACCTACTTGCAGTTTGGCTCGAGGAATTGAATCGAACCAATTATTATATATATAAAAAAGAAGAAGAAGAAGAAGCAGGAACAAGCAAAAAGGAAAAAAGAACTCTAACAAAGCAAGTAACAACTAGCATTAGGAATTATTGCATTAGTCTCACTCTTTCCTCTACCTTCCTCTTATTATGCTCTTAACTATCACTCTTAGATCACACTCTCTCAAATCTCACTCTTTCTTCACCCATTGGCCATCACCATTGATTAGTGAGCACTCCTAAGTCGTAACAACTCATTCTCATATCTCACTCTTGGTATTTCACTCACTTACTCTCTCTCACCTAGCCACTCCTCCCTCCTCTGTCAAGTGTCAATCTAGCATCTCTGTACACAATCATGGCTTACTCCTCTCTAGCTCTCTTTATCTTTAGAGTACTAGTGTTATAAGGGAAATGTTATTTATTCTCTTATTCAAATTTTTGTTGTTGCTTGTTTCCCTCTCTCTCTTTAAATCACCTTCACTTTCTCTCTCTTATATTTTCATTTTCTCTTTCAAACTTTAAATTCTCACATTTTCTCTATCTCTCACCCAAATCAAGAATTATGAGTTGCATTGGGGCCCTTACAAAAGTACTTTACAATCAAGCTAGTCTTGATAGACTCTAATTTTAATTTTCAACCAAATCAAACAAATAAAAAAGGTTTATTTGACGTATCTATCATACTATGATGAATATCTGAAGCTATAGATACTTTTTTGTAAGGTGCGAATGATTTTCTTGCTTGTTTCTATGAAATTCTATAAGTTATAGTGAGTTTAAAGGTAAATGAAGCCTACTATCATGGCAGTAACAAAACCACTGCTATGACAGTAATATATTTTCTTTGCTGTTGTGATAGCAGCAAAATTTTTACTATGACAGTAACATATTTTCCATACTATCATGACAATAACATTTTAAAGCACTTACATAAAATTCCTAAAAAAGCCATTCGAATCATGTCCATTTCAACCCTAAACAAACATCATCAACCTTCATCCTAGTAAATCTTGAGGATACTTATAACTTATCTACCACCTTAAATGTTGAAAATTACAAATCTCCCTAAGCACCAAAGGATAAGGAAATAAAAATAAACCTAGTTACATAAATCAAGCTTAACCCTCATCAGAGTGGAATTGTATATGTTAGCAATCTACAACCAAAGTATTATGAGCAAACCATATCTTTGTTTTCTTAGAAACTTGGGAAGTAGCATGGGGATGGGTATAAGGCAAAGGTTTATGCAAACCTATAAGGTATGGTAGCTACCAAATAGCATAATAAGACATTTTTTATTCCTTTTTTCTTCTATTTTTTTTTTCTTTTAGTGTTTTTATGATATCTTACTATATTATTTAATTTAATATATTTAATAATATTATTTTATCAAATTAATTATAGTAAACTAATTAGAAGCTGGCACATGTTTCCTAATTAAAGTAACAATACTAATGAAACTGTTACTAAGAGGGAGAAGAAAACTATTAGATAACTAGATTAGATGAAAGGTTATAAAGTCTAGGTGCTTCTTTCGGTTATAATTCAAAATAATTTCATAGTAAAGCAGTTACAAAGAACCATTTCAATTGTTGGAACATACATAATACATCATGTATAAATAGAAAATAAAAGCAATTAAAAAAAATAAAAAGACAGGCAAGAATTTGAACCAACTTCTCTATCTTCTTCTCTCTTCTTTCTTGGAGCAACTCCTTGCTTGAAAAGGAGTCAAACCTTGCAGTCAATAAATCAAAGTGTTAGTATAATAGATCATTTAGAATAATATAAGAAGAAATAAAGAGATCATATTAAACACGAATAGTAAGAGTTGAAGGAAGTTATGGTTTCTTGCCTTAAGATCGTAGACTAGAGGCAAGGGGGAAGTATTTAGAGAAAGAGACTTAAGAGGCTAAGGTTAAGGAAAGAAGAATTGCGGAGTCAACTTGAATAGTATTGGGCCATATTATTTGGTGCTCTCATTTATCTCAATCATTGTGCCTACATCTAGATCTACTAATTTCGAAGATCAATTAGCTAATTTTCAGTAAACTTTATTATAACATAAGGAAAAACATTTTCAACAAATGCAATTACAATTGCAAAATTCTCAACAACTTTTTAAGAATAAGAATCTTGCTTTTTTTTTAGTCAAATTCGAATCAATCGCAAGTTCCATTATCTTCTTTTACATATAATTAAGGTTCACTAGAATCCTTCTTTAAAGGCATTAAGCTTGAGGTTCCCAAATTTAATGAAGAAGATGCTCTTGGTTGCCTTTTTAAAGTAGATCAATCTTTTGCATCTCATAACGTACCTAATGAGCAATGCATTGTAGTTGCTCCTTTTGAAATTAAGGGTAAGGCATTACATTCATATCAATGGATGTATAAGAACAAGTAGTTAAGTTCGTAGGAGAATTTTTAGGTTACTCTAGAAGGAAGATTTGCTCCTTTGCAATTTGATGATGTTCAAGGCATGCTTGCAATGTTGATAGAAACTGGATCGATAGAAGAATATCAATCTCAATTTGAAGCTCTTTCTAATTGTGTGATTGATCTATTGAATTCATTCTTGTTAAGTAATTTCATTTATGGACTGAAGTTGCACATTAGAAGGTAAGTTTAAGGTGTAAGGCTTAAGATATTAACAGAAGCATTATGGTTAGCCAAACTATACAAAGGTAAATTTGCTAATAGGTTCAATTCAAAACCTTCTTACACATCTTTTTTAAGTTCTAAACCTATCATCCCTATTATTTCCACTAAATCTTTTTTTACTTCATCTAATATTTCTTATAAACCATTTACTATTCAAAAACAACTACCACCATTACTACCTACCCCAAGCACTACCATATCTTCTATACCATCATTACCCAATTGAAAAATGTCAACATTAGAGATGCATACTCCCCATAAGTAAGGTCTTTATTGTAACCATGATAAAAAATATCATAAAAACCATAAATGAAAACATAAGTTTTTTACGTCTATTACATGAAGAAAATGAAGGGGATTTGATAGAGAATGTTGATTAGAATGAACAATAAGGAGAATATTCTATGGAAGATCTAGTTACAATCAATTAGCATGTGCTAGCAAGGATGTTTATTACCAAGAGCCTTAAATTTCAAGGGTATGTTGCAAGACTAATGTTATCCAAGGAGTTGAAATGATATTTGGTGTACAATGACTATCTCAACTGGGCCTTTAGACTACAGTATACTTACAATGCAGTTTAAGTCAGGAGATAATGACATATTTTTTATAGAGGATACATAGGGATGTTGACCCAAATATCTCACCATTAGTTAAAGAAGCTGATTCATCAAGATTCTATGCTAACTTTTATCAATTGGAGGCTTAGAATGGTGAGTTTAATACATTGAAGAATACTACTAGCAACAATGCTATATTAACATTACTAGGCAGTTTTTCTCAAGTGTTTAAAGCACCTTAATTGCTACCTCGTAGGAGAGAGAGGTACAACATCAGATTCATCTTAACAATGGTGAGAATCCAATCAATGTGTGCCCATATAGAGATCCGCATTTGTAGAAGAATGAAATAGAGAAGCAAGTATGTGAAATGTTATACGAGGGTATTGTACAAAGAAGCATAAGTCCCTTATCCTCACCTGTCTTATTAGTTAAAAAGAAAGATCATGGATAGAGATTTCATATTGATTATGGAGCATTTAATCAAGTGAATATAAAGGATCAATTTCCAATATCAACCATTGATAAATTATTAGATGAATAGAGAAGTGCTTCAATTTTTTTTCTAAAGTGGATTTGCAATCTAAATATCACCAAATCAAAATGGCCTCTATAGATGTAGAGAAAATAGCTTTTAGAAATAATGAGGGAAATTATGAGTTCCTTGTCATGCAATTTGGATTGTGCAATGCCCCCTTACAACATTCCAAGTAATAATGAACAGGATATTTCAACTTTTTTTGCAAAAATTTGTCATTTTTTTTACATTCTAATGTATAGTAAATCATGGCAAAAAAAAAAAAAATGTATAACATATGACTAGATGAGTAGACACCTTATTTTTGCTATTTTTATTATTTTTCGTTAGTTGAGCTAGGTTAATAAATAAACCAAAAAATTAAGAAAAAATTAAAAAAAAAAAAGAAAATAATAAAAAAAGAGAGTCATATTGAGTCATGTCATATTAAGTCGCATCGTATCAAGTCGAGTCGTATTGAGTCGAGTCGTATCGAGTCAAATTGTTTCAAGTCGTGACATATCAAATCGAATCATGACATATCAAACCAAATCATATCAAGTCAAGTTGTATCGTATCAAGTCGAGTCGAATTGAGCCACGTTAGATCATTTAATATCAAATCGGATAACGCTGTGTAATTAATTTAATAAATCATTAAGTCATTTAAGAATTTGGTTTTATTAAAATAATTTCAATCTAGTCCGATATAAAATAGATTTTTTTATCTAAATTATATTGGGTCAAATTAAATTTATAATTTATTAATTGGGCTAGATTAAATTATTGGATCAGATTGGGCCTAATAAATAGAAAGCCCGAATTAAGAAGGGTTTCTAGAAGCCAGGTTGAATCTTTATTGTATCTTTTGTTTGTGAAAGATTAAATCTATAATTAAAACGATATGAAAGATTTGATTTTGGGTTTATAAATAGCTAATCAATACGTGACATTAAAAAAGGTTTTTTTTTTAAAAAGAAATAATAATACATAATTTCCCAAACTCAATTCACAACAACCGGCCAAAGCTCTAATCTATAATCCATAATCTAACCAAATACATTGTAGCTTCCCTTGTCCAATAGCAATACGCCAACAACCATATCAGTCTACAATCTGATCAACCGAACACCAACTCCTAATCCCATGCTGATACCTTCAAGCTAACACATAGCCAACTTAACACAATCCTACGTTGCCAATTATTGAAGTCTATAAACACAAGCCACAACACTTACACTTCACATCCTTGACACATCACAATTCCCTACATATTGAAGCCGACAGCTCTACGCCAATATATGCTAATTGCCAACCAAACACCAAGTCCTACACTTGACCCTTAATTGCGTACAACATGCAACAACTGAAGTCCAATGCCAACGACTAAAGTAGTCCTCATCCTTTGCCTGATCACAATGCCAGCGCACCTGCAATGTGCCGTCCAAGCTCTTCGTCCCACGTAAGCTAACCCACACCTAACACTCACAGATCAATCCGCACTTGCTTAACCAATCAAAATCAAAGCACATCCCCTCCTTGAAAACAATCAACAATCAATCTACACAATCAACCAATTCTTAATGCCTACGACCAAACACTAATGCAATCCGATTTTCAATAACCTTTGATCCGAAATCTAATTTCACATCCCTTGCCCCTAGCTAAATTCCTCAATGACTAGTAAGCACACACTGCCACCATTGATTAACGAATAGCATAAGCACGACAAATCGACGAATAAACACGACAAGGATCACGTACGACTTGATTTATTTAGGTAAAAATTATTTTATTCTATTTTATTTTATTTAGTTAATTCAATTATCTTTACTAATTTATTTTCTTTTAGTGTAGGTTTATTATTTTTATTATTATATCATTGGATATCTTTTAAATAATTTGAGTTTTTGGGTGAATTTAGTTAATAGAAAAATTGCATTTTTAAAAGTTGTGTATCTTTTCTATCCGTATCTTGAAAAAGATGCATATCGAGATATGTATATTGCGGTTAGGATTTAGAAAAATATGCAATTGAGATACATATCTTACGGTTAAGATACGTATCTAGTAGTTAAGATTTGGAAAATATATGTATCTGACCGTATCTTTAACATATCTTATAGTTAGGATTTAGAAAAAATATTTTTTGACACGTAGTGATTTTAAAAACATAAAAAAAAAATCTTAATCGAGTTTTTCAAAAAAAAGGATTTAGTTAGTTAGAGTTTTCTTTAAATTCGGGAAAATTAGATTTCTTAGGTTTTTTTAAAAAATAATAAATTGATAAATAAACGTAAACCTGGATCGATTTTTTAAAATAAAAAGAATCCACTCACTAAATATTTTATAAAAAGAGAACTACAGTTGGTTTGATCCTGACTAGTAGATATGCAGGCACCTTCGGGGCAACCATCTAAAAATAAAAAAGTAAAAAACTTTTTCACTTTTTCTTAGAAATTCGTAATAAAAAAATAGTAAAAATCACTTTAGTTGTCTTTTGCAATTTAAGGTATATTTTTAGTATTTTTAGAAAATTATAAAAATAAAAGTCCATCAATTTTTCTTTAATTTTTATATAGTAACTTAATTTTAATAGGTTAGCCCCAAACTTGGTTTTCTCTAGTTTAATTTTCTAAAATTCAATATTTTAGAATATCCGCAAACTAGTGGCCAAATTAAGATTTTTCTATTTGAAAACCTTAATTTCATTTTTACTAGTTGAACTGATTGGCGACTCCAATTTTCTAAATTTTTTTTAAGAGAAATATTTCCTTAGTTTAATGTCGAGTAACTCATGTTAAGCAAGCTTGGCTTAATATAAGTTAAATTAAGGAAACCGAAATAAGACTCAACAGAATTGGCGACTCTACTAAGGAAGTGTAGTGGTCTAGCCATGTAAAAATTAATTTATGGGGTTTTGTATTATTATTTTCTTTTTGTTTTGTATTCTAGTTGAACTAATTGTTTTTTTTTTAGTAATGTAGGCCCTAAGAAAAAAAGCCTAACCCAATAAGCCTTATTGAGAAATAAGAGGGGGTGGGGGTGGTGGTGTCTCTTTTATTTTGTAATACTTATCTACATGTTTAGATATGGTCGGACCTAAGCTACCTTAGGAACTTAAGATGAGCCGCCATTGTGTAATCCTAAGGTCACTAGAATCTTTACCTTCACCTGGCGATGATAGGTAAGCTTACTCAAGCTTCAATGTAGCCTACTAAACTTCTCTCCAGAAAGCCTTAGAGCTATAAAGCTTAAGTCCCATAGATCCCACTCTTTTACATCATTCTTTTCAAAGAAGGGGTAGTTATTTTTAAATTACAAGAAAAGATTGATTTAATCTGCAGTTAGTTCATCGTCCATTTTCAAATAAAAAAAAATCAATAACCCTTATATATAAGTATATACAAGCTTCATTTTTATTAAATCTTATTTTGAATATACTAATATATAAGGGTGTTTTTTGATCGTAAATTCATCATATTTCTTATAATTTATTAATTACCGACTCCTATTGCATTTTATGCGTGTGTAACATATTGCATTTTTATATATTTGATTATGCTCATTTCTCTATGAATATTCTATTTCATGTGTTATATTTGTTTTTATTTTTATCATTTCTTAGTGAGTGAAAGGCTGTGTAATTTCTAAGAAAATTTTTTAAAAAGCTATAAAATTATTAATATCATATCCAACTTTATTTTAAATTTAGTGGTCTCGTTGTAAATAATTACATCATTTCATATTTTATGTAATATAGATATGAAAAGTCATGTTAATATTAACCTTATGAATTTCATCTTAGCTAGATTCATTAGCTCTTATAAATATATGATTAAATTTTTAGGAAGATTAATTAGGATGTTTTTTTTTTTTATTTTAGCCCATTGTATAGGTTGAATTTTATGATTGTTAATAAATTTGCAGCTTTATTAAATAATAACCTTCAGTGATCGTATAGTTTTTTTTTTTTTACTCATTTTTTTATTTCTTGATAGTTTCCTTAAACAAAAACAAAAAATAAAATAAAATAAAGAAAAACAACAAAAAAAAAGAAAAAATACTTATCTATCAACTTGTAAATTTTTTTAGGCATGTAATTATAGAAGTTAACTATGATAAAGATTATTGTAGAATTATCATTTTTCAACAATTTTTTTTTTTAAAAAGAGGAAATTTCTAAAGATATTTTATAATAAAAAACCAATTTCATTATGATTATTTACTTAGTCGATTTTTATTACAATGCCCTATATGTACCATACTATTATGAACTAACAAAATAAAAAAATTCAAAAGACAAAAAAAAAGATTTAATTATTAAATTCTTGTTATAAATTATTTCTCATCTTAGAGTCATCGATCTTATAAACGTCTAGATTCTCGTTTTTCGTATTTATCCATTAAGTTATCACAATCTTGATAAAGTTTTATCTACGAGTAATCACCCTTATGTTATCTTCTAATTAGTCCCTCATTGTAAGATAATTTTCGTTGTTCTATATTATCCTTGTAAGATAATCGCCACCTTATCTCCTTAATTGTTAGTCCCAACATTTCCAATTTTTTTTTTTAGTTTTGTCAATGTCAATATTAGGCTTTTATAACATAAAATTAGCATTTTTTTTTTCAATAAAAGTTTCCAAAAAAAAAAAAGAAATGTTTTCAAAATTAAAAACTTGATTTTTTTTTTTTTAAAAGAAAAGGAATGTAGTGTTGCTAACAAGAAAGGATTCTTACAAGCTTTGAAATATTGCCTTTTAAGTGGTCTAACCCAACCTTAAGCCCGTAATCACCCATTTAAAAAAAATCAAAGATGTCTAAAGCTCTTGAACTGAGAATAGCCACATTAGAATGGGTTTTGAGCAAAAACGAAAAACAAGTCAAATCTATAGCTCATACCTAAGCCTAAGTGCCTATTGACACCCCATCTTAGGTAGATGAATTTAAAGAGTTGTAAATTTAAGGGTCCATTATCAACATGATACAAAGTTTTGAAAAGTTGTTAGAAGTAAATTTGAATGGTCAAGCTCAAGAGGCTACTAGGGTTTGGAAGAAAGGATTGTTACCCTAGAAGAAAAGTTAGTGAAGTTAGAAGAAAAGCTCACTAGCACATAAATGGCGATGGATTATATGCTCAAGAAGTTCAAAAACCTACATCTTAATGTGAATAGGAAGTTACAGCCCAAGCTTAAAGAAGATTCAATGAAAGAGAAATCAAGAGTGATTGTGCCAATTAGGAAAGCTTAGAATCAAGACAAGCCCATCCACAACAAGAGGAGGTGATTTACGCAATCTAAGATTCCAATTGCCTAAGTGTTCAAGCAATTGAGTGATGTGGGACTACAAACATGCAAAAACCCAACAAAGAAGTACAAGCTGAGGGATCATGACCCCAACAAATGGCATGGATATCATATAGGCCAGGTGAGGCATACCATAGAATACTATTAGAGATAGAAGCATAAGGTGCAAGACTTGATTGATGTCAAGATTATCCAACTGAAATTTCTAGAGACTGATGGGTCGATTAGTAGTGATATTCCTTCCCCAAGTTTTGAGGAAGCATCAAACAAACAACTTCTAGTATCATGCATTAAGGATCTACTACAATCATCTAACCAAGTGGCTCACTACTTAATGTAATTAGGTATATCTCTAAGAGATCAATTCAGTTGAATAGGCTAAGTTCCAAGAAGTGATAGAAATAGGGGCAAGAAGTAGAAAAGAATTTTAGTTCCTGCATTTTTTAAAATAAGCTTTCATTTTTAGAGCTTGTAATAGATACAAGTTATTGAATAAAGCAATTTTCATGTGTATTCTTATCTCTATATGCTATGAAGCAAGCTCAATTCAAATAGGGGCATTTCAAATGAGTGAAAATGGATAAAGAACATGTGAACTCGAAACTTAAAACTTTCCACCTAAGGGAATGATAACACATTACTTGAAAGGTTTAGGATAAAAAGAGGTAATCCATGTCCCAAACACTAACCCTAGATGCACATGAGAGAAGAGTGTCATCAAGGCAAGTAATTGAGCTCATTCCTTAAAGGAGGTTTGTCTTGAACTTAGTACATGTGTCAAAATGATATTAGACATTCGTTCCATCATCCCTAAATACAGTTATCCCTTGCAAACCTATTTGAACCTTTAAGGGATTTTTCTTAAAATTAGCCCTACCATGAACCACCCCAAATTGGGGCAATCAAGAGATTAGGGTCATTAATCTAGAGAAAAGGAGGACACTAAATTGTGCTTACCTTAGTTGTGTCAATTCATAAGCAAATGTTGTCATAGATAATTCAATTCCTTTATGATGAAGAAGAATTTCAGACCATATACACCTCACTTAGGCATATACATTCATTCAAACACATCAAGTCCATACATTCTTTCCCAAACACTTCAAAGCCATATACACTTTTCCTAAGCTTACATACCTTGAACCTACCTTTTGGTGCTTCAAATCCTATTAAGTGAAAGGTCAACAATGGAAGGTAGCCACCTTGACCAAAACAAAAAAAAAAACAAAAAAAAAAGAAGAAGAAGAAGAAAAGAAAAAGAAAAATATGAAAAGAGAAAAAAGCGAAAAAAGAAAAAAGATAAAGGAAAAAAAGGAAAATGAACAAGGTAATCACCTTCAAAGCTTAGCTAAATTACCAATAGGCCTGAAGTCCAAACTTATGATGGTATCCAAAGGCTAAGCACTTTCAATTCCAAAGCTCAAAAGCAAAGCCCTCATTTTATGATCCCATTCACTTTACCACCCTTGATAAGGTTCTTTTGACTAAATAACTGGAATTATCTTAAGCAAAACTTACTCATGAAACTAGGGCAAACCCATGTTTAGCTTCTCCTAGGTTCTTGGCTTATAAACCCATAAGTGATTGTATATAATTTCTTTCAAAATTGGCCAAAGCATATTGATATCCATTTGTTTAAACCATTAACCAAAAGCCTTACATTGTAAACCCAGAAAAGACTTATTAATTGACCAAAATGTATCACTTACAAGATAGGCTACAATTTTTAGAATTAATGCTAAGAGTAAAACAAACCTATGAGAGTGTAAGGAAGTCCAATTTAACTAAATATTTCAAATAATGAAACTATCCCCTTAGTGGAAAATTGAAGAGTTGAGTACTTTGTTAAAAGCATGAATGGTCATTTATACCAAGTGTGAAGTCAAGGCTACTAAAAAGTTCAAAAATCATAAATTATACTCAAAGAAACAAGACTAAGAGAATGAGTGATCGATGGGTATGGGGCAAGTCAACTCCTTATTGGTGATCTTTAAGAGTTTTTGAGAGTTTCTTGCTTGTTAGTAATACAATTTTCTATCAAAGAGTGTTTTTTAGAATTTCTTGAAAAAAAATTTCAAAAGAGAAATGAAACTTCTAAAATTACCAAGAGAAATTTCTTAAAAGAAAAAAAAGGGTTAAAATTTTTCTAGGAGTCATCAAAATCTCTCAAACTCAAGTCATAGATCAATTTGTCAAAAATCATGAAAGTTTTCTTCTTTTTTAGGATTGCTTGCTCCTAAGAGTACTATTCTATCTAGTCTTTTGCTAGGATTGCTATCCTATCTAGTCTTTTTCTAAGATCGTTATCCTATCTAGTCTTTTTCTAAGATCGCTATCCTATTTCTCTCTAAGATCACTTGCTCAAAGGAACACTATCCTATCTATTCCTTAGTTGGATCGTTTGCTGATAGAAGCGTTGTCCAGTCATTTAAAAGATTGCCTACATATGAAAGCACCGTCTCATTTTGTCTTCAATAGAACCCCATCTTATCTTATCCCCGAAAGATCTATCCTTTCAAGCAAAATGAATCTTAAAGAGATATATCCTCTTCAGATTAACCGAAACCAATCTCGAAAAGATCTATCCTCTTTGGATTATTCACTAAGTCAAAGTTTTTTTAAATCTTGAAAAAATCTATCCTCTTCGAATTAACCAAATCAAAAAGAAATCTAGAAAAGATCTATCCTCTTCAAATTAGCCAAATCAAAAAGAAATCTTGAAAAAATCTATCCTCTTCGAATTAAACCAAAAGAAATCTTAAAGAGATCTATCCTCTTTAGATTATTCACTAAAGAAAGTTTCTTTTTTTTTTTTTAAATCCCGAAGAGATATATTCTCTTCGAATTATTCACCAAGTCAAAAAAAATCTCAAAGAGATCTATCATCTTTGAATTATTCAATAAGTTAAAACAAATCTCAAAGAGATCTATCCTCACTAGACTAATCAAAACGAATCTTGAAGAGATCTATCCTCTTCAGATTAATCAAAATGAATCTTAAAGAGATCTATCCTTTTCGGATTAGCTAAAACAAATCTCGAAGAGATCTAATCTCATCAGATTGTTCACCTAAACTAAAGTCAAAAGAAATCTTGAAGAGATCTATCTTCTTCAAATTATTCATTAAAACCAAAGCAAGTTTTCTTGAAATCTTGAAGAGATCTATTTTCTTTGGATTATCTACCAAAGGAAGTTTTTTTGAAATCTCGAAGAGATATATCCTCTTCAGATTATCCACTAAAGGAAGTTTTTTTGAAATCTTGAAGAAATATATCCTCTTTGGATCATTCACCAAAAGAATTTTTTTGAAATCTCAAAGAGATCTATCCTCTTCGAATTAGTCATTAAAACCAAAGCAAGTTTTTAAAATCTTAAAGAGATCTATCCTCTTCGAATTGTCCATAAAAAAAAGTTTTAGAAATCTCAATAAGATCTACTCTCTTCAAATTATTCACCAAACAAAGCAGAAATCTCGAAAAGATCTATCCTCTTCAGATCATCCACAAAATCAGAATCTTGAAGAGATCTATACTCTTCAAATTATTCAAAATAAGGTCTATGAAACATGGGTATCTCTTTTGTCTTTATACCAAAGTTCTAATCAAACTTCCTTACAAAGAAGGGCAGCTGTAAATACCCCATTTTTGCCATTTTTTTTTAATTTTTTATTAGTTGAGCCAAGTTAATAAATAGACCAAAAAAATAAGAAAATAATAAAAAATTAAAAAAATAGAAAAAGAGAGTCATATCGAATCGTATTGTATTGAGTCGAGTCAAATCATTTTGAGTCAAGTCATGACATATTAAATCAAATCATATCAAGTCAAGTCATGTCGTATCAAGTCGAGTCGTCAAGTTGCATCAGATCGTTTAAATCCAATCAGATAACGATGTGTGATAAATTTAATAAATCATTTAAGAATTAGGATTTATTAAAATAATTTTGGTCCAGTCCGATATAAAATAAAAATTTTTTATCTAAATTATATTAGGCCAAATTAAATTTATAATTTAATAATTGGGCTAGATTAAATTATTGGATTGGATCGGGTCCGGTAAATAGAAAGCCCGAATTATGAAAGGTTTCTAGAATCCAGGTTGAATCTTTATCATATCTTTCGTTTGTTAAAGATCAAATCTATAATTAAAACGATATGAAAAATTTGATTTTGGGTTTATAAATAGCTAGTCGGTATATGGCATTAAAAATGGGTTTTTTTCTTAAAGAAAAAATAATAATACACAATTTCCCAAACTCAATTCACAACAACCAGCCAAAGCCCTAATCTATAATCCACAATCTAACCAAACACGTTGCAACTTCCCTCATCCAATAGCAACACGCTAATAACTTTATCAGTCCACAATTTGATTGACCGAACACCAACTCCTGATCCCATGCTGATAGCTTTAGGCCAATGCACAACTGACCTGACACAATCCCACATTGAGCACGTTGCCAATTGCCAAAGTCTACAAACACAAGCCACAACACTTGCACTTTACATCCTTGACACGTCATAATTCCTTGCACATTGAAGTCGATAGCTCTAAGCTAATACATGCTGATCGCCGACCGAACTCCAAGTCCTACGCTTGACCCTCAATTGCACACAACACGCAACAACTAAAGTCTAAAGCTAACGACTGAAGTAGTCCTCATCCTTTGCTTGATCACAATGCTAACACAACTGCAACGTGCCATCTAAGCTCCTCGCTCGATAAAAGCCGACCCACACCTAACACTTACGATTAATCTGCACTTGCCTGACTAATCAAAATCAAAGCACGTCCCCTCCTTGAAAACAATCAACAATCAATCCACACAATCAACCAATTCTCAACGCCTATAGCCAAACACTGACGCAATCTAATTTTTAACGCTCATTGATCCAAAATCCGATTTTACATCCCCCCCTGACCAAATTCCTCATTGATCAGCAAGCATGCACTGCCACCACTAACTGACGAACAGCATGAGCATGACACACCAACGGACAAACATGATGACGATTACGTGCAACTTGATTCATTTAAGTAAAAATTATTTACTTATTTTATTTAGTTAATTCAATTATCTTTACTAATTTATTTTCTTTTAGTGTAGGTTTATTATTTTTATTATTATATTGTTGGATATCTTTTAGATAATTTGAGTTTTGGGGTGAATTTAGTTAATTGAAAAATTGCATTTTTAAAAGTTACGTATCTTTTCTATCCATATCTTATGGTAAGGAATTAAAACAATATGCGTATTGAGATACGTATCTAGTAGCTAAGATTTGGAAAAGATACGTATCTAACCGTATCTTTAACATATTTTATAATTAAGATTTAGAAAAGATATTTTGTTAACACGTAGTGGTTTAAAAAAAATAAAAAAATCTTAATCAAGTTTTTCAAAAAAAAAAAAGATTTAGTTAATTAGGGTTTTCTTTAAATTCGAGAAAATTAGATTTTTTAGGTTTTTTTTAAATAATAAATTGATAAATAAACATAAACTTGGATCGGTTTTTTAAAATAAAATGAATCCACTTACTAAATATTTTATAAAAAGAGAACTATAGCTGGTTTGATCCCAACTAGTGGTTACTTAGGCACCTTCGAGGTAACCATCTAAAAATTAAAAAAAAAAAAAAAACCTTTTCCCTTTTTATTAGAAATTCATAATAAAAAAATAGTAAAAATCACTTTAGTTGTATTTCACAAATTTAGGTATATTTTTAGTATTTTTAGAAAATTATAAAACTAAAAACTCATTAATTTTTCTTTAGTTTTTATATGGTGACTTAATTTTAATAGGTTAGCCTCCAAGCTTGATTTTCTTTGATTTAATTTTCTAACAATCAGTGTTTTAGAATGTCTACAAACTAGTGCCCAAATTAGGGTTTTTCCACTCAAAAACCCTAATTTCATTTTTACCAATTGAACTAGTTGGCGACTTTAATTTTCTAAATTTTTTTTAAAGAGAAATATTTCCTTAATTTAATGTCGAGTAACTCATATTAAGTGGGCCAAGATTGATATAAGTTAAATTAAGGAAACTGAAATAAGGCTCAACAATGAACATGTGGGATATTTGGAGCAAGTTTTTCAAGTGTTATTATATAATCAATTTTATTTTAAGCAAAGCAATTGTTCATTTGCTTAACATACAACTAATTGTCTTGCTCATACAATGAAGTTCGACCTAACCCTACTAAGATTGAAACTATTGTGCAATGGGATAAGCTTGTAATAATGAAGCACATGAGAGCATTTTTAGGCCTAATAGGATATTACAAGCATTTTGTTAAAGGATATGCATTTATAGTTAATCTTGTAACTGATATGTTGAAGAATAATAATTTTAGATAGACTAAAGTTGCTATTACAACGATTGAAAAGTTGAAAGATGTCCTAAGTAATTATCTTGTTTTTGCACTTCTAAATTCCTCTAAAGAGTTTATTATTGACAGAGACGCATTTAGGATTGGAATTGGTGTACTATTATTGCTAAAAGGGCAACCAATGGCATATTTTAGTAAAAAACTTCCACTACATTTGAAAAAAGCTTTCGTGCCTGTTAGAGAATTATATGCTATTATGGAAGTTGTATGGAAATGGCATCAATACTCATTGGGAGGTCATTTTACTATAAGGATTAACCATATAAGTCTTAAAGTGCTCTTCTTGCAAGTAATTCAAACACTAAAGTAATAGAAGATTTAAGTAAGTTGATTGAGTATGATTATACCATTGTGAATAAGAGTGGTAAAGAAAATGTTATAGCAGATGTTTTATAAAGACAGAATGATAATGAAAATTCATTTTCAAGCTTTTTTCAATGCCATGTTTTCAATTCACGGAAGTGTTGAAATAGGAGTGCTATACTCTACCAAAATATCAAAAGTTGATTGATGTTTTGAATAAAGGGGTACCTTTAAAGCAGCCATTAACTTAGAAGCATGAATTGCTATTATATCAAGATCACCTTTTTTTTTTTTTTCACATAAGTTTCATAATTCTCCAACTGGTGACCATTATGGGTTTCTCAAGACATATAAGAAGATTGCCTCTAGTTTCTTTTAACAAGGATGAGGAAGAGGAATAAGGAATATGAGTAAGAGTGTTTAATTTCAACAAGTTAAATATCTTATTAAAGTACCTTTCGATCTTTTAGGCCCGCCTCCAATACTATAAAGAATTTGGGAGTACATTGCCATAAATTTTATCATACGTCTTCTACCATCTAAGGGCTATTTAGTAATATTGGTAGTAGTGGATACACTATCTAAGTATTATTGTTTGGTACCATTAGATAGCTATTTGATAGCCACAAACAAAGGTTACCATTCTTTTCATGAATAAGGTAGTAAAATTACATAGGTTTCCTAGAAGGATTATGCTAGAGAGAGATGTCGTTTTCCTAAACAAGTTTCGGTAAGAACTTTGTAAATTGAATAGGATTAAATTATACATGATTAGCTCTTATCATCCTCAAATAGATGGACAAATTGAGGTTTTAAACTATACTATTCAATAGTATGAGAGGTGCTTTGCTATGGATTATCCATCTCAATTGGTGAAATATTTGCCATAGGCTGAGTTTGCCTATAATACATCAATTAATGAGGGAGCAAATGCAATCCTACAAATTGGTTTATGGCTAAGAACCTCCTTCTACTCCTTCCTATATTAGGGGTGCTTCAAAATTGGATGTAGTGGATTTGGAACTTTGTTGAAGAGATGCTATATTGAGAAATTTGAAAAGTAAGTTGGAGTAAGCTCAAAATTGCATGAAGAATATTGCAGACAAGCATAAGACTAATGTTGAGCTTTTCCATGGTGATTTGGTTTATATTAGACTTCAACCTTTTAAATTATTATCATTAACTATCTAAAGGTATCATGGTCATTTTACTGTTGCAAGGAGAATTGGCCAATGTACTTACTCTACCCCTACTTTAAGATTCATAATGCTTTTCATGTTTCAAAATTAAAGAAAGCACACACATTTGACATCCTAACACTAAAGTTACCAAAAGAAGTTTTAGATGGATATCCATTATTGCAACCTTTGTCAATATTGGATTGATACGTTATGCCAAGTGTTGACAAAGACTACAGTATTAGGGATATATTCGAACTTATAGAAAGTTCAAAATGAAAATAGAATGTACGATAAATAGAAAAGAAACAAGCAAAATCCTACAAACGATTCCAAGGATATGACACACTAAAGAACCTCCGTGGACTCACGAACTAGCTCAATATAACGCACGAGTTAGTTTCATCAAGTCACTCGCCACTTCGCTTTGCTTTAGAGTTAGCATATGAGTTGGAAGAGCAAGCACAAAGAGCTCACAAAAGGGATTTTGTATATTCAATAATAGATAAGATGATCTACAGCTAGGATGTATAAGGGTATTTATACCGGTAATTCTAGGGCAACCTACTAAAAATAGAAAAAGACTAAAAACGTATTATCCAAACTAAGCAAAATACAAGAAATGGATAAGGGTATAAAAGAAAACTTGAAGAATAAAAACTTCTATTGCAAATTCTGTCATGTAAATGGCAGGAATACTTGGCCAATGATTATTGGATAGGCTTCTGTAGAAGTAGATAAAAAGGTATGATCAAGTTTTGATGATGCTGAGTTGAGCTATAGTTCCTTTAGGGGTGAGATAAGTTTAAGTATGATCTTGGTAACTCGAATCAAGATTGGCAATATTGAATATATCAAATACTCTGAAGTCTTCTAAGAGCTCCAATCGATATGCATTATCATTTATCTTTTAGAGTATTCTAAAGGGTCCTCTAACTCAAGTGAACAATTTGTTCTTCCTCATATTAGGAACTCTCTTTGCTTAATTATAGCTATATTTAATCACCGAGTTGAAACTGCTTGGTTTTTTCCTTCCTTTACCTTTCTCTTTTAGTTTTCCAACAACTCAGTAAATATATTAGGCAACATGCTAATATATCTATTAGAGGGCTTGTGATAGGAATGGGCCTATGACTATCTCTAAGGTACAACTGACTTGTTCTAAGCCGAGGCTAACTTGCCCTACTTAAGGCTAAATTGATACCAGAAGGCTGAGAAAGGAAAGAAAGACATCTTAGCAACAACTCTATCAATCACAAAGAACACTAAGGACCAAACAATCGTAGTCCTAAGTCTAGAGGCCAGCTCGATACGGTATAAGGAATCTAATACCAATCAATCCTAGAGCTCAGCAATTGTAAACCAACCACATAGGCAGCTCAGTTAAGCAGTATAAGACTTCAACGACTTTGACTCGAATCAGGCCATGCAATTGCTAACCTCACCTAGTTTGGATCTTACTCATTTTAGGATAGTTTAGATGACCTACATGCCAACCTCCATGTTAAATGTATAGTTTTGTACACTTATAAAATTTTCCTTAACTTTAGTTGTGGGCCTAATCTTTAAGGTTTGAGGGCTTGTTTATTATTTACAATTTTGCCACTAGGATTTTAGGACTTGCTATAAATAGCAATATTTGTAATTAACAACCAACATGGTTGAACATTCTAAGTAAGAATATAGTCGATATCTTCGTAAGCTATTTAAGCTTGTATCTTGGATTATTGAGTGCAATTTTACTCTTTAATCTTTCTTGTATTTTTATCAGTCTTCTTCTTGAGATTGCGGTGAACCCCTCATTTAAGCAAGTTAGTGGGCTATACCTCCCTCATTTGAAACCCAAGTATTGATTTAGTATTCATAAGTCATATCAAACCCTATTTCGAGCTTAAACCTAATTGTGCTTATGCTTTGCTACATAATATCCATCTACATTTATATTCAAAATCCCTTTTACTTGTTATTTCCTAAGTTCTACCGAACTTGAATACCCATTTAAGTTTTGATTGAGTTATGGATAGTGCTCCAACCAACCTTCGAACCTTAAGCATACTAGACCGAGCTCGAGTTCTCGCTTCTGGGTCTCCTTGGTCAAGTGATGACATTAGGGTGTAGTCAAAAGGAAGCTCGAGGTTAAAACCATAGATAACCTTGAATAGTAGTGGCATGTACTATCCTGTTGTAAGAAAATTCTACCATAGTAAGTAGACATCCCGGTTGGTTAAGTATTTCCCCATTGCAACTTGGAGTAGTAAACCCAAGGTACAGTTGATGACCTCTTTTACCATCGATCTAGGGATGGTAATAGGTGTTGAAAAGTAACTTCGTTCTCATCCAATGCCAAAGAGTTTACTGGAAATGGCTTAGGAATTTTGAGTTACGATTTAATACTATACCCCCTAAAACTCCATGTTAGCAAAAAATTTTCTATAAAAACAAAGAAGCAATAGTCGAAGCGTCGTTAGTTTTAGTGTAAGGTACAAAGTATGCCATCTTAGTGAATTTATCTACGACGACCATTACTGAATTTTTGCCTCATGCAGTTCGAGCAAAACTGAAGACAAAGTCCATGCTCAAATCAACCAATAGTCTCATCGAGACGAGCAGAGGCATCTCTTTTCCTTGTTCAACTCGACTCTTTGCCTTATTGTAGGTCGTACAACTTTCAACCATACAGTAGACATCTCATCTCATCTTAGGCCAATAGAACCTTGCATTCAATAGCTCATATGTCTTTTTCTCTTCAAAGTGCCCCATAAGTCTTTCACTATAAGCTTCTCTCACTAGTAGCTCTCTCATAGAATAGGTCAGCACACATACCTTACCACCTTAGAATAGATATCCATCCTCCACATGATATTCTTCCATTATTCTTCCTTCTTTACATCGCCTAAATATGGGACCAAAATGGGGATCTTAAGGATACTATTCTTTGATGCTCACAAACCCTAAAAGCCTAGTCTACAACTCAGTAAGAGGTATATGTCTTCTTGACGAGGTATTAGTAACTACATTGGTTTTGCCTTGCTTGTGCTTAATCGCAAAATTAAATCCTTCCAAAAATTTAATCCATCGAGCTTACCTTTTTGAAAGCTTAGTCTGACTTCTAAGATATCTTAGAGACTCATGATTTATGTAGGTGACAAACTCTCTTAATAGTAGATAATGTTGCCATACACGGAGTAATTCAATTGTGCTCCTATGAGCTTCTCAGTATGATAAGTAACAAGTTGGCCTTCTTGCATCAATATGGCTCTAATGCTAACTCTTGATGCATTACACTTAAGCTCAAACACTTTTTCAAAATCAAGTAGGGTTAACATTGGTGTGGAGGTTAATCTCTCCTTCATCTTAGCAAAGCTTCTTTCTTCTTTCTCTCCCAACTTGAATTCCATATTCTTCTTAGTTAACTTAGTAGGGGGTGCAATAGTAGTGATAAAACCCTTAATGAATCGTTTGTAAAAGGATGTTAATCCATGGAAGTTTCTTACCTTAGCTCAAGTGATTGGAGTTGGTCATTTAACAATAGCTCGTATCTTCTCATCATCGACTTGTAAGCATACTCTACTTACAACATATCCAAGGAAGATCACTTCTTCCTAGTAGAAACAACACTTCTTTAAATTCCCAAAGAGCTTTTCAACTCGAAGTATGTTAAACACAGCTTGGGATGGTTAACTTGACTCGGCAAGTTGGTACTGTATACAAAGATGTCATCAAAGTAGACCATAATGTACTTTTTGATTAGATCTCTCAACACATGATTCATTAGCCTTATGAAAGTGCTTAGGACTTTGACAAACTAAAAGACATCACCATCCATTCATATAGACTATGTTGGGTTTTAAACACAATCTTCCACTCATCTCCTTGTCTCATATAAATCTAGTGGTAACCTAACTTCAAGTTGATCTTATTAAATTCCCTAACACTACTCAATTCGTCTAGCAGATCATTTAGCCTTAGAATGGGGTACATTTACTTGATCATAATCTTATTGACAACTATACTATCTATATACATTCGCTAGTTACCATCCTATTTCGGCACAACTAATGCAAGTACAGCATAAGGGATGAAACTCTATCACATCCTAGTATAGCACAAGATGTACCATCATACAGGAATACCTGTTGAAATCTTAACTCAACCTGCTCATCCATCAAAAGACAACTTTGTTTACATAATAAAGGGGTTACTACATCGGAGTTCAATTTGATATTTTATTATAACTTATGTGTATAACTTAATATTTACATCAAAATATGAACTAACTTTTTCCTTTATTATCTTCACAGTAATAAGATCTTTGACCTAATACATGTTTCATATAATAGTCACTGACTCTAACTCATACTCTCAGTATACATATCCCCCCTGAGTATTGGGCCCTTCACGATAAAGTTAACATAAGGATAAAACATTTTATCCCATCAACTATTGAAGCTAAGTGAGAGTGGATAACAAACAACATAATATAGATAATATGATAAACATTATTGCGTATCACAACTAAAACATTTCAATCATAACTCACAAATTTAACTTCACATATGCATTTGCCTAATCGGGCCCTTATTGCCAATGATGCAGCATGCTATGATACAGCATGCTATGCTCATGCACGTAGCATGCATTGGTATCGATATCCTATGCCTTCCAATTCCACATTCGATTAGTCGATATAACCGGGCATCTGGATACAAAGTCTAGGAACCTAGAGCAACAAGGAGTTACTTGGGAGTAGGACCCCTACCAAATTGGACTACACACTGTAGTTTATAATTTCCAAAAAGGGCAATAAGGAGTTACCTAAGAGTAAGACCCCCAACTTTACAAAATTAGACTACACACTGCAGTTCATTAAATCAAAGTGGCAATACTGCTAAATTAGACTATATACTATAGTCTACCAAATTTAACTATCAAAATAGTCACAATATTCGGGCAATGCAATCTATATGCTTCCAAAAACTAAGTTCATAAAGCCATGCTTTTTCAATGATCATTTGGAAGCCTTATTCTAAAATTTTTAACCCGTAGGTCCCTTTTTGTACCATGCCATGTCGTGTCATGCTATGATATACAATAGCAACTTAAGAATATCAATTAATACAATCAATCTTTAAATTTTATTCAACCCAGTGATCTAATTTTGGTTTTCAAACTCTTCTTAATGGAATTCTAGTATCTTACTTAGGGTTCAATTAGATGAACACCTAGAAGATTGGGTTAGATTACTCAACTTCCTTAGTTAATACGATCAATTGTAAGCACAAATCATCACCCAACATAGCCATATAACAGTTTAACCAAAATATAATTATTGTCATTCAAAATCACTACACTAGCACCCATTATAGTAACATATCAATTCACCCAAGATATATCCATATTTAACCAACACAGCATCATACAACACACAGTGTTATGAGTAGCAATATATCTATTCCAAGCATGGGTTAGATCCATTTACCTAGGCTTCTTACCTAGGCTTAGCAATGGCATAATATCCTATACATTGTGATGTGGTCCTTCTTTACTTATCACACCTATGAAAATATGACACAATCTTCAAATCAAGTGTAGGTCGAACTCGAACTATTATAAGCTTTCATTTCCGTGTTTTTAAACTTCATTTGATCGTATCTTACTCATTTATTATTTGATTTTAGTAAAATTTATATCGTCACGATCGTTATTTTAAGTGCTATTGATATATATTAAGAGTCAAGACTAATCAACATAGCTAAATATCCAAAAATTCCCTTTTGTATTACGACTTGACCGTACATTACCCTAACTCCATAATTGACTCGAGTAAGCTTTAGCATTAAACTAAAAGCCTGAAAAATTATACTTTCTAAACTTGTCTAGCAAAACTTATTATATCCCAAAGTGTTCATTTGACACAGATTTAATAAACTAGTTATTATATTACATATTAAGCTAATATATAAGTTTATATTAGGAAAATACATAATAAATAGTATACGAGCCCAATTAATTTCATGAAAAATTCTATAGACTTACAAAAATATGTAGTTTAGTTATTGATCATCAATTACACTAAATTGGCTATTATCCATTTTTACAAAAATAGCAGTTTTTGCTCAAAATTATAGAAAATTAAGGAAAATAAATAAATTTTTGAGTGAGGTAAAAATTTAATATTCCAAATATCATTATAAACATCCGGAAGTTTAAACATGCAAGGCTCATTGATTAATTTCATAAAAAACTAATTATTTTAATAATTCAATAAAATTGGCAATTTTATTCAAAATAATTATAAAAAATAGTAAATATGGAGATTTTTAAAATTTCTTGTTATTGAAATTTAATAAATTATATAAGTGTGTTATACAAAATTTTTCAAGCTGAAGTAACATTATTTAATATTTTGAAAAATTTATTTAAAATTCGTTTGAACAGAGCACATTCTTAAGCAAGTACCATAAATCAATATTATTTTAATAAAATAAAATTATCACATGAAGGTACATGTAAAATAACCTAGGGAAACCAAATTTCATAATTTTCTAAGATAATTTGATATTTTTAGCAAATTAATAAAAATCAAGCAGTAAAATTTAACTTATCGGCATATAGTGCTCCGGCCACCACCCTATGTCGGCCCACCTTCTCTATCCATCATAACTTTAAGTCCTTGCTCTTTGTCAAGTTGCCTATAGCCTTAAGAACTATAATTCATCATATTTTTCCAATATTTTCTTTCATTTTTTTTAATTTTTTTTTAAATTTTTTTCGAATTTTCTAAAATTATGTTATTATGTTTTCAAGTTCACAAAATATTGTAAATGTTGTTTAGAGCCCTATTTATAAGTTTTAGGATTTTTGCATGTAAAAGAGTAAAATTATATATGTCAATTTCACGTTTTCCTAGGCGTCATGTGTCATTTTCTAGTTAATTAGGTGTTAACTCATCATTTCCAATTAATACTGGCTTGGCACATCATTTGATGACTCATCACTGCAATTTTTTATTAATTTTCCATTATTTTACCTTATTTTAATAATAATTTATTATTATATATATGTATTTAATACACATAATGCATATCTCATGTAAATGCATGTATATTATATATAATTCAACTTCATTTATTATTTTTGTAAGTTAATTAATTTATCTCTAATATCTCGCTATATTTAAAAACTCGAATTTCTCATTTTCGATAATTATCAGCTTTTAGCAATAAATTGACGTTTTTCTCAAATTAATATTTTTATATAACTTATTTTGAGAAATTAACTTTACTTAAATTACTTTATCTAACTTTTTCAACTTTACTGTGAAATTTAAAATAAAACAGATATTATAGCTTGGTGCCCTAAATTTAAGGGATCGGATCTTAGAGTTATTGAACTAGTTGGAAAAACTTAGAGTATTACAAACTCTCTCTCATATATCCTTTTTTTAATAGGTTGCTAACTTATCTCTAAAGCTCGGCTTCTTGCTCGAGATTCATTCAATAAGCAGGCATATTTGGTAGGGTGGTATCAAGTATTAAGTCAATGTAGTGTTTAATTCTTTAAAGAAGGGGGCAATCCTTCTAGCAACTGCTTGGGGAACAAGTTTGCATATTTGTCCAATAGTTCTCGGACCTCTTGGTATGAGGCAAGTGCACCTATCAATTTTAATATAGCGGATGTAAGTCCGAGTCGATCCCTCAGAGATTTCGAATACTAATATTAACCTTAGCTCTATTATCTAACCAGAAAATTGTGATAAATTGAATGAATTAAAAATACTGAAATTAACCATCTAAACTAATTATGAGACTTGATTAACCAAATTAGAAAGCAATAAAACTATGAACGACTTCAAGAAATTAATAACGTATTTAGGAATTATTTCCCTTAGTGTTTAACATGTGACCGCTTAAAATACATTCAATTCAGTTTCTATTATTCTTAATTGGAGGGATTCACAATTAAAGCTAATATCTTTCTCAAGCATATTAACCCTAATCCTAAATTATTTACCAGAATCTCTTCACTTAGTAATATAACTTAGAATTGCATTAATGTATAATGAATTCCCACACAAATAATTAACTTTCCGGAAGAAACATGTATCTTATCTCTAAGTATACATGTAATTCTCTCCAATTATGCCTAAATCTAATTACACATGCAATTTCTCAATCATCATGCATAATATCATATATTGATACTCTAGAATTATCAATCAACAATTAAACAACATAATTGAATCAAGAAAAAATAGAAACTTTATTGAAAATTATAATTCAATCCAAAAGTCACATGAAACCCTAGGTTCCATAATCCTAAATACTCGAATTCTAAGCTATCATAATGAATCTAAAAATGAGTTCCATCAAAAACGTAAAATAAAACATGGAAAACCCCTTTGATTGATGAACAATCTCTCCAATCTTGAAGTTGATGTTGTTCTCGCTTCTTTTTTCTCCTTCTCTTCAAGTCTCTTCTCTTCTCTCGTGTTTCATTCGTTTCTCTAATGTCTCTCTTCCTTTGAAACCCTAAGATATCCTTTTATATATATATTACAAGGATTCTGTTTTCATCACCAGACATGGCCTGGGACATGGCCGTATCCCCAGGTCGTGTAACTTTCTGCACCTAAGCAAATTTTTCTATATAACTTTATAAATTCTTCATTTGAACTCCGATTTGAGTGAAACTTGATTCCTTTTCTTTGTTTTCGATCCTAGAACGCGCTCAAACCCTGAAATCAAAATTTTACTCAATTAAGTATCAATTTCTTTAAAGAAAACCAAAAATGTAAGGGAAATACTATAAAATCACCATATGAAATATGTTTAAAATCAGAGTTATCAAATTTCCCCACACTTGACCATTTGCTTGTCCTCAAGCAAATAAATCAAAACAAAACTTTCAGGACAAGAAACGCTAATCAAAATTTATCACTATTTAGGAAACCGATAAACGAATACACTTGACCCGAAGAAAGGTAAGAAAATCATTCTCAACTAACTTGCAATAATAAAGTCAACCAATTTCATCTGACCATATTCGAATGCTCCAACAATAATTAATACTAGAATTCACTAGTTAATTTATGAAAATCAAAGTTTAACCGAGCCATTTAACCAAAGATTCTTAAACTAAAAATTAGATTTAACATCTCGCCAACTGAGAAAGAATCATAAAAATTTTGTCCATTTGACTAAAGTGTATACAATTCTCTCTTCCACCTCACCAAGCACCATAATCTAAAACAAACACATTTTACATCCACTCTTCCTCTGATTATCCCCCTAGTTTATGCTTTTGTTGAGAGGTCTTTTGAATTTACCTTATTTAAGCATAATTGTGTTAGTAGAGGGAAAGAATCTCGCTCTTCTGACGAACCAAGACCGATCCATACCAACTTATTTCTTATATTGATAGCGGGAAAGAACCTTGCTCTTCTGACGGACCAAGACCGATCCATATCAATTTTTTCATTAGAATTGGCATTGGGACTCAATCTCACTCTTTTGACAGACCAAGATGAATGCTTACCAATTTTTCTATTCATACACTTGTTATTACTTTTGACCTCCAATCATTGTGATTTTTCAGGGGTTTCTCAAAAGAAGAATTTCATTTGTTTGTTTGCTTGCTAAAAATTATAGGGCTCTAACAATTTCTAAGAGAAAGGTATACATAAAAGTAAATTTAAAAATAACCATGACTAACTCTCAACTAGTGATGTTGCTCCAATCTTAAGTCTTAAAGTCCTAAGCTAAATAATTCGTAACTTTGCCCTCTACAAATTTGACTAATCAATTCTAATAAAGTATAATAAGATCAATAATGATCAAGATGACACAGTTGATTTGGCTTAATACCAATTAATCACCTATTGCAAGTTAACTTAAAAATTAATTAGGTCAAATGTGAATAATTGGTATCCTAAACAGTAACAAATTCATATATATCCCTTCCCTACACTTAATAATGTACATTGTCCCCAATGTACCACTAAGAAAGCATAACAGCAAGAAATAAAACAAGAAAAAGCATCATAAGGAAAAAAAGGAAACATATGTAATGAAAAGAAACTAATACTTCCCTGCAAGTAAAAAAAAAAAATGCAAAATCAAGAAGCATCATCATTATATATAGCGGAGTTCACAAGCCTTGATCAACAAAAGACAACATAAAAAATTATGAACTAAGAAGAGGGATCAGAATCTATCTCTTCATCCTCCTCATCAGATGGTGCCTCAGCCATCGTAACATCATCATCGTCATCACTGGCCTCTACATCCTCATCACTTTCCCTAGCTTCCTCGTCCTCACCACCCTCATCAGCCTCTTCCTCGTCACCCTCATCAGCCTCTTCCTCACCACCCTCATCATCCTCTTCCTCTTCCTCACTCTCCTCTTCATTGGTAGCCGACTCTTTCATTTTAAGAAAATTTTCTATTTTGTCCTGGCGGATATGAAGTTTATCCACACTTTCTCTTATATAATGAACCTTAGACAGCAACAAATCAAATTTATCTTCAAAGCTGGTTGAAGACGTCTGGCCCCGAGATGTGCTGCTGCGAGAGTGTCGACCTTGACGTCTAGTTAGTAGGAGGTTCATGAGTCGGAATGAATTGAGGCGTATAGGAGTGACTTGGCTAATTAAAGTAAGTGAGGGCCACACAACGACCTTAGTCTGCGTGGCCTGCACTAGTAAGGTAATGTAAGGGCCACAACAAATATGCCTTTTCTTCCGAGTAGTGGTGGCTTAGTGGCTAAAGAGTTCGGCGATTTCGATGGCAAGATTGATGGGATGTTTATGAATGACACTATAAAGATAGAGGCAATCCTTGTTAGATACCACCCTAGTGCTAAGACCTCTGCCAGTCAGTGTATGTGAAAAGAGCCAGTGAAGAACTCGATATTCAGGCCCGACTAATTGAGAGGCCTTACTTCTAGCTGGATCATAGGCATCGCCAACAGTAATCTCATTCCAAAACGACCCTGCTGTAACGCTACGAGGAAAACGACACGAAAGACGTTGGAATTCGTCCGTCCATATATATCGCTCTTCATATAGACCAAGATATCTGCCTAGGTGAGCAATGGTCATGTGGAATGGATGGCCACTCAAGGTGAAGTGTAATTTGCGTTTTAGGCCTATGCTAGTAGCACTTTCCTTATCAAGTTTATAAGTGCACAAAAACTCCAAAGTCAGCTCTTTAAAAATTGGAGCTTCAAAGGATAATAAGCACTCCCAAATGGTACTATCCAAGAGCTCCTTCATTTCTATGGTGAGCTCTAATTGAGCAAGAACATCCCAATCCAGCCGAAGGGTCTCGTTAAAGGGCTTATTCTGAAGTAATTGATATCATTGCACTTGGTAATCTTCTTTAAATTAGAGCATTAGGTGCTCCATCGGGGGAAGATTAGTTAGTAGTTCAACTATTGCTCCGGATTATGATGAAGAGGATGCCGCAAATTTTGATTTTCGGCGAACGGTAAGCTTAACTCGATTTGCCATTTGAATACCTGAAAAGAGTCAACAATCCAAATCAACCACGCACATCCTTAGCGTACATAGTTGAAGAAGGCAGAAGAAAAGAAGAGCAATAGGGAAGAATGTTAATAGAATACTCATTGGGACATTTCAACAAACATATAGAGTACAGCTAGAAAACTAGTTTGTGGAAAGAAATGAGTGGCAAACGCTTCCAACGAATTCCACTACACGATAATTAACGGTGAAAAACAGACATCTCAACATATAAAAGACGCTAAATGACCCAGAATTGGTTTCTCCTATTGCTAACCCTAACTAGCATGAACGAATAAGGATGAGCAAATTAGCCAAGAACATTTGGAATTGAGAGAGCACAATGAAATCTAACTAGATGAGGCAGCATTATTGCATGTAAGATCAAGAAACTCAGAGCAATGATGCATAGCGGTGATGAATAATCAAAAGAAATTTGCAGGCCAAATGGAAAAACCAATATGCACAAGAGTTAAAATGTAAATAACCAAACTGCCTAATCATGAGGAAGAGAGAGTAAAATCAATGAGGAAACTTACTTGGATCAAAATGCAAAATGCAGGAATTGTGAAGAGAAAAGGGAGAATAAGAGAGAATATGAGAGAGATATGTTTGATTGTGAGTGTGTGAGAGGGTGTGTTGAGTTTAAATAAACCGGGTGTGTGCAAAATCATGTAAGTTTGGGTCGACACGGGCTGGGACACGACCATGTCCTTTACTCGCGTAACATTCTGTATGTATCGTATTGGGACACGACCATGTCCTATGCTCGTGTAACTTTCTGTGTGAAGTATGGATGCACATGGGCTAGGACACAACCGTATCCCACGCCCGTGTAACTCACTATTCGCGGGTGGGAATTCTAGGTGCACACGGGCTGGGATACGATCGTGTCCCTCACCCGTGTAACTTTCTGTGTGTGGGCAGTTTTGAAGGTCTGGATGGACACGGGTTGGGACATGACCGTATCCCTTGCCTGTGTAACTTTTTTTTTATATTTAATTTAAAGATAAAGGAAACTTAAAGAAATAAAAATAATAAAACTAAAGAGAAAAAGCAAAAATAAAACTAAAAGGGGAAAGAACTATGACAAAAAATTGAAAGAAAAAGAAAAGAAGCAAAGCAAAGTTAGATAAAAAATAAATAAACTTAAATAACGAAGGTATAAGCAGAGTTAGACATGGGTTGCCTCCCAAGAAGTGCTATAGTTAACGTTGATAGCTCGACGGGATACGTCTTGTCATTCATGATTCTTCATCTAGGTAGAGATAGGACTCCTCTTGTATCTCGTTTTCGAACTCTCCATACGAGCGTAAATTTACCTTTAGGCCATTGACCTTGCCAATTCCATTTCATTGGTGTATAACTTCCATAGTTTCTCTCCTTATCATGCCACTTATCAAATTCATGTAGCCTAAACTTTTTCATCTTATCCGCTTTTACCTTAGATGCGGTTGTCATTGGAAGTTTTGAACTTTTCACCACAAAGGCATGTTTCAAATGATTTCCTGATAGTTTTGGTTCCAAAATTGGTGGCTTCTCTTTGAAGGATTTTAACCTAGGATCCTTTGGCTTATAGAGTTGATCAACCCCCTTCTTATCCACAATAGATTCATGAACTTTTATTTGAGCTACCATTTCTGCACAATTAGGGTTGGTCACCAAATTTTCATCTCCCTTTTGCAAGCAATAGCTTGAGGAATCCTTGGTAAGTGTTTCCTGCATACATGTAAATATAACGACATTAGTGGCATTAACATTGTGACATATGTCCTCTGGGTCAAGAAATTTGTTCATTGTCTCTAGAGTTTTAAAAACTATTTCATCATCCCCGACCCGTAATATCAACTTATGCTCACTAACATAAAAAACAGTTCTAATAGTGGCTAGGAAGGGTCGACCTAAAATGATTGATACCTCAATATCTTTATCTATATCAAGTATAACAAAATCCACAAGAAAGATGAATTTGTCTACTTGCACTAAAACATCCTCTATGATGCCTCTAGGGTATGTGATAGACCTATCAGCTAATTGAAGACTCATGCGCATTAGTTTAGGTTCTTCTAACCCTAGCTTTTTAAACAATTTATACGGCATCAAATTTATACTAGCTCCTAAGTCTACCAAAGCATTATCTACTAACAAATTGCTAAGCATACAAGGAATAGTGAAACTCTCTAGATCGTTTAATTTTTGTGGCAGCTTTTTCTGGAGAAGTGCCGAGCATTCCTCGTTCAATGTGACAGTTGTAAGCTCCTCCAACTTCCTCTTATTCAATAGAAGATCCTTTAGAAATTTCGCATACTTAGGCATCTGCAAGATAACATCAACAAGAGGTAAGTTAATGTGTAATTGTTTGAAAATATTAAGAAATTTACCAAATGCCTTATTTGGATCAGTGTAACTTTGCTTAAGGCGCTGTGGGTAAGGGATGGGAGGCTTGTACTCCTTCACTTTCGGTGGTTCCATACTTTCTTTTGATTTTAGTGGCTTTGCATCTTCCTTACAATTAACTTCCACTTCTTTCTCAACTGCTTCCTCACCATCCTTCTTATTCACTTACAATTTTCTACCACTTCTTAAGGTTACAGCATTAACATGTTCCCTGGGATTGACCTTGGTATTTGCTGGGAGTGTTCCCTATGGTCTTTTAGAGATTAGCTTTGCAAGTTGACCAATTTGATTCTCAAGGTTGCGATTTGAAGCCTCTTGATTCCTTAGCTAGGATTCAATATTGGATAAGCGAGCCTCATTGCCTTGAATGTATTTTGTGAGAAGTTCTTCCACATTGGACTTCTTTTCTTGAGGGAGAGGAGGTGGGAATGGTCTTTGAAATCCAGGTGGGCCAAAGTTGGTTTTCTGCTGGCCTTGGTTTTGGTTTCCCCATGAGAAATTGGGGTGATTTCTCCATCCTGGATTGTAAGTGTTGCTGTAGGGGTTATTTTGTTGCTTAGGTGGATTTCCTAAATAATCTACCTGTTTCAGTTGTTCTTGTGCTCCATACCCCTACATACCAAAATCACTTACATCCGATTGCACTTGTTGAGGGCCAACAGAGAGTGCATCAATCTTCTTACTCAATAAGTCCACCTTCGCTGCTAGAGCAGTAGTCAAGTCCACCTCATAAATTCCCATGGCCTTTTGCTTGGCTCTAGTGGTTTCCCACTGATAATTGTTCATCGCTATTCCTTCAATCAGGTTTTGTGCTTGCTCAGGTGTCTTTGTGTTCAAAGTACCTCCTGCGGATGCATCAATCATCTGTCTAGTAGATAAATTGAGACCATTGTAGAAGGTCTGAATCTGCATCCATAGTGGGAAGCCATGATGTGGGCACCTCCTGAGTAAGTCTTTAAACCGCTCCCAAGTGTCATAAAGCGTCTACGCTTCTAATTGAGCAAAACAAGAAATATCATTCCGAAGTTTAACGATCTTTGCAGGTGGGAAATACTTCTCCAAAAATTTCTCTACCAATTCATTCCAGGTTGTGATTGAATTTCTTGGTAGGGAGTTCAACCACTATTTTACTCTTCCCCTCAAGGAGAAAGGAAATAGCCGCAGTCGGATGGCATCATCTATGGCTCCGTTGATTTTAAATGTATCACAAATCTCTAGAAAACTAGAGATGTGGGCATTAGGATCTTCATCTTGGAGACCATCAAACTGAACATATTGTTGCACCATTTGTATGATGTTAGGTGCAATTTGGAAGTTATTAGCCGCAACGGTTGGCCTTGCAATACTAAAGTCAGCTCCAATAAGTGTAGGCCTTGAATAATTGAACATGGTCTGATTTGCTTCATTCCCGTTATTAGCCATGTGTAGTGGATCTTCCTGCTCGATGAATTGAGTGTTGGCCTCTTCACCTTCTTTCTTGATTTCAATGATTGACTCGTCGTCTATGGTCGCCACAATTTTTCTAGGTCGCAATCTCAAATTTTGAAGGGCAGTTCTCTCAATTTCAGGATCAAGTTCCACCAAATCTTCCAAGTTGCTTCAGGTCATACACTACAAGAGCAAGAAATATAAAATCAATTGCAACTCTAGGTAATAAAAATAAACAATGAAAACAAAAGAAAATAAAGAAAAAATGGTCAAAGTAATAAAGCAACTAGCGTTCTTAATATCGAAAATCCCTAGCAATGGCGCCAAAAACTTGATATGAGACAAGTGCACCTATCAATTTTAATATAATGGATGTGAGTCCGAGTCGATCTCTCAGAGATTTTGAGTACTAATATTAACCTTAGCTCTATTATCTAACCAGAAAATTGTGATAAATTGAATGAATTAAAAATACTGAAATTAACCATCTAAACTAATTATGAGACTTGATTAACCAAATTAGAAAGCAATAAAACTATGAACGACTTCAAGAAATTAATAATGTATTTAGGAATTATTTCCCTTAGTGTTTAACATGTGACCGCTTAAAATACATTCAATTCAGTTTCTATTATTCTTAACCGGAGGGATTCACAATTAAAGCTAATATCTTTCTCAAGCATATTAATCCTAATCCTAAATTATTTACCGGAATCTCTTCACTTAGTAATATAACTTAGAATTGCATTAATGTATAATGAATTCCCATATAAATAATTAACTTTCCGGAAGAAACATGTATCTTATCTCTAAGTATACATGTAATTCTCTCCAATTATGCCTAGATCTAATTACACATGCAATTTCTCAATCATCATGCATAATATCATATATTGATACTCTAGAATTATCAATCAACAATTAAACAACATAATTGAATCAAGAAAAGATAGAAACTTTATTGAAAATTATAATTCAACCCAAAAGTCACATGAAACCCTAGGTTCCATAATCCTAAATACTCGAATTCTAAGTTATCATAATGAATCTAAAAACGAGTTCCATCAAAAACGTAAAATAAAACATGGAAAACCTCTTTGATTGATGAACAATCTCTTCAATCTTGAAGTTGATGCTGTTCTCACTTCTTTCTTCTCCTACTCCTCAAGTCTCTTCTCTTCTCTCGTGTTTCGTTCGTTTCTCTAATGTCTCTCTTCCTTTGAAACCCTAAGATATCCTTTTATATATGTATTACAAGGTTTCTGTTTTCATCACCAGACACGGCTTGGGACATAGCCGTGTCCCCAAGTCGTGTAACTTTCTATACCTAGGCAAATTTTTCTGCATAACTTTAAAACTTCGTAACTTCTTCATTTGAACTCTGATTTGAGTGAAACTTGATTCCTTTTATTTGTTTTCGATCCTATAATGCGTTCAAACCCTGAAATAAAAATTTTACTCAATTAAGTATCAATTTCTTTAAAGAAAACCAAAAATGTAAGGGAAATACTATAAAATCACCATATGAAATATATTTAAAATCAGAGTTATCACCTCCCTAGGTAGCTTAACTCATTCCTTTAACTCTAACAATCTTTTGATCAATAGAAATGTTGGCACATTAGCCTCAATGGCTTCTTGGAGCTTCAATTGACTCAAAACTAGTGTCTTCTTAGTTCCTCAAGCTAATTTAGCTTATAACTTGCTCACTTGGATCATTGTTATAAGGTTTAAGGTAATCTTCTTCCCATCCTTCTCAAATGTATACATATTCCTAAACCCATCATGAATGACTCATTGATCAAACAACCAAGGATAACCCAATAACACATGTGATGTGCACATGGGTAGTATGTCAAAGAGAATTTGATCAGAATAATTCCCAATAGAGATTGGCAGCAGCAACACCTGCTGTGTAATACATAGTACTCCCTTCTCATTTAGCTAATGTAGTTTATAAGGTCTTGGGTGTGATATGATTAGTAACTTGAGTTTTTAAACTAAGTTAATAGAAGCAACATTAGTACAACTCCTACTATTTGCAATAAGTACATAGACTTGATCATTCACTTTGAAAGTGATATGAAACAAGTTTTCTCGTTGCTCTTCCCCCCCCTAATGCCTCAATGCTCAAGGTTAATTGGATAACTAAAGTTAGCTTATCTAGGTTGTCATCATATATATTTTCTTCTATGAGCTCTTCATCACATACCTTGGCCTTTTCCTCAACTTCAGGTTTCTCTTCAAGCTCCTCGTTAATGCTATCTACTTCAATGGTAGGGACTTCACCTTTGATTACCATGGTTCGTTGTTCGGACATTTGGTGACCATGTATCAAAATCCATAAAACTAAAAGCACTTCATCTAGCTAATCTTTTATCCTAACCCTTATTCCTTCTCAAACATTCTCGATAGTGTTTCACTTTCATTTGGTTGGTACCCCTACTCAATTTTGATGTCTATCCTCCTACTCAGCTAAGTACTATATTAAGCTTAGTGATTACCTTGAACAAGTTAGCTCATTGATGGTCAATTCGACCTATTCCTCCTCTACTTCTCTACTTGCTAAGCAATTTTGATGGCCTCATCCAATGTGATAAAATGCTGTAGTTCTACTAAATCTCGTATATCTAACTTCAATCCAGTTAAGAATCTTGATACTGTATGGGTTGAAGGCTCATTGACTTCACATCAAATCATAAGCACTTAAAACTATTACATGTACTATTGATAGTATAGTTTCCTTGCCTTAAATCTTGGAGTTGAGTAAAAGTGTCTTGTAAATAAGTATTGGGGGCAAATGTAGCTCTAAGAACCCTTTTCATATCGAGCCATGTATTGACTTCTCTCTACCCATCTCATTTGATACAAATATAACTCTACAATTTTACAAGTTCTATATGATTTTGTACAATTCTTCTGATTCTTTATATTGAAATGAACAATAAAATTGTGACTTTGACAACCGTATGCATGAGTTAGTTCAATGAGGTCGCTTGCCACCTAACGTTGCTTAAATATTATGATAAGAGTTGGAAGAGTAAGCATAAAGAGCTCATAAAAGGGATTTTATATATTTAACAATAGGTAAGATGATTTATGGCTGCAATGTACAATGGTATTTATACCCATGATTCTAGGGCAATCTATTAAAAATGAAAAAGACTAAAAGGGTATTGTCTAAACTAGGTAAAATACAAGAAATTAATAAGGGTATAAAAGAAAAATCTAAGAATAGAAACTTCTATTGCAAATTCCATCACGTGGATGGTAGGGATACGTGACTAGCATTTACTAGATAGGCTTATGTAGAAGTAGACAAAAAGGTATGGTTAGGTTTTACTAATGTCGAACTAAGCTGTAGTTCCTTCAAAGGTAAGATTAGCTTGAGTATAATTTAGGTAGCTCAGAAGAAGATCGGGCAAGCAAAGCTATTGTTTGAATGCTCTTCAAGTCGACATTTAGAGACAATTGATAGGTATGGGAGAGTTCAGCTCGAACATAGCAGTAAGTCGATAGTTTAGAGCAACTCGAACTCTTCAGGTGTAGGTCTAAACGAGAGAATACATTTAGCCATGCTATGAAGCCTTCGACCTTAGGCTCGGATCAAAGGTCCAGTAGCTTGATTCCTATTACTAGATACTTGGAGTTATGTTGAGACATGGAGTACATGTTCTATAGGTGCTTGTTCTATGGAAAGGGTTGTAGCTAGAAGATATAAGTTGGGAAGATTGGATGGATTTTCGATAGACTCACAAATATTATAACCTAAAGGATAAGGTTGTGTTTTCTGATAAGGGGGAAATAGTTTGGATGAAAGATTATAGTCTATATGCTTCTTATAGTTGTAGCTCCAAATAATGACATAAAAGTAGTTACAGAGAACTATATTTAGTTGTTGGAAGTTATAAAATACATCATGTATAAATAGAAAACAAAAGCAATAAAAAAAAAGACATACGAAAGTATGAAACAACTTCTCTATCTTCTTCTCTTTTCTTTCTTAGAGTAGCTCCCTGCTAAAAAAGGATTCAAACCTTGTAATCAATAAATTAAAGTGTTAGCATAATAGACCATTTAGAATAATATCAGAAGAAATAGAGAGATTATACTAAATACAAGTAAATTTAAGAGTTGAAGAAAGTTAGGGTTTTTTGCTTTGAGAGTGTAGATGAGAGGCAAGAGAGAAGTATTTTGAGAAAGAGACTTAAGAGGTTAAGCTTAAGGAAAGAAGAATTAAGAAGTGGACTTGAATAATACTAACTCGTATTCGAAACATAGGCTGTAGATTTGTTAAAAATAAAAACATACGTTAGTTAAGTGGTTTAAAAAACATAGCTCAATATTTTAGGAGTCTATGCTTATTGGTACATGGCTACTATAAAGAGGATCGAGAGAATTGCATATCATAATGAGGAGTTTTCGGATTGGTAAAACTTATGTAGGTCATTTGGAATTAATCAATTCATTTATGTTAGCTTTAATCAAAAGATTGAAATGCTCCAAATAAAATAATTGGATATGGTTTTGGAATTATATTTAATTGAAAGATCGAGATGCACCTTAGAAATGGTGAGATAAGATCAAACAAAAGGAAAATAGAAAAACAATGGTTGGGCCTTGTTATTTATAAATAGTACTAAGGCCAAGTGTGAGTGTTTTTTTCGTTGATCCTCTTTTATAAGCCTATATATTTAAGTTTAATTATATGCGCTTATGTATTTATAACATAATAATGTCAATATGATAAATATAATCATGCTGTAGATGGATCCTTAAAATGGGAATTAAGTTTTTTTTTTTAGTGTCCTTTTTGTTTTGGTATACCAACAAGATGGGTATTAAGTTATATTGTAAGACTTTTAGGAATATTCTAAAATTCACACCTTTACTAGAAATCTTAGGTGGGGCAAGGTAGCAACTAGCTTTCCAAATGGGTCTCAATTCTTACCTAACTTTTTTTTTTTTTTTCTCAGATGAACGATTAGCCCTCATAACCTACCCCACTTACATATATTTACATATTTATTTACATACAACATGATAACACTTATAATATAATCATGCTTTACATGTATCCTTAAGATGGTTTTGGAGGCAAATTGTAAGATTTTTTAGAATAATTCTAAAATTCACACTTTCGGCTTACTTAAAATCCCAACATCACCATCATTGCACCATAACTAGTCACTTTTTTTTCCTTTTTTCTTTTTCCGGTGATTACATATAACTGGTCACTTTACAAACTATCTTTTCAAATAAATTACATTCAAGTTAACAAAGTATAGACGTGCAAAATATTAAAAACCAGCAAAAATATATTCAAAATCAGTAAACATAAGATGAAGCCCATTTCCCAATTTGTGTGCCAACGGCTTTCCAATCCTGTCCCCAATACTAGGCCCAATTTGAAAAGGCTGCCAAGTTAAATAACCCAAAGCGAAAGCCAAGGACATTGTCGTAATTTAATCAACTTCGAAAACCCTAGCGATGCCCCACTCATCTTCCTCTATAGGGCTTGTTGAGCGAGTTAGGGTTTCAGGCGCTCAAGCGGGACAGAGTCTGAGAGAGGGATTTTACCGTCGCAACAATGGGTCGTATGCACAGTCGAGGGTATCTATACTTGTATATTTATATACTCTCTTTGTTCGTTGTAAGCAAAACATAATACCGACCTTTTTTTTTTTTTTTTTGGTGTGACAGTAAAGGTATTTCAGCTTCTGCATTGCCATACAAGAGGACTCCACCAAGTTGGTTAAAGATCTCTGCTCACGATGTAAGATGTTTTATTTATTTATTTTTCGACATTTATGAATACTTGACTGTTACAGTTAGTGGGATGTTTATATATCGACGTGGTATGTTTGATTTTTTATTTTAATTTTTTTTAATAATTAATGTTGGAATGTGTTATGAACCAAAATAGAAGACAAGTAGTATATACTTTCCATGCATTCAAAACACAAGATTACAGTGGAAATCTAATGTGATTTACACTATACAAGTTTCAGAAAAAAAGCATATAAATAGCAAGGAAAGAAAACATAAGTTGTTACTAGATTATGGTTAGATTTTCCCACCAAAACTACAGTTTGTTACTAGAATCAGTTAAAAGCTACTTATGTTGACGGTGTCACTGTTATTTTCGTTTAGTTCTGCTGTGATCTTGTTGTTGGGAAGCATGAAAAGTATATAGTTCTCTCGTGCACTTTGGTGCCTTCATGTTTCCTGTATTTCTGTCCATCGAAGAATGTTGTTCTTAATTGGTGATTGTAAGATAGTAGCTAAAGAAAGTTTTGTACAATGCTTATGGAAGTAGGTTTTTTATTCTTCTGGTCCTAGTTTTTGGACGTACTAAATTGATGCCACATCTTTCAATTAAATTTTACATAATATTGTTTTTCCCCCCATATTATTTTTGCACTGTAATGTTTCAAATGGCTATTTTTGTATTTGCTTTTGTTTGTACTGTTATGTAAATTTTGGTGCTTGATATATCATTATTCTGTCACATCAGTGATAAGTACTAAGAGCAATTGAATTACCACAAGAAGCAGCTACAAGTGGAGCAGGATTTTTCTATATATATATATATCTGTGTGTGTGTGTGTGTGTGTGTACACCACACAGTATTCGTTTTACTGCAAAGCATTATATTAATCTCTCTGTGAATCAGATTATATGCTGGGTGTCATATTGGGAAAAATAAGTTTCCTGGAAGATTTGTTGGGAACAATTTGTTTCTTTAATTTTCTTCAGACTATTTGTTTTAGAGTGGTGAGGAGTAATAAGGCCTGCAATCAGATATTATGCTTTTTATCCTTGTTCTCTTAGGGTATGTTGAGAAATGTAATGAATGTTTGCTGAGAAAAGTAATGGATATTGTTTAACTGGTTTTCTACTCTCCATTATAAAATTGCAAGAATTTTAAGTAGGCTGAAGAGCCTATATTAGTGAGTACACGATTGTTTTATAAATAAAATTGCTGTTCATTATGGTAATCTAAGGTTCCGATGCCATTTCTTCATTCCTTTTTTTGATGTAAGCCCATTTACCCGTGAAAAAATGTAATGGTCTAAGGGTAGCATTAATGCTGTCTTCCCTTTCTAGGTAGAGGAGAATATTTGCAAATTCGCAAAGAAGGGATTGACACCATCACAAATTGGTGTCATTCTTAGGGATTCACATGGCATTGCTCAGGTCAAGAGTGTCACTGGGAGCAAGATTCTGAGGATTCTGAAGGCTCATGGTACCTTTTTCCATTAACTTTTGGAATCTCAATCTATAATTGCTTTTCTTAACTTTGCAGCAGTAGTTTGTTTTTAATTGAATAATTTATTTATTGTCATTAATAATTAGCTACAATTCATGTTTAGGTTTGGCTCCTGAGATCCCTGAAGATTTGTACCATTTAATCAAGAAAGCAGTATCAATTAGGAAGCATTTGGAGAGAAACAGGAAGGACAAAGATTCCAAGTTCAGATTGATCCTGGTGGAAAGCAGGATTCACCGATTGGCTCGTTACTATAAGAAGACAAAGAAGCTTCCTCCGGTGTGGAAATAGTAAGTTTTTTTTTTTTTTTTTTTGTACTGCTATGCCTTTTACTTGGATAAGTTTTACTGGTTTACCCTTTTCCCCCTGCTACATATACTGAAATTTATTATTTTTTGGATTTTGGAAAAGAGGAGCAAGGCCATAGAGGGATGTATTTGAGTGAATGCATGTGCATACTTGCTCTTAGTATTAGGGGAGTTAAACAATACTTGGTTTTGGCATACCAGCCGTAGATTAACTTTCTTAAAGAATTAGCATACGGAATGCTTTCCAGATTGAACAAAGAAAACCCAAAAAACAAAAAGAAAAGGGTTTAATTTTCTTTCTATTAGCTGAGCAACATACGAGAGAGAATGCTTTCTCTGTGTAACATAATGCTGTTGATTGATTAGATGGAAAGAGAATGTTCTTGGCAACTGCATCTCATTTTATTGCCACTGAAATCAACCATCTTGCCATGGCAGATCTGCAATGGATCTGTATCTTATATAGGCAGCCTAGCCATAGCTCAAAATGTTGTATCCTTGGGTTTATTTCAGCTCCATATGCTTTACATATAAACAATAGCTTTGTAACAATAACGTGGTCGTTATATTATCAATATGTGAAGGGTAGTTTTACTGAAAGTGCTTAATTCTGTTATTCATACAAAATTATTATTTAGTTTGACATTAGCAAAGAACATCGTACCTTGGTAACTCATCTAATAAGAGCCCACACTTAGATCTTGCAGTTGTAGGCATCTTGATGTCGTTTTAACATCTCTGGCATGCTCCACTGCTAGAAGAAAATTTTGTATATATCCTCAACTTCTGTCTGAAGATGGTTTTTCAGCTCGATACATTGAAAATCTTCTTGGATTGCATAATGTTTTCTTACTTTCTATTTGTATTTTAGATTCTGCAACATTCATTCAAATTAAATCGATCAATCATCATGGAGTTGCTGCTTCTTATATGAGAACTGCCTTTTTTTATTTTTTGTTAATGCAGTGAATCCACGACAGCCAGCACTCTCGTTGCATAAGCAGTTTTCATTGCGATGAAAAGAAGTCGGAATTGTACTCTCCCGGTTCAACGTTTCTCTTCATCTTTCCTATGACAAGTTCGAAATGATTAGAGACTTAACGTAATTACTGTTGAATCGTGATTGTTATTTTTTGTTTTAATTAGTGTATTTCCTTGGTGATGGGAAATTTCGTGGTTAGAAATGTCTAGAGGCAACTTGTGCTATCTTTTGAAATGTGCAGTCTCCTAAACTTGCAGAATCTGGTTCAGTTGCCATGTGAAAACTTGTGTGACGCAATATTAAAATGAATTCTAAAATTTTACATCAAATAGTACGACTTAGATTTAAAAAAAAAAAATGTAACGTATATTGTATCTTTAAAGCAAATGAAAATAGAAAAACACAAGGAATTGCTGGTAAAATTATTAGTTGGTGGTAGTATTTATTCATATTTTCATCCACTGAAGACAAAGATTTTTTCTTTTTTTCTTTTTTTTTTTTAAACAAGCCACTCAATATAAAGTAATAAAGTTTATTTTATAGATTTAAGTTATATAATTACTGTGAAAACATGAGATATGCCCGTCCAAGTACTTGATTGGAACTCTAGACAACATCACTCCTACCTTAAGTGTTTACACCTTTTGATTCTTGTATCTCGTAAAAATGCAACTTGAAGACATTTTTGTGTACCGGAATCCTTGACAATACGGTAAATGATGCAGATTTTTTTATGGGATAAATTTACGAATTACGTTTAGTTTGACATGTCAGTACTTGTATGCTGGGCTTGAGAACGGATTTTGATTTTTTAGAGTTATAAAATTTGTGATATATTCTTGACATGAATGGGTATGTGGTATGCATTCATCGAAAAATAAATATATTTAAGCTAAACTTATCCATCCTTCCATACAAATGTAATATTTACTTGTATATTGTGCGAAGAAAAAGATTCTTTTTACTAAATGAGGAAAGGAATTTTAATAAATAATTCTACTGTAACAATTTTATTCGAGCAGAAGAAAGTATTAAATATAATTGATGATTGAAATAAATATTATAACGAGGTGTTAAATGAATGAAACATTTACTTTAAATATATATATATACGTATACATATACATATAAATTGAATTGTGGTAATAAAATTTGTAGGATTTGCTTAGTAGCGTGGTTGCCACTTCGCCCCCAGACTCAATTTGGTTTTATTAAAGATAAAATTAAATTAAACATGTACATTGCGATATACATATACACACTCATGTAGCCTTGCATCAGCATTTGAGGCTACAATCGATTCAAAATAGATGAGGATCTCTGCTCTCTTCTGCTACAAGTGGGCTAATCTTAGTTATGATTTATACATCAATCTAGAGGACAAATCCAAGAGAATGTTAATCACCAGATAGGTGCTATCTACCATGACCCAGGTTTCAACTTCTTTCTGCTTCTTTTTCTTCTATCTTTTTTTGTCTCTTCCCTAAATAGAGTGAGTGGCTTAGAGAACTTGATGGGTAATCCAATAAAAGAAGATGAAATAATTCTAAATGGAATAAATTTTTTTTTTGTTTCGAATTACTTTATTTAGTAATAAAAATTGACTATTTCATCATGAAAATGATTGATTGTATTCTATTCCAATAAAAAAATAAAAGAAAATTCAAATATAAATACAATAAAAAAATAGAATAAAATAATATAATTCAGAATTTCCTAAAAGTAGCAAAGTCATAACATAAAATCAGCTCTACCATATCTTATATAGGGAAGTAAAATTTTTGTGAATCGTTCTTTTTAAGTAAATCATAAATAGTTTTGAATACAAAATCACATCTTAAATATGGAAGTGGATTCTTAGTAAATCTCTTTTGATATATCATATATAGTTCAAAAATATTTTCTTTATTCAATTTTAATAGTCATCCACTAATCTATTTCATTTAATAAACATTAAGATGTTTATTAATATCTAATATTGTTTAGCTATCATATTCTTATGGTACAATAATAGACAATTTCTTTATTCAAATGTTTGGTTTGTATTGTATCGTATATAAAATAATCAATTCATTACAGAATCAATTTATATTTAAAATTTCAAAAATAACCCTATGTTAAGTTTTAAAATCATAGTATTAAACCTTATTGCAATTTATAATATGAACGACTATTTTTCTTCCTTTTTTTTTTAAATTTTTCAATCATAAAAGTCCATTTCCAGTACTAGACATACTAAACATAGTATAAGTAGATTATATTGTCATGTTATCTTTATAAAGGGTTTTCTATCCTTGTATTGTCTATACGAAGAGCCATCTTTATAATTTTATAAGTTAATTTCCTTGACAAAGTAGCCTTAGAAGAAGGGAAACCTCTATGAATTGTTCTTATAAGTTTGCAAACCTCAATTTTTATTTTTAGTTTATTTTTTGTGTTGATTCTTATCTTTGTAGCTAGTTTTAGTATTGCAAGAAAATTATTTATTGTTTGTAAGTGTTTATGAGTGCACATCTACAAAAAATAAATAAATATAAAAATAGGATAAGATATATAAAATTTATTGTATATTTTTTACCCTAAGTTGAAAGGGTATTACATATGTGAGAATCTAATAAATGATGTTATGTGTATGTAGCATGTGTCTCACACTTCACAAGGTTTTAAACGATCGATATGATGATGACATACGAAAGGATGACTTGCATAGAGTACCAACTACTAATATGCCATGAGATCATACACACAAGGTTATCAAATAACTCACACTAAGAGATGGTGTGTTGAATAGAAAATGTGGTGAAAACAAAGGAAAGGGAGATTAGAAAACTCATGAGTCACCTAAAGAATATGATGTACTCCTAAGTCCTTCATGACCTAATAAGTGTTTGATATGATGCACATATATGAACACTCACTAGGGTCTCTCAACCCTACTCTTGCTAAAGCAGTAGATAAGTGTTAAAGATTCTAGAGAAATTCTCAATAGGAAACAAGGTATATCAAAATATAATGAGGAAGATGATCCTTGGCTAATTAAAAATGGGGCCTTTTATATGAGGATACCTTAGGGCTTGTACATGCAATGAAATTACAAAAGGGTAAGAAATCTAAAAGTGGTAAAATACACATCATAGAATACACTTAAAAGGGGTGAAATTGAGAAAAGCTTTGGGATCGGCATTTGGACATGCATTAGCTCAAGATTGGCTTCATCTAACAAAAAGGTAAAAGAAGATATTTGTACTGTCCTAAGCAAAGGAGCTTGTCAATGCTTCAAATAGCTTAGTAGATATCAAGAATAGGTTCGAGTTGAAGAAAAAAATGGGGTGATATGTTAGCTAAGTTGAATTAGGTTGATTGAGTTGTTGGTTATAGTTTGAACTTTGCTAGAGCTAGGCTAAAGAGGTTGTAATTAGGTTAGGCGGTTATTTGCTTAAGATGAGAGTTATCCTTACCTGAATGAGTGTGAAGTGTTTTCATTCCTAAAAGTTACAATTGTCTTAGACAAAGAAGGGAATCTTGTTGTGAGTTGAGGAATTGATCCCTACCAATACATTATTCTTGAATGAAAGTGACTTGTTCTTCATTTGATTATTACTTATTCTTTGAGAACTGATTCGTCTTTGAGGTCGGACACACGAAGAAGCACCACAACGAATGAACTAAAAAGGAAAATAGAAAAGAAACTAATGAAGTTCGGGCAGCTACCGAATGGCTATGACTCATTACTCAATCCTACTTGGCCTACAATCCGTTGGATATGATACACTAGTCCGAATTGAAGGATTACTCGCCATTACTTCTTGCAAAAGGTAACAGATAAGAGTGGAATGGTAATGAGAATATTAAAGTGGCTCAAGGTGAGTAATTCTGTATTAAAAGCTGAATGTCTGCGTAAAAGGAAAGTGGGGGTTTATATACTTACTCACTAAAGTTATTTTATATGTATGAAAAGACAAAAGGGTATTTTACAATTATGTTACATGAATCATACTAAAAAGAGGTAAAAGTGACAAAGAATATCTAGTATAGAAAAAAAAAAAGAATAATTTTGGGACGTTATGTTAGAAGACATGTGTTGCTTAATGGCTGTATATTAGGAGTATGATACAACATAGGCAGAAATAGGAAGCACTAGTAGTCAAGGGCCGACCTGATCTGAATTAGGTTGGGAGCCATTTAGTCTGGTTAGGAAATCAGTTGAATTGGAGTCAAGCACTAGTAGTTGGTTGGAGAGCTCGACTCAGCTAGCCTTTCTTGGGTTACCTTCTAGGTTAGGACTTAGTAGCTAGGTAAGAGCATGTTAGACATATGTGAAGATCTAATAGATAGGTCGGTTAGAGGTTGGGTCGAGATAGGAGTCTCCATCTCGATAATGGCTTAGAGCTAGTATTTTCCGTACAAGCCTTTGAAGTGCTTTAGCTCAACTTCTTGTGATCGGTTTAGGAGGTTGATTCCTATCATCTGCTTGGGGGTCAAAAAGATTTATCCTCAAATCTAAAGCAGTTTTTGCTTATTCTTCTAAGGCACTCGTAGGGTCTTCTATTGGTTGATGGGGAATCAGATCGGACACATTGAAGGGAGAGGAGACACCATAGTCATTAGGCAACTCAATCTAGTAGGTGTTGTGATTAATTTTCTTTAGGACCTTGAATGGGTCGTTAGCTCGAGGAGATAGTTTGCTTTGTCTTAAGTATGGGAATCGCTCTCAGCTAAAGTGAATCCATACTAAGTTTGTTGGTTATAAAGGAATAGTTTGGTAGCCTTAGCTACCAATCTCTTATTGTCTTTGATTGAATTTAGCGATCTTCTTTGTTACTAATTGGTGCAGTTCATGTAATTCTCGAGCTCAATTAACTCCAGATTGACTTTCTTTAGTAGCTGTTGGGGTATTAATCATGTCTAGGAGTATGGTTGGGTTAAGGCCGTAGATGACCTTGAATGGGGACTTCCTTGTAGTGCTGTAGACAGTTTGATTGTATGCGAACTTCACGACAAGTAGGCATAGATCCTAATCCCTCAAGTTCTTTGCAATAGCTCTAAGCAGATTGCCTAATGTTCTGTTCACCATTTCAGTTTGGCCATCAGTCTAAGGGTGGTTACTAGAGCTGAACACTATTTTAGTCCTAAGTCTCCTCCATAGAGTCTTCGAGAAATAACTCGAAAATTTTGTGTCTCGATTGAAGACAATAGTCTTTGGCACTCTATGTAGTCAGACAATCTCTTGCAAGAACATATCAGCAATATATAAAGCATTGTTAGTCCGATGGTATGAAATAAAGTATGGCATCTTGCTGAAATGGTCCACTACAACATAAATAGAATATTTCCCTTTGGATGTTTGGGGCAACCCTAAGATAAAGTCTATGCTAAGGTCGGCCTATGATAAGGTAGGTGTTAGTAGAGGTATATATTCTCCATGGGGTTCTCTCTTCCCCTTAGGATGCTTACACACTTCATAACAATTGACTAACTTATGGATATCCTTGGCCAGACATGGCCGGTAAAAATTCTCTCTCAACAGATTAGTTGTCTTGACCTCCCCAAAGTGGCTTGAAAGTCCACCGCTGTGAGCTTCCCAAACCAACAGTTTATGTATGGAGCAGTTTGGAATACATAGCTTACAGTTCTTGAATAGATAGCCATCCTTAAGATAATACCCTCCCACAACTAGTCCTTTGTGACACTGTTCAACAACAGAACTAAAGTAAGGGTCATTAGCATATTGCTCAGTGATGAGTGAGAATCCCAATAGTTTTGTTGCAAAGTGGTCAGCATGGTTTGCGGTTGTGACAGAGCGTCGGCAACCACATTTGCGCTTGCCTTCTTGTGTCGAATGACATACAAGAAATCTTCCAAGAACTCTAACCACTTAGCTTGTCTCTTCAAAAGCTTATTCTAACTCCTAAAATGTTTTAATGATTCATAGTCAGTGTAAATAACAAACTCTCATGGTAGTAGGTAGTGTTGCCAAACGGTAAGGGCTCGGGAAAAGGAGTATAACTCCTTGTATGTAGGATAGTTCAGGGTTGGGCCACTTAGTTTCTCACTATGGTAAGCGACGGGTCGTCGTTCTTGTATCAAGATAGCACCAATTTCCACTCTCGATGCATCGCACTCTAGTTTGAAAGGCTTGTCAAAATTTGGTAGTGAAACTGTAGGTACCGAGGTGAGCTTTTTCTTGATCTCCCTGAAGATTTGCTCAGCTCGATTGTTCTACCTGAACCCTTCGTTTCTTTGTCAACTTAGTCAATAGGGCAGCTATTGTGCTGAAGTCCTTAATAAATCGCCTATAGAAAGAAGCTAGGTCATGGAAACTTTAGACTTTAGTGATATTCTTCGGTGTCGGCCATTTTAGAATAGCTCGGATCTTCTCCTCATCTACTTGGATTCCTTCCCTTAATACAATAAACCATAGGAACATCACCCTTTTTTGGTAGAACATGCATTTCTTTACATTTCCATACAACTTCTTAGCACACAAAAAGCCAAGTACTTCGCAAAAATGTTGAACATGGCTGTTCAGGTTAGTACTATACACCGATATGTCATCGAAGTATACGACCACAAATCTTCTAAGAAGAGAGCGCATCACATGGTTCATTAACCTTATGAATGTGCTCGGTATATTAGTAAGTCTGAATGGGATAACCAACCATTCATAGAGTCTATGCCTAGTCTTAAAGTTAGTCTTCCATTCATCACCTAGCCTTATGCGAATTTAGTGGTAGCTACTTTGCAGATCTATCTTTGAAAACATCCTTGTACCATGAAGCTCATCTAACATGTCATCGAGCCTTAGTATCAGGCATCTGTACTTGACAGTAATTTGATTGATTGCTCAACTATCGATGTACATATACCATAAACCATCTTTCTTCGAAACAAGTAGAACTAGTATAGCATAAGGGTTCATGCTCTCCTTCACATATCTTCGCTTAATGAGTTTATTTACTTATCTTTTCATCTTGGTATCCTGCTCAGGGTTCTACCTATATGTAGGTCGGCTAGGTAGGGCAGTGCCCGGCTGCAAATCAATACAGTGCTTAATGCCTCAAATTGGTGGTAATCCTTTAGGTAATTCTTCTAAAAACAGGTTGGAAAACTCATTTAGTAAGCGTTGGATTTCTTTCGAGACTTCTTACAATTCCCTCATCTCCATCAATCATTTATCCAACAAGAACATTGGTTCACTAACCTTCTCAACAGATCGGAGTTTCCTATGGCTCATTACTAAGTGATGCGTCTTTGGGATCAGACATACAGAGAAGCACCACAATGACCGAACTAAAAGGCTAAAAGGAAAAAAAAAAAAAAAAGAAACTAGCGAAGTCTATGCAGCTACCGAATGGATATGACTCACCACTTGATCCTACTCGGCTTAGAACCTATTGGATATGACATACCGATTCACATTGAAGGGTTACTTGTCACTACTCTTTGCTAAAGGGAGTAGATAAGAGTGGAATGGTACCGAGAATGCCAAGGTTGCTCAAAGTGAGTAATTCTATATTAAAAGCTGAATTGATTCTCGTATACAAGAAAGTGGGGTTTTATATATTGATTTGCTAGGGTTGCTTTACATGTATGAAAAGACAAAAGGGTATTCTACACTAGGTTACATAAGACATACTAAAAGGGGTAAAAGAGACAAAGAATATTTAATACGGAAAGAAAAGAATCATTCTAGAACATTGTGTTAGAAGACATGTGTCGCTTGATGGTTAAATGATAGGGATATGATACAATGTAGGCATAAGTAAGAAAGCGTTATAGTTAGGGGCTAACGTGATCTAGATCAGGTTGGGAGCCCTTCAATCTAGTTAAGAAGTTAGCTGAATCAGAGTCAGGCACCAGTGGTTGGTTGGAAAACTTAGCTTAGCTAGCCTTTCCTAGGTTACCTTTTGGGTCAGGACTTTGTAGCTAGGTAGGAGCATGTTGGATACATGTGAGGATCTGATAGACAGGTTGGCTAGAGGTCGGGTTAGGATAGGAGTCCCTGTCTCGGCTATGGCTTAGAGCTGGTATTTTCCGTGTGAGCCCTTGAAGTCCTTTAACTCGGCTTCTTGTGATCAGTCAAGGGGATTAATTCCTATCATCTACCTAGGGTTCGGAAAGATTTGTCCTCAAATCTAAAGTAGTTTCTACTTGTTCTTTTAGGATGCTCGCAAGGTCTTTTATTGGTTGATGGATGTCACATCTGGGTATAGCATAGGATGTACTATCACACAGGAATACCTGTTTATACTTAACACAAGTTCTATTTATAACAAAAGAGTACTACAATAGAGTTCAGCTTAACACTTGTTTATATAAAAGATTACATTTGACAAACCTAACCAAACAAAAAATATAATACTTTTTTTTTTTAATATGTACAAATCATTTATAGAACTAAGAACAAAATAGAACAAAACTTCTTTAAAAGTAGCTGACTTCGTCTTATGCGCTTTGAAAGGACTTTTTCCCCTAACTGATGCTGCCCCATCGGTTCTCTTCATAACCTAAAGATATACAAGTATTGTCTTACCTCTCTATGAGCTAAGTGATAGTGGATAAAATAAAATATAGAATGCACATACATACATTCACATAGATCAGTACTATAAGACATTCAATCTTGTAACTCGAGTTATCAATACAAATTGTTTATGTAGAAAATTCAGGTTGTGCTTATGCATGTGGCATGCATCGATATTGATATCCTGTACTTTTCTAATTCCTCATCCGATTAGTCGATATACCTGAGCATTTGAATACAATATCCAAGAACCTAAGGCAACAAGAAGCTACTTGGAGTAAGACCCACAACAAAAACCACCTCCTGGGGTTTGAAAATCCAATACGTAGTCAGTCACTCAATGTAGCCAGAATAAGTTGAGCAATGCATTCTAGATGTCCCAAAGCCAACTCAACAGTTTTCAAGCTTTTCAGAAACTCGACTCGTAGGTCCTTTCGTGCCATGCCATGAATGCAGTAAACATATAGTAACCTAGTATGAAGTACGAATCTCAAGTTTCACGGTATAAACAATTCAACTATCTCAACTTTAGATTTGTTTCTCAGCTTTATATTACTTTTCTTCGTATAGGGCTCGTTGAGGCGAATACCCTAAAGAACGGTTTAGTTTCCAAGTTTTCCAAATAGAAATACATATTGATGAATCAGTCATACACAAAGAAACATTTCACTTTTTCAACACACATTCAACAGAATCAAGTATCTAATCAATCCAGCATGTCCTTACAATTCATAGCGTAACTGACTTTAAATTAAGTAGACATAGGTCTACTTGCACAAAAATAGAAATATTCACTTACCCAAGCTTGACAGTAGCATAAAATCCTAAGCTTCATGATGTGGTTGTTCCTCACCTATCACACTTAGAAAAATACATACAGACCCCAAGTCAACTATCAGGTTAATACTTAGGTTTTATGCATTTTCATTATTGCGCTTCCAAGCTTAATCTGATTGTATCTTATTCGTTTCTTATCTGATTTTAGTAAACTTTATATCGTCACGATTATTATTCTAAGTACTATTAAGATATCTTAAGAATCTTAACTAAACAATATTTTCAAATATCCAAAAATACCCTTTTGTGTTACCGATTCGACCATATGTTATTATAACCTCGTAATTAACTTAATTAAATCCTAAATCTAAATTAAAAGTCATAAAATTCCTCATTCCTCAAGTTGATTAGCTTTCATTATGTACTCCAAAATGCTAATCCTTTGCATATTTAATAAATATCACATTAGTACTAATTATTATATCATTTATTAAGTCAATATATAGGTTTATATTATGAAAATACATAATAAATAGTATACGAGCCTGATTCATTCCACGAAAAATCCTATAGACTCATAAAAATATATAGTTTAATTATTGACCATGAATTATACTAAACTAGCTATTATATATTTTTTTAAAAATAGCGATTTTAACTTAAAATTAGCGAAAATTAAGTGAACAAGTGAATTTAATCACAAGATAAAATTCAAGTGTCCCAAAAACTATTATGAACATCCAAAAATCATAATATATAGGGCTTATACTTTGATTTTGTTAAAAACTAATTAATTTACTAAAACAACGAAATTGCCAGTTTTATCCAAAATAATCACAATAAATAGTAAAAATAATTATTTTAAAAAATTCTTGTTACTAAAATTAAATACATATATTGTTATGTCACGTATAAATTTTCAACATGAAAGAACATTATTTACTATTTCTAAAATTTAATTCAATTTTCGTCCAAATAGAGCCATTTCTTAAGGACCTTATTTTTCAAATAATTTTTTCACTAAAATAAAATTATTATATTATTCTACACATGAAAAAACTCTAGAAAACCAAGTTTCTTAATTAAATAATATCATTTTCTATTTTTAGAAAAATTACAAAGTTTCGGTTGGAAATTTAGTTCACTTTAACCGATCGCCTTCGACCACCTAACCTTATCGAAACACCTCCTCTAGTGGTGCTTCCCTTGAGCCCAAATGGCCACCACTACTAGACACTAATAGCCTATTGAACCGATCTGATCAGATTCCATGCTCTATTTTTACTTTAATTTTCTTATTTTTTTTTCTAATTTATTTCGAAATTTATTTCAGTGATTTTCTATTTTTTCTACAGTTCCAAAATGTTGTTTTTGAAGTGTATAAGGCCTATTTATATTTTCTAATTGGATAAGAATTTATAAAATTGGATATGTGGCTTACACATGTTATTTTTTTGGATTTTCAATGCATGAGGTGTCATTTCCTCATTTCTTTGCTTTTGACTTATCATTCAAATTAATTCTAAGCTACCACATTGGTATGATGACTCATCCTTGCATCTTTTTATTAATTTTTCAATTTTTTATATTAATATACCTTATTTGAATGATAATTTCTTATTATATATGTGTATTTAATACAAATAATGCATGTTCTATGTTAATACATATATAATTCAACTTCATTTATTATTTTTATAAGTTAAATAACTTATCTCTAATATCTTGTTATATCTAAATGCTCGAATTTCACATTTTCGATATTTATCGACTTTAGCGATAAATTAACGTTTTCTTAAATTAATATTTTTGCATAGCTTATTTAGAGAAATTAACTTTACTTGAATGACTTCATCTAACTTTTCTAACCTTGTTGTGAAGTTTGAAATTAAACTGATATCTTAGACCGGCGCCCTAAATTTAAGGGCTCGGATCCTAGGGTAATCGTATGGGTTCGAAATTTAGGGTATTACAATGGGGAATAAGATTAGACACATTAAAGGTAGAGGAGACATCATAGTCATTAGGCAACTTGATCTGAAAGGTGTTACAGTTGATCTTCTTCAGGATCTTGAATAGGCTATTAGCTTGAGGTGATATTTTACTTTATCTTAAGTGCGGGAATCACTCTCGGTTGAGGTTAATCCATACTAAGTCTCCTGGCTGGAAAGAAATAGTTTGGCGGTCTCAGCTACCAATCTCTTGCTGTCTCTGATTGAAATTAGTGATCTTCTTTGTTACGGATTGGGGCAGTTCATGTAATTCTCGAGCTCAATCAACTTCGGATTGACTCTCTTTAGTAGCTATTGGCGTGCTAATCATGTCTAAGGGAATGGTTGGGTTAAGGCTATAGACGACCTTGAATGGGGTCTTCCTTATAGTGTTGTGGAAAGTTCGATTGTATGTGAACTTCATAACTGGTAGGCACAGATCCCAATCCCTCAAGTTCTTCTCTATAATAACTCTGAGTAGATTGCCTAATGTCCTGTTCACCACTTCAGTCTGGCCATTAGTCTAAGGGTAGCTACTGTAGCTAAACACTATTTTATTCCCAAGTCTCCTCTAAAGAGTCTTACAGAAATAGCTCAAAAATTTTATGTCTCGATTTGAGACAATAGTCTTTGATACTACATGTAGTCGAATAATCTCCTACAAAAACAAATCAGCAATATATATAGCATCATTAGTTTGATGGCACAGAATGAAGTATGCCATCTTATTGAAATGGTCCACTACAAATAAAAAAAAAAAATCTTTCCCTCTGGATGTTCGGGGTAACCTTAGGATAAAGCCTATGCTGAGGTTAACCCATAGTAAGGTAGGCATTGGTAGAGGCATGTATTCTCCATGGGGTTCTCTCTTCCCCTTAGCATGCTTACACACTTTACAACAATTGACTACCTTATGGACATCCTTAGCTAGATTTGGCCGGTAAAAATTCTCTTTCAATAGATCAGCTGTCTTAACCTCCCTAAAGTGGCTTGAAAGTCTACTACTATAAGCTTCTTGGACAAATAGTTCACGTGTGGAGTAGTTTGGAATATATAGCTTGCGGTCCTTGAATAGATAACCATCCTTAGGATAATACCCTCCCACAACTAGTCCTTTGTGACACTGTTCAACAATGGAACCGAAGTGAGGGTCATCAGCATACTACTTAATAATGAGTGAGAATCCCAATAGTTTTGTTTGCAAAGTGGTTAGTGAGGTTTGCCGTCGCGACAGAGCATCGCCAACCACATTTGCGCTTCCTTTCTTGTGGTAAATGACATACGAGAAACTTTCCATGAACTCCAACCACTTAATTTATCTCTTCGAAAGCTTATTCTGACTCCTAAGATGCTTCAATGATTCTTGGTTAATGTAAATAACAAACTCTCGTGGTAGTAGGTAGTGTTGCCAAATGGTAAGGGCTTAGAAAAGGGAGTACAACTTCTTCTTATACACAGAATGGTTTAGAGCTGGGCTACTCAATTTCTTACTGTAGTAAGCGATGGCCCATTCTTACGTCAGGACAGTACCAATTCTAACTCCCAATGCATCGCACTCCAGTTTAAAGGGCTTATCAAAATTTGGTAGTGAAAGGACATGTACTGAGGTAAGCTTCTCCTTGAACCTTCACTTAGCTCGATCATTCTACCTGAACCTTCATTCTTCTTTGTTAGCTCGGTCATTGGGGTGGCTATTGTGCTAAATTCCCTAATAAATCACCTATAGAACGAAGTTAGGCCATGGAAGTTTCGGACTTCAATGACATTCTTCGGCATCGGCCATTCTAAAAGAACTTAGATCTTCTCCTTATCTGCTCGGATTCCTTCCCCTGACACTACAAACCTTAGTAACATCACCTCTTTTTAGCAGAACATGCATTTCTTTATATTCCCATACAACTTCTTAGCTTATAGAATGCTAAATACTTCATAAGATGTTGAACATGGTTATTTAGTTTGGTACTATACACCAATATGTCATCGAAGTACACGACCACACATTTTCTAAGAAGAGAGTGCATCACATGGTTCATTAATCTTATGAATGTGCTTGTTCCATTAATAAGTCTAAATGGCATAACTAACCATTCGTAGAGCCTGTACTTAGTCTTGAACATGGTCTTCCATACATCACCTAGCCTCATGTGAATTTGGTAATAGCCACTTCGTAGATCTATCTTTGAAAATATCCTTACACCATGAAGCTCATCTAACATGTCATTGAGCCTCAATATCGGGTATTCGTAATTGATAGTAATTTGGTTGATTTCTCGATTGTCAATGTACATATGCCATGAATCATCTTTCTTTAGAACGAGCAAAGCTAATATAGCACAAGGGTTTATGCTCTCCTTTACATATCCTCGCTCAATGAGTGTGTCTACCAGTCTTTTTAGCTCGGTAGCTTGCTCAAGGTTCATCCTATATGTAGGTCAATTAGGTAGGGTGGCATCTAATTGCAGATCAATACAATGTTCTATGCCTTAGACTGGTGGCAGTCCTCTGGGCAGTTCTTTTAGAAATAGGTTAGAAAACTCATTTAGCAAGTGTTGGATTTCTTTCTAGACTTCCTGTAATTCCTTCATCTCCATCAATTGTCTAACCAAAAAGAACATCGGTTCACCAGCCTCCTCAATAGATCGGAGCTTCCTATAGCTCATTACTAAGGCCTTTTTTTTGCTAACTTGGGTGAGCTGATTATGGGTTTCATTTACTTTGGATGAGTTTAGGGGTTGTAACACTATCTTCCTTCTATCCTTAACAAAGGCATAGGTATTCTTATGCCTGTTGTGCGTAACATGTCGGTTAAACAGCTAAGGTTGTCTAAGTAATAGGTGCAAAGCTCCCATGGGAATGACATCGCACACCACTTTGTCCCTGTATACATTTCCAACACTAAACGGCACAATCACTTGTTCATTTACGTGCAAAGTACCTTTATCATGAAGCTAATGTAGCTTATAAGGTCGAAGATGCTTTGAGGTCAGCAAACCTAACCTTTGCATAAGGGATTGTGTAACAACATTTATATAACTTCCTCTATCTACTATGATTGTGCACAATTGGCCTTTGATGGTACACTTGGTATGGAATAGATTTTCCCTCTAGTCTTCCTTAAAGCTTGGCAAGATACTTAGGACTTTTCTTAGGAATAGGGTCATCACTTCTCCCCGGTCGACATAGATACAGGTCTCCTCTTCTTCTTCAGCTTCTACCTTTCGAATACCCTTCCTCTCCTTGGGCTCACTCTCGTTGGTGTTATCTACTACATCTCCTCGGAGCACTATGACACATTGGTTTAGATAGTAGCCATGTATCTAAAGCCTAAGCATTTCAGACTTCCGTTTGGAGGTTTGTCTTTTCTCATACATTCTTAGGAGCGGCTTAACCTCGGCTCAGCTTAGTTGTCCTGCTTAACTATGCTGACTTGCTTGGCTATCATCAGGTCGGTCATTCTTTTCCTTAGCTCGGTATGGTCTCCTAAGCTTGGCTTGAACAAGTTAACGTGGTACCGGGGCTCAAGAGAATGTTGGCCTAAGTTGGCTCGAAACATTTCTCCCCTGCTTTTCGACCATCTGTACTATCTTAATGGCCTCTTCCAAATTATAAAACCTCTATACTTCCATACTTGAACCCATAAATGAACCTCAATACTGTACGAGCCTCTAGCTCTTCTACGTTAGCTTGGATCATTAACATTTGGAACTCCTTCATGTAGTCATCAACAGATCGGCTTCCTTGGTGCAACTCCTGTAACATGGTTATTTAGTTCAGTAATAATCAACTTTTTCTTCTTCACCAAACCCTTCAACACCCAACTCCTTGTCATCTTCCCCAATCTCCTCCAACTCCAGTCTTCGTTTAGCAACTTAGTTTGTTACTCCTCCAGCTTGTGGTGGTCGAATTGGGTGATTGGTTCAATTGCCTTGGCTATAGCATCTCCTAAGGGTGTCTTCTTCTAGATTTTTCTGTTATACACCTTGGGGTTGTTGTTTGTTAACTTACATTATTGTGACTAGATTCTCAACAAGGTTTGTGAGTTTGTTAAGTTTGTTGTTAACCAACCTTGGGGTGTTACCGCCATTAAGACCACGACCAAGTTGCGCACCACTGCTTTAGTCACTAATAATACCTTGAACACTTGAATCAGACATGGTATAGTACTTCTCAAACGAATTAATAACTTGCTAACAGCTTCAATACTTAATAGTCACCCAAATAAGATATAAACAAACTTGCTTTGTTTTCGTAATGAAAAACAGAGTAAAATTGAGTAATAATAAAACTACTCTTGCTATTACACCAACACATTGTAGTAACTATGGAAGGAACACAACAGTTACTATCAGTAAAGCGAACAAAAACTTTACTGTAACTTCACACACTCCCTCGTGGAACCATGCTCTGATACTAGTGAAGTTGAAGCATCTCCAGGCTTAGACATATAGAGAAGCACCACAACGAACTAACCAAAAGGAAAATAGAAAAGAAACTAGTGAAGTCCAGGTAGCTACCGAATGGATATGACTCACTACCCTATCCTACTCGGCCTATAATCCATTGGATATGACACATCGGTCTGAATTGAAGGGTTACTCGCCACTGCTCCTTGCTAAAGGGAATAGATAAGAGTGGAATGGTAACGAGAACACCAAGGTTGCTCAAAGTGAGTAATTTTGTATTAAAAGTTTAATTGATTCCCGTATACAAGAAAGTGGAGGTTTATATACCCGTTCACTAGGGTTGCTTTACATGTATGTTAAGACAAAAAGGTATTTTACACTAGGTTACATAAGGCATACCAAAAAGGGTAAAAGAGACAAAGAATATTTCGTATGGAAAAGAAAGAATCATTTTAGAACATTGTGTTAGAAGACATATGTCACTTAGTAGTTGGACAATAGGGATATAATACAACATAGACGGAAGCAGGAATGCGTTACAGTCAGGGGTCGACCTAATTTAGATTAGGTTAGGAGCCATTCAATCTGGTTAGGAAATCAGTAAAATTGGAGTCAGGTACCAGTGGTCGATTGGAGAGCTCGGCTTAGCTAGCCTTTCTTGGGTTACCTTCTAGGTCAGGACTTTGCAATTGGGCGAGAGCATGTTGGATACACATGAAGATTTGATAGACAGGTTGGTTAGAGGTCAGGTCGGGATAGGAGTCCCTGTCTCAGCTATCACTTAATGCTAGTATTTTCTGTACGAGCCTTTGAAGTCCCCTAGCTCGGCTTCTTGTGATTGGTTTAGAGGGTTGATTCCTATCACTTAGGCCTTTTTCCTGCTAGCTTGAGTGAGCTGATTATGGGTTTTATTTACTTGGGATAGGGTTAAGGGTTACAACACTATCCTCCTTCCATCCTTAATAAAGGCATAAGTTTTCTTATACCTGTCGTGTGTAATATGTTGGTCAAACAACCAAGGTCATCTAAGTAATAGGTGTGAAGCTCCCATGGGGACGACATCGTACACCACTTTGTCCCTATATACATTTCTAACACTGAACGCTGTGGTTACTTGTTCAGTTATGTGCAAAGCACCCTCATCATGAAGCTAATGTAGCTTGTAAGGTCGGCAAACCTAACCTCTACACAAAGGATTGTGTGACTTCGTTAGTATAGCTTCCTCCATCTACTATGATCGTGCACAATTGGCTTTTGATGGTACACTTGGCATGGAATAAATTTTCCCTTTGGTCTTCCTTAGAGTTTGATAAGGAACTCAGTACTCGTCTTAGGACTAAGGTCATCACTTCTCTCGGGTCAGCGTAGATGCAAGTCTTCTCTTCCTCTTCAGCCTTAAGCTTCCCAACATCTTCTCCCTCGAGTTCACTCTTGTCAATGATGTAGACTCTGCAAATTTAACTTTGTAGGCATGGTGTTGAACTTGAGTATCGTAGATATTTTCTTAAGTCAACAAAACCATATAAAATGAAAACGGACTAAAATTTTAAACTCGGAACTTAAAACGAACTTGAAAGATCCTATTATACGATTTGAAAATCCTAATCATGCAAGAAAACCCTAATCTTTACATATTCGTATTTTTAAAAATGTATACCTAAACTTAATAGAAACCATAAATATGAAATCATACAAATTTTTAAAACTCTATAAAATTATCTTAATACTTGAAAAGTCATAAATCAATAAAATTATCAATAATTTTGTTAAATCATATAAAACCAATTGCGAATGAATTAAGGATTATTTCAAGTAATAATAAACAACAAAACTAAGCTAATTAAAGGAATAAATTAATAAATTTACAAAATTAATTTTACTTATGTAAATAAGTAGCCCTACAATATGTATATATATATAAATGTATTACTAATAATTTCCTTCTCTTTTCTTAATCTATCATATAATATATATATATATATATATATGTTGCATAATAAAGTGATGATTCTAAATAATTAAGCCAATTGAATCTTAAGCTCATAAGTATAAGTCAATTACTCTCGAATTGATGAAAAATCTTAAAACATACTTAAACTCACTTGAACCCTAAAACTTAGGATAATTAAGGACTTATGACCCTAAATAAATAATTAAAAATATAATTTGAATAAATTTTATTTAACTCTAGAAAATTCTAAAATTTCTTAAGAAGCAAATCACAACCTACAAATTAATTTAGGATCTAAACTCTAAAAGAATTTTATATAAGACAATTTCCTTATTTTCACTTATAAGCCATGTTATATATGGATAAGTTGTAAACTTTACTTTTTAGCAGACTTGTGATTCAACTAAAAGTACTTCCCGAATGTTCCCAAGGATAAACTAAGCTAAGAGTTCAAGTTTACATTTAATAAACGAATTTAATTTTCCAATTCAAAAGTTTATTATCGATAAAACTCGAATACGAAAACCGCAGACTCTAAGTCACTTAAAACCCTAAAATAATTAAGGACTTGTAACCCTAAGTGGCTAATTAAGAATTTAATTTGAATAATTTTATTCAACTCTAGAAATTTTCATAATTTTATAAGAATTAAATCATAACTGACAAATCAATTAAAGAAACAAACTCCAAAAAGAATTTCATATAAGACAATTTCCTTATCTTCATGCATAAAACTTGTGCACATGAATAAGTAAACCAACCAATCACCTTAAATAACTTATCAATTGAGAGTTGGAATCATTTATCAATTGATAACTTATCAAAAACTAGTGATAAGACGTTTCCCTTATCACACTGCAACTTATATTTCATATGGACAAGTTATCACATTATTTTATGTGTTTAACTTTTAATTAAGTGACAAGACAACACTATACCTTAATTGCTCCCTACGTGGCTGGTTAGAAAAGAAGGAAAAGAGAGCCCATGCCTTGTCATTTGTCCATCACTCAATTGTCTTACACATATATTATTTACCCCTTAATGCTTACATTATATAGTCTTGTTAAAAAGTTGGCATTTGTGCATACTAAAAGACAATCAATTTAAGCTTCTTGAACACACTTCTCCTCCTATTAAAAAATTTGCCACTCTCTCCCTCTTTCATTCTCATTTTCACTTCCTTTTCTCTCACTTTAAACACAAACCAAAAGAAGAAATCTAACTCTACAAAATCCCAACATTGCCGCTACTATTTTGCTTCCATACTCACGGCATCAAGCTTTATTTTGTGCCCTCTATTTATCAACTTCAAAAACCACTTTTAGGAACTTTAGAATATCTCCAAAAAACCCACTTCAAAGATCAAGACCCTAGCTTCCAAAAGAACTTACAAGAAGAGGAAGGAAGACAATGAGTTAAGAGGATACTTAGTTGCACCACTATCTTGTTTTCGCTTTGAGGACGAGTAAGTTCTTTCTTTGTATTAGTAGTAGTATTACATGTTAGGAGACTGTGATTTCTTGAGGATATGAGTATGATCATAAGTTGATGAAACATCTAAGACTACCCTAAAAAGCAAACTCATGAAACCCTTCCATGAAAGTTGGAATATGAGCATGTAAAGTTAGTGTTTTGTAGTGATACTTGTTTAACACTTAGAATGGAAAATTTTAAGTTGAGAAAATCTTGAAATAAGAACTTGAATGAAGGGGAAGCATGCTGGACGTGAGGATTTGTAAGTCATTTGGATGTTATTTTCACTTCTATTAAGTTAAACATGCTCAAATCTAGACTGAGATAAAAGAAAACCTATCAGATGAAGTTTTTATGAGGAAACCAACTTTGTAAGACATGAACAACGATATGGAAGTTGTGATAAGTATGAGATCTACTATTTTCATGAAAAAGTATGAGGTAAATAATCATCTTATGGAAGAGAAGTCAAGCTAAGATTTGAATACAAGTAGTTTAAGTTCATGATCTAATACCTAAACTTAAGGAAATGATAAAACAAGTTAAGAAACTAAGTGAGTGCCACTTGGATTCATCATGGCTAGATTTGGAACATAAGTAAAAGCAACTTGAAAATAGGATAAAACCAAGTGAACAAAGTGAAAAGATCAATTAAAGCAAGTATAGCAAATATATAAAGCCTAAAACTCGAAACCAAGCTTAAAACTCTTGAAACCAAGCCTAGAACTCTAAGTTGGGCCTTCATTAAAATTCTAACCAATACTTTAAAATATTAAGAAAGGTTGTTTTAAAGCCCACAAGAAGTCTACCTAAGACTCTATAAGCCTAACAAAGTCACTAACTTTAGTTCGAACAAAAAACAAACCCATTTGACAACTTAAGCCCACATAAAAGCCCAAGGAGTTGTTGTTAGCATTAAGAGTGTAAACCAAAGTTGGAAATCTAACCTTAAGGAGTATTTTAAGTTTGGAATAAAGTCTTAAGCCTAAGCCTAAAGAATTTCTCAAGTTACCAAAAAGGCTATTAACCAAACAAAGCCTAAAAACACTTTAAATCTAAGGATTGCTACTGTTTTGACCCATGGGTGGTTTTGTATGCCTCATCACGAAAATGCAACTTCACCACGTTAAGGTACACTCGAAAATGATGAAGATTAACTATAAAATCATAAAAATCGGATTTAAAATGAGAAAGTTATACGCAATTAAACTTTAAGTAGAAATCGAGAAAAATTATGAAACCAAGTTAAAAGTATAGCTTAGAGAGTTTTAGCTTAGTTTTCTAAGTTTTATTTCAAATCCTTATAGTATTATATTTACGATATCTAGGGGACTCAGCTTTCTGAGATGACCTACCTTCGAACTACTTCGATTGACCTACATGGCTTGATGAGTGAATTTCTAGTGACTCTTTACTTGATTTTGCTTATAGAATAGATACACCTAAACTTATATATATATAAATTAGATGCTTGTGAGATATGGGAAATGCATGTGTATGAATTTGTGATTGAATGTTATGGCTTGTTAATTATATAATAATGGAAATTGTTTGATCACCATGAAAAATTGGATTAAGCACTTATATGATTAAGAAATTAAATGGATCATGCATTCCCCATAATTGCATTCGGATAACACTGACTACCGCTTCATGTAGAAGATAGGAAGGGACTCACAGGAAGAGGGCCTCCTACAGGATTGGGCATTAGCTATGTCATCATTTTTTATTGAGTCTCTGTCCTAAGCTAATGGCCTTATTAGGCGCCAGGAGATGCGAACCATTGGCGATGAGTCGTGTCTTGTGGCTTCTACTTAGAGCATATGTTTGTGGACTGTGGGGATCACCACACCACTAGACTTGGGATTTTGAAAATACGATTTGTTTTTCAGAAAGAAAGTATATTATATACAATATATATATATATATATATGGTTTTGTTTTGACTTAAGCACAATAGTGCAAATGAATTAAAACCCAAGGTTTAGAACCCATATTTTGGTTTAGGTTAGTTAATTATCTCCAAACCCTGACTAATGGGGGTGTAATTCTGAGTTGCATGCAGTTCCTAGGCCATTGCATCTATTGTTTAGCATATTGATTGATCATGCATTCATATGTTTGTGCATTAAATAAAATTTTGTCATGTGATATTAAAGAGAGGATTTATCTCACTAAGTGTAAGCTTACACCCCAACAGTTCTTTTCCTTACTGGTTGATCAATAGTTGGGATAGGGATAGGAATTGATCGCAGATAGCTACCATTGACTAAGTATAATGAAAAGCTTGTGTAGTTAATTCGGAATGCTCTAGAAAACGACTAATATCTCAATTAAGTTTAGTATCTTTAGTAAGTTTAGAATTTTCTAGAATTGTCTATCTTATTTCACTATTTTGGTAGAGGATACCAATTCTTTATGGTTTTGAGGAACTATGGAATAATGTATATCAATAGTTATTTATATTATACAATGAGTCAATGAACTAAAATTGAAGACCTTAGCGATTAACTATTTAGAGTCTTATAATTTCTGACTTGTAAAGCGATTTTCTTATTATGGGTGCACACATAATATGGAAATTTTAGGCAATACTACCAGTGCACCCCCCTTAGGGTCCTTATAAGTGCTATCCACTACATCTCCTTGGAGCACCATGATGTGTTGGTTCGGACACTTAGTTCGAACACTTAGCAGTCATGTGTCCGAAGCCTAAGCACTTGAAGCATTTCACCTTGCTAGTCTTTTGTCTGGAGGTTTATCCCTTTACATATGTTCTTGGGGTCACCCTAGCTTTGGATTGGCTTAACTAATTGGCTCGGCCCTATTGGCTAGCTCAGCTATCATTAAGTCTGTCACTCTTGTCCTCGGCTTGATATGGCTTCCTTGGCTCGGCTTGAATAGGTTGGCGTAGTACTGGGGTTATAGAGAATGTCAGCCTAGGTTGGCTTGGAACATTTTTCCTCTATTTCTCGACTCTCTATGTGATCTTGATTGCCTCATCTAAGGTATAGAATCTTTATACTTCTATGATATTACGAATCTCATACTTGAGAATCGAAATGAACCTTGATATTGTACGGGCCTTTAGTTCTTCCACGTTGGCTCTGATCATAAGCATTTGGAATTCTTTGACATAGTCATCGATAGATCGGCTTCCTTGGCAAAGCTCCTGAAACTTGGAAAACGTATCTTGTAGGTACATTTTGGGCAAAAATCTACCCTTCAATAACCTGTTCATCTCATCTTAGGTTCTGATACCTCGTTGTCCATCCCTTACTCATGCTGCATTCAAATTTTTCCACTACATTGTTGCATACCCAGTAAATTCTAATGCAGTAAGTTAGACCTTAATAGTATTCGTATACCCATAATAGTCAAACACCTTCTCAACCTTCTCTTCCCACTCTAAGTATTCATCAGCATTTCTATTTCCACAGAAGGGTAGAATTTGAACCTTGACATTGTCTAACCCTCAAGGGACTTGGCGTCCTTATCTTTATGTTTGGTAATAATCAACTTCCTCTGCCTTACTAAACCCTTCAACATCTAACTCCTCATCATCCTCCGCAATCTCTTCTAACTCCAGTCTTCGTCTAGCAGTTCCTCTAGCTTGAGGAGGTCGAATTGGGCGATTGGTTTGATTGACTCCACCATAGTGTCTCTTATGGGCACCATCTTGGGGGTTTTGTTACTGTACACCTTGGGGTTGTTGCATATTAACTTACATTGCGGTGACTAAACTCTCAACAAGGTTTATGGGTCTGTCAAGTTTGTTATCAATAGACCCTAGGGTGTTACTACCATTATGATTAAGACCAGGTTGAGCACCATTGCTCCAGTCCCTAATTACACCTCGAATACTCAATTTTGACATAGTATAATACTTTCCGAATGTATTAACAAACTATTAACAACTATAGTACCCAGAGTTACTCAAATAGAATAGAGACAAACTTGCTTTGTTATCACAATGAAAAACAGAGTAAGAATAGTATATCAATGAAACCATTCTTACAAACATACAAGCACACTATAGTAGGTACGGAAGGAATACAACAGCCACTAATAGTAAGGTGAGCCAAAACTTTATTGCAACTTTATACAATCCCCCGTAGAACCGTGCTCTAATACTAGCGAAACTGATATGTTTTCGAGGTCAGACACACAAAGAAGCATCATAATGAATGAACCAAAAAGGAAAACAGAAAAGAAACTGGCAAAGTCTGAGCAATTATCGAATGGATATGACTCACCACTCAATCCTACTAAGCTTACAATCTGCCAGATATGATACACCAATCTGAATTGAAGGGTTACTCGCCACTACTCTTTGCTAAAGGGAACATATAAGAGTGGAATGGTAACGAGAACGCCTAAGTGGCTTAAGGTGAGTAATTCTGTATTAAAAGCTGAATGTCTGCATACAAGGAAAGTAGGGGTTTATATACTTGCCCATTAGGGTTATTTTACATGTATGAAAAGATAAAAGGGTATTTTACAATTATGTTACATGAATCATACTGAAAAGGGGTAAAAAGGACAAACAATATCTAGTACAGAAAAGAAAGAATCATTTTGGAACGTTCTGTCATAAGACATGTATTGCTTGATGGCCATACGTTAAGAGTATGATATAACATAGGTAGACACAGGAAGTACTGATAGTTAGGGGCTGACTTGATTTGGATCAGGTCGAGAGCCAATCAGTTTAGTTAGGAAGTCAACTGAATTGGAGTTGGCACATGTGGTTGGTTAGAGAGCTCGGCTTGGTAAGCATTTCTTGGGTTACCTTCTAGGTCAGGACTTTGTAGTTGGGCAGGAGCATGTTGCACATACGTGAGGATCTGATAGAAAAGTTGGCTAGAGGTCGGGTCAGGATAGGATTCCTCACCTCAACTATGGCTTAGAGCTAGTATTTTCTGTGTGAGCCCTTGAAGTCCTCTAGCTCAGCTTCTTGTGATTAGTCTAAGGAGTTGATTCCTATCAAGAAAAAAGATTTTGCAGCACTGTATTATTGCTTTAGTATTCAGATTACTTATCAATGTGGATGTATTGCTAAATATTTACGGTCTTTAATTTGATGACATTTGCCATATTGCTTTTGTTGGTCCCGTATAAGATATCCAGAACGTGGGAGGATATCTTTAGAAAATTTTTAAAACTTTTTTGATGTAAATTGGAATTACCCCTCTTAATAATTTAATTTGGTGAATAGTAATATTTTAATAATTCAATACACAAATAACATTATTAAGTAACACAAATTAAAAAAAATAGGAAGGAGAGTATTGAGCTTAGGATTTATAGAGCTTCAGCCTTTTACCTGTTGCATTTTTTTTTAGCTCTATTGTTGGGGACTTAATCTACTTCGCAGGTATCATTTCACTTGATCTACTATAATAAAAACCAATCAATAGAAGTTTACAAACATTTGCCACTATTGGCTTTCACAACACTCTATTTTGTTTATTTAGCCTTTCTACAATCTAAACTAATTAAAGATCTATAGAGTACAATCAAACTTCTCTCAAACAACACTTTAATAATGTTTATAAAACATAAAAGAGAATAGCAATGCAAATCTCAAATAGTTTAGCACAAAAATAAAAAAGAAGATTGATGAATAATCAGCTTCGATTCAAATCTCTGAAAAAGTATCTAAGAAGTGTTCTATGTATTTTTAGATATTAGAAAATGATTACAATCACAGTATAAAGTATATGTTTTTCTTTCTTAGAATCGTTCTAAAAATTTTGAATCATCTCTCCTTTTATATTAGAGTCTTCCAATGTCCATAATGTTGATGATTATCTCCATCTTAAGTTTATCCCATTCTAACGTCTAAAATATAACCCATAGATATTTTCAGAGAAAATCTTGGAGTTTGAATTTTAACTTGATCTTATCTTAGTCAACTCTCCTTTAACAAATATACTTGATCAACAACTCCAAATAGTCTTGAATTTTAAATTTGATATCCTATAAAATTTGAAATCATCCTTATCCTTATCCTTATTTAAATTTAGATATTTTCTTTTATTATTTCAAAAAAATTAGGGTAAAATGCATAAAACTCCCTTAAACTTTGACTTAAGTGTGGATTTTCCCCTTAAATTTTGAAAGTATGGTTTTTGACCTCTTAAACTTTCATAAATTAGCAAATAACTCCCATAGGAGTACAAAGACCCCATAAACTTTGATTTTGGTGTATAAAGATCCCTTAAACTTTGATTTTGTTGTATAAATACCTCTTAAATAGCACATAGTTTAGGGGGTTTTTACATACTAAAGTCAAAGTTTAAGGGGTTATTCTTAACTTAGGGGGTTGTTTGTCAATTTATGGAAGTTTAGGGACTAAAAGCTATACTTTAAAAGTTTAAGTAGACAATCTACATGTGAGTTAAAGTTTATGAGGGTTTTATGCAATTTCCCAAAAAAATTAATTTTCTTTTAATAATAATCACCATGGATCTTAATTTTAACTTAAGTGAAACAGGATTAAGTGTATTTTCTTAATATACCTAATCTAGTGGAGTTGGCTCTTATTTACTTTGAATTTGATGTTATGTTATTTTTTTTAGAGCTATTCTTCTAGAATAGCTATCTAAATAACCTTTTGAAAATATCTCAATTTACTTATCTTCAAAGTCTTTAAACAATTTTCTAAAGTGCTATGTTGATTTTTCTTATAAAAGCTTATGGAGCATTCTTCGAATATTTTCCAGACTTGTATCTTTTTCAATTGACTCAGTCCTTCTAAATAAGTCTCTAAATGTAACTCAAATTACAATTTTAAACTTTTTGAAGAACTGCCTAAATACATTCACACTTGTTAATACATTAGCATTTCTCTCTTTTTAGTATCATCAAAATTCATGAGAGATATCTAACATTATCTCCCTTTTTGATGAACAAAATACTTGTAAGTCTAAAAACATATAGACAATACGATAATACAAATTGAAGTCCAAAAGATAAATCACAAGATAAAAACAATTATAAGTTTGCTATGCTGTCATATTATGGTTGGTTACTTATTGTCAGTACTTAACTGTTTTTTGCCTTTCTCCTCCTTTTTATTATCATCAAAGACTATTTAATAACTCTCCCTTAATGTTTATAACTAGATAATACATGCATAACTAAAAGGACTTTCATTAAAGAAAAGAAAGTACATAGCATGATCTATAGGAGGACTTAGAAACAAAAGATTAAACAATAACCAGAGTTTGATTAAAATAAAAGAAAACTAACAAAACAGAGAATAAGACAAAAGAATAAGGAAATTATTTCTGAGTTCTCTTGGTTTTCTTTTTACCACAAAGCTTCATTAGCATCTTGCTAGAGTAAGTTGGAGCTACCTTGCTAGGAGGAGTAATTTTAGATGGTTTCTTCACATTAGAAGTTGGTTCTTTTTCTTTTACAGGAGTTGGAGTAGATTTTGGTTGGTCGGGTGCACTACCATCCTTATTGGATCCAATAAAGAGAGTTACTTTGTTTCCTTCAAGAGTAGTTTATTCTTCAAGATTAAGAACACGAGTTGCAGTTAGAGGTGTTAGAGATTGAGGAAAGATAATTGGAGTTTTGTCAAATTCCTGACTAGGGAGCTAATCGGGTTGATCATTTTATGGTGGAATGGTCATAAGAGAATGAGGTTCAATTGAGGATTTAGTTTAGAGCAAGTGGTTTAAATAGAGGATTATTAGGTGGAGTCTCTTTATCATGCTAAGACTTAGACACAGTTTCCTTGACCTAGATTTTGAATAGGTCCTTCATCCCTGAGATCTGATCCTTCATAACCTTTCCGAGTACTTCCTTAATTCCCTTAGAAATTTGCTCAACATATACATAACTTTCACCTTGTTTGGAGGGAGGAATCTGTAATTCTATAGTATCTGAATCACTATCTAAAAGTGATCTAGTCACTTCTCTAAATTCAATCCCACTAGTCCTTTTTATCAGTTTCCCTTTCTTCTCTTATCCTTCAATAGCAAGTTCTTTACCTCTTTTTCTTTTCTTCTCTCCATCCTTCTTTTCGACAATGATAAGCCATTTCCTTATGTTGAAAGGGTGAACATAAACTCCTTCATTGTGAGAATGCCATAGTGTGTCAGTCACATAAATGCCCATTTGCTTGAAAATTTTTTGTCCTAGCTTAGTAGGAAAGTAAGGACAGGTTGTATCTCCTAGAATTTTCAACTTCTTAAACTTAAATAGGGCCATCAACAAACTTCCATATGGCCTAACATCTAAATATTGCCAAATGTACCTCATCATCAGATTCACTGCATTCACTTTCCTTTTGCCTAACATAGTTAATACAACCAATGCATCTTCCCTAATCAAAGAAGTTGCATTACCCCTCCTAAGTAGTACAAATGTATTAACAAACTTATGTAGAATCCTAACCAATAATTCAAACTTAGTGCTAAAAATATCTTTGTTAACACCTAATTCTATTCTATCATTAAACTTAGTAAAAGCATTTTCTTTAGTCAATTGTACCAAACTTTCATATTCTCAGATTTATTTAATGCCGAAACACTTCAAGATATCCTTTTTTGAAATCTCAATTTTTTGATTTAACACTGCAAATTTCCATACATCTTGATGCTTACTATCTAGCTTTTGACAAAATTTATTTGTTAGCTCATCGTGTACAATACCTCTCATGTTTGCTAAATTGTTTAGTCCTTAAGCATCAAGGTACTTCTTTTAATAAAACCCATTTTTCTCAAAGAACTCTAAATTCAAGAAAGAAGGTTCTTTGATAGATACACTCTTACCTTTCATAGTGTACCTCTTCTTCGGCTTATCCCTTTGTTTAAAGGGTGGTTTCTTTGTGATCACAATTTTCTAGGGTTTTTGCACAAATTGTGAAGCAGCCTTTGTAGTCTTCTTTATAAACTGTAAAGCCTTGGTCTTGCGAACTGATTTCTCAAGTTCAGATTTAGAAGGATGCTCAGGGGGATCCATCTTAGTTTTAGAGTTTTCTTTAGATGACTTTTCTAAAGAACTAGAGTCCTAAGATTCAACAACTTCTTCAAATGCAGAAGATGAACTAGACTTCTACTCATCTTGATAAGCCTTCTAATTGACTTTTTGGACTGGTTTAGAATGTAGTTCAGAACCATTCTTTTGGGTCACTTCTTAAATTTGTTCATCTGATGGCTCATCTCGAAGTTCTAAGGTTTGGATCTTTTTAGATGTTTCTTGTTTAGGTTCAATAGGTGGATTGAGTTATGGTTCTAGTAGATTGGTCTCTTGTTCAACAAGATTAATAGGGTTATCTGGATTGCTTTGGATTTTGGTTTTGGTTCCTTTAGCAATAATGTGGGATGATTTCTTGGGAGACATGCTTTCTTAAGAGAGAAAGAATGCAAGGAGATGAAGGATTTGAAGAAATGAGAAGAAGAAGAGAAAAGAAAAAGCTTTATACTTGGTAAGGAAAAACTAACAAATGCTGTAGTCCTTATCTTACATGTGTGCGTGCTAAAATATTGGACTCACTTCCAAGAGTTTTTAGGACCCACTAAAGATATTTTAAGCCCCATTACTTGTACTCTTTTTGTGCATTACACACAATCAAAAATACATGTTTAGACTATGAAGCTTAACCATAAATTCTTTTTCTGCATGTGTACAAAATCTTAGCTTAAGGGGAATTAATTAAATATTCTCCATGCTAACAAAAATGACTATACACACCAATTTTATTACAAATAAATTCAAATCTTAATTTATACAATGGTTTTGGAAATATATCTGCAAATTGATATTTGGTCACTACAAATTCAACACTTACATCGTTATTTGTAACATGGTCACGAATGAAATGGTGCCTCATTTCTATGTGTTTTGACCTTAAGTGATGAACCTGATTTTTTGTTAAATTAATAACATTAGTGTTGTCACATTTTATGGGTATGTTTTTATAATTTATCCTATAATCATTCAATTGTTTTTTTAACCAAAGTATATGTGCATAGTTATTCCCAATAGATGCATATTCAGCTTTTGCAGTTGAAAGGGAAATAGAGTTTTGTTTCTTAAAAGACCAAGAAACTGGCTTATCCCCTAAGAACTGGCAAGTATTTAAAGTATTCTTCCTATCCACTTCGCAACCTACATAATCAATATCTGAATATCTTATGAGATCAAAATTTTGACTCTTACGATACTATATTCCTAATTTTATAATGCTTTTTATATATTTAAAGATCTTTTTAATTGTAGTTAAATGAGTTTCTGTTGGTGAACTTTGAAATCTTGCACAAACACAAATACCAAACAAAATATCAGGACATGAAGCTATTAAGTATAGTGAATATCCAATTAAGCTTCGATATAATTTTTCATTTACCTTTTTACTATTAGCTATGATATCAAGCTTTGTTAAGGTACTCATAGGAATCAAAGAATCCTTAATATTCTTAAAACCAAATTTCTTCAATATTTGTTCAATGTACTTCTCTTGGTGAATAAAAATTCCATTCTTTGTTTGTCTAATTTGTAATCCCAAAAAGAATTTTAATTCTCCCATGATTGGCATCTCAAATTCGACTTGCATTAAGTTAAAAAACTTTTAACAATATTTTTCATTAGTTGCACTAAAACAATATCATCAACATAAATTTGTATAACTAATATATCTTCTCCATGATGTTTCATGAATAGTGTAGTTTAGCTTTTTTCTCTTTGAAAATAATTTTTAATTAAAAATTAACTTAATCTCTTATATCAAGTATGAGGAGCCTATTTAAGACCATACAATGCTTTTTTCAACTTATACATATGATGTGATTTAAAGGGATCTTCAAATCTAAGAGGCTGCTCAACATATGCCTCTTCTTTTATAAAACCATTTAGAAATGCACTCTTGACATATATTTGATACAATTTGAAATTTTTTAGACAAGTAAAAGCAAGTAGTAATCTTATAGCTTCTAATATAGCTACAGGAGCATAAATTTCATCATAATCTATTCCTTCTTCCTAAGAGTATCCTCTAGCAACTAAGTAAGCTTTATTTCTTGCTATTTTCCATGTTCATCTAATGCATTCTTGAAAACCGACTTATGCTTAGGTCTTGGAACTAGATTCCATACCTGATTTCTCTGAAATTGAAAATGTTCCTCTTGCATAGCTAAAATCTAATTATTATCATTTAAAGCTTCATCAACTGAATGAGGTTTAGTTTCAGATATTAAAGCAAAATGATTTTCAAAACTTTGTAATATTTATCTTGTTCTTATTCTAGATCTAACATTATCAATCACAAGTTCAGGAAGATGATCAGTTTTAAATTTAAGTGTAGATGGTGGTGCATGAGAGTGCTCAGAAGCTTCTAACTTACCTTTTGGATTTATTTTAACAAACTTAGTATTAATCTCTGAAGAACCTTCTGATCCTGGTTTTGTTTTGGACACATTAGGCATTTTTTAAGCTTTTGATGTTCCTTCTAAAGGAGGTTCTAACTTACCTTTTGAATCATGTCTTATACAACTCTTTTTATTTGAGGTAATAGAAAGTTCATCATTTGATTCTTCATTACCTGTTTCTTCTACAAACTTGACATTTATTGATTCCTTTACCACTTTTGTTTCTTTATTATATACTTAATATGCCTTCGAGTTCCCAGAGTAGCTTAGAAAGATGACTTCATTAAGTCTCTCTTCAAACCTTCCCAATATTCTTTCTATTTTCTTTACAAAACACTTATAACCAAAAGTGTGCAAGTATGAAACAATAGGTTTTTACCTTTATAAATCTCATAAGCAATGTTACTTGTTAAATGCCTAACATATACTTGATTTATAATATGGCAAGTTGATACTGCTTCAGCCCAAAAATGGTTTGCTATATCACTTTCATTTAGTAGTGTTCTCGTCATTTTTTAGATAGTCTTGTTTTTGCATTCAATTACTCCGTTTTGTTGTGGAGTATAGGGTGTCGAAAAGTTATGAGTGATGCTCTTTTCTTCAGAAAAAGAAATAAAATCAAAATTTTCAATTCCTTTCCATGATCAATCTGTAGACTAATGATAGAGAGGCCCTTTTCGTTTTGAACTCTTTTAGTAAATAGTTCAAAACTTTTAAAAGCATCACTTTTATGATGCAAGAACAAGATCCAAGTAAATCTTGAGAAGTTATCTACTATGACAAGTTCATACTTCTTCCTTCCAAGACTTAAAGTGTGAGTTAGACTAAATAGATCTAAATGCAACAACTTTAAAGATCTTTGAGTGGATATAATTTTCTTACTTTTATGAGATGAAGAACTTATCTTATTCTTTAAATAAGTAACATATCGAATATTTTCATGAGCATGCAATTTTGGCAATCCGTCAATCAAGTTTTTTTTAAATAATTTCTCAAGTTGAGGATAATTTACATATCCTAACCTTTTGTGCTAAAGTATAGTGTTATCATTCACAAATATAAAGTAACTTTCAAATGATACTTTATATGGTTTAATTAAGTAAATATTCTTCTTTCTAAATCCTTTAAACAACTTTAGTCCATCCTTATTAAAACTAGTATACTTGTCTTGTTTAAATGTTATTATATACCCTTTGTCACATAATTGACTTATGCTTGACAAATTATGTTTTAGAACTTTAACTAAAAACACATTTTCAATTGTGTGAGTTGTCAAACCAATTGTACCTACCGTAATTATTTTACCTTTATCGTTGTCACCAAATTCACATATCCATCTTCCTTTTATTTTAAGTATGTGAACAATAAAACATCACCTATCATGTATGTTGAGCATCCATTGTAAAGATGTCATGTTCCTTTTAACTTAGTTTTGTGTTCCTACATACATCGCAACTCAATCAAGTCTGTTTATAAACCCAGTGAAGCTTGGCTTCATGAAAATTTAAGCTTGACATTTGAATTGAACCTTGATTATTGTTGAGCTTGTATTTTTTTGAAAAACAAGTATTTCCCTATGTGTCCTAGTTTATTACAAAAAAAAAAAAAAGTATAAGGTATTTACTCATTATGCTTATCACTTACCACTTTTCTTTGACTCTAATTTTTTTTTTTTTGACATATCTTCTATTTAACCTTCTGCTGTACCATCTAAAAGGATACTTACCATTGTTTTGAGAGTATTATCTGTTATATTTTCTAATAGATTCAACTGTTTTACCTTTATCCTTTTCTTTAATTGTTTCTTGATTTTCACCTTTTGATTTAATAAATACTATTTCTTTTTTTTTTTTTTTAGATGTTTCTCCAAATTCAAAACCAAGTCTAGATTTTAAATTATCTACTCTTTGACTTGAAATCAACATTTGTAGTTTCTTATCACTTTCATCAAACTTTTGAAATGCGTTTTTAATTGACTTAGATAAATCCTCAACATGATTTTTCAAATTTTTTATTTCTTCTTTCAAAATAAGATTTTCATTGACTAATGCTTCATGAGCAACATATAATCCTTCAAAATTATTCTTCAAGAAATCATTTTCATTTGCTAACAATTGATTTGTTCGATTAAGAGCTTGCTTTTTATTTCTTAACATCTTCACTTCAAATTCAAGCTTAGAAATCTTATCATTTGACTTAGAAAGAGCTTTAAGCAATTTGTTGATTTTAGCATGTATATTATCAGGTACTTTTATGTTAGAGTTAGAAGCAGTTTTAGAATCTACCTTAGAGACTGCCATAAGACGCAAATTTGCTTCTTCACATTCGTCTAAACTCTCTAAGTCAGTTTTTGAATCTTCTAAATCACTTCATGTAGCCATTAGAGATTTATGTTTCTTTTTGAATTTCTCCATCCTTTTGATTAACACCGGATATTCATACTTGATATGTCCTAGCTTCTTACATTCATAGCATACAATTTCTTTATTGAACCTTTCTCCTCCTTTTTCTTGATTGCCTTATCTACATCATTAGACTAGCTTTTATTAGGAGGAAATCTTTTAGCAAAGGTTTTCTTACCTTTTTTCTTTAGCCATTTGTTGAGTTTTCTAGCTAAAAGTGGCACATCCTCATCCTCTTCTTTAGATGAGTCTTCTTTAGAATTAGTGTCCGTTTCTTTGGCTTTGAAAGCTATGGCCTTTTTCTTTGTATCCTCTGAGGTACTCTTTGATTTGAAAAAATAAGTTTCATATGTCATAAGTTTGCTACATAACTAACTTAGGGTTAGTCTCTTCAAATCACAAGTTTCTTTTATGGCAATTTTTTTTGCATTCTAGATTTTGGGAAGAATCTTCGTCATCTTGCATTCAATTGTTTTGCTAAGAGAAGACAATTCATTAGTTATAGTAGTAAATCTACTAAAAGAGTCTTTGATTTTTTCACTAGGTAGGATTTCAAAAGGTTTCATATTATTGAACCAATGAATTGATTCTTGTGTCCTTGATTGTCTCCATGCCTTCATAAGTTTGTACCAAGATATCCCAAATATCTTTAGCTATAGCACAAGAAGCAATTAGATAGAATTCTGATCGTGCAATAGTACTCAAAAATAAATTCTTAGCCTTTGAATTAAGCTTAGCATTGGTGATATCCTCATTTGATGTAATAATGGTTGGAATTTTCAGATCTCCAGTTGAAATGAATTACCAAGTTTGATAGTCTGACGCCTTTACATAAGTCTCTATTCTGAATTTCCAATGAGAAAAGTTAGTTCTATCAAAAAATGGTTCCTTACCAAGCTGAACTATTAAACTACCACTTAGTTCACCTATAATCTTAAACTTTAGATGATATTAAACTGTAGCTCTAATATCAATTGTTGATCCTATATAAGATACCGAGAGTACACGTAGAGAGGTGGGTGGGGTGGCACGGGGTGTGTTAATCGATATCTTTAGAAAAATTTTAAAACTTTTTTGATGTAAATTAAAACTATCCCTCTTAATAACTTAATTTGCTAAACAATGGTATTTTAATAATTCAACACATGAATAACATAGTTAAATAACACAAATTAAAAGAGATAAGAAGGAGAATATTAGACTTAGGATTTATAAAGCTTTAGCCTTTTACCTACTACTCTCTTTCAACTCTACTGCTAGGGCCTCGATCTACTTCACCGATACCATTTCACTTGATCTACTATAACAAAAACTAATCAACAGAAGTTTATAAGCATTTGCCACTATTGACTTTCACAACACTTTGCTTTGCTTATCTAGCTTCTCTACTATCTACCCTCTCTACAATCTAGACTAATTATAGATCTATAAAGTACAATCAAACTTCTCTTAAACAACACTTTAATAATGTTTACAAAACACAAAAGTGAACAACAATACAAATCTCAAATAGTTTAGCACAAAAATAGAAATGAAGATTAATGAATAATCAGTTTTGCTTCAACTCTTTGAAGAAATATTTGAGAAGTGTTCTATGTATTTTTAGATTGTAAGAAATGATCACAATCAAAATATAAAGTATATGTTTTTCTTTTCGAGAATTGTTCTAAAAATTTTAAAATGTCTCTCCTTTGTATTGGAATCTTCCAACATCTATATTGTTGATGATTATCTCCATCTTAAGTTTATCCAATTCCAACATCTAAAATCTAACTTGTAGATATTTTCAGAGAAAATCTTGGAGTTTGAATTTTAACTTGATCTTATATTAGTCAAATCTCCTTTAATGGATATACTTGATCAACAACTCCAAATAATCATGAATTTTAAATTTGATATCCTGTAAAATTTGAAATCATCCTTATCCTCATCCAAACTTAGATATTTTCTTTTATTTTGTTTTAAAAATTAATTTGCTTAGTAATAATCCCCATAGATCTTAATTCCAATTTAAGTGAAACAGGATTAAGTGTATCAGGATTAAGTATATTTCCTTAATGGACTTTAATGCAGACCAAGGCTAAAGGCAAACAAGGCCAGTCATTAGAATGGGTCTAAGCTTACCAAAAACTTAAAGAAGGTAATGGAATTGCGCAAAAATAGTAAAGGTAAAGTAAGCAAACCAACGAATAGCTTTGAGGATATGATGCATCAAGGAACTTTCAAGGACTTACGGTACAACACGACATGATGCATGAGATGGTTTAGTGATGTTGCTCGCCACCTAGCCATCCTTAAGGGTTAGGATAAGAGTGAAAAGAGTAACAAGCTAATGAGAGCAATGTTCATAAAAAGGAGAATATTTAGTATAGTGATGATAAGATGACTGCAATTACATATACAATGGGCATTTATACCTAGAAAACTAGTGTAACTTACCTAAAATGGAAAAGACTAAAAGGGTATTATCTAAAAGAAGTAATATACAAGGAATAATAAAGGTACAATTGAAAATACAATGAAATGAGCATCTTGTATGGGGAATTCTATTACATGGTTGCTTAAGCACGAGGTTCACTGTAGGTAGATGGCTTTCTGGTAGAAAAGACAATTTTGTACGATCAACTTGGTTTCTACTAAGCCAAGGTGCTAAGCAAGGGTGGTAGGTCAATTATGCTAAGCTGAGTAGATAGTTCTTCAGAAGTGAATTCACTTTAGACACTTTTAGCATGGCTTAATTTCAGGTCAGCTGAGTTAATGGTTGGCTGAGCTGAGCTGACGTTCAAGTGCAATTCAGGTCAACAACTAAAGATGAATGATGAGTACAGGAGGATTTGGCTTAGCTAATGCATCAGGTTGGTAGATTGCAGCAGCTCGAACCCTTCGGTGGTGAGTCTTAAGGAAAGAATTTGCCTAGCCATACTTTTTAGCACTCGGGTTTGGGCGTAGGTCAAGGGTTTAGATGTCTAATTCCTATCACACCCAATTTAGTGGAGCTAGGTCTTGTTTACTTCGAATCTAATGCTATGTTATTTTTTATAGAGTTATTCTTCTAGACCAATTATCTAAATAACCTTTTGAAAAAGTCTTAGTTTACTTATCTTCAAAGTCTTTAAACAATTTTCTAAAGTGTTGTGCTGATTCTTCTTATATAAGCTTCTAGAGCATTCTTTGAATATTTTCTAGACTCATCTTTTTTTCAATTGACTCAGACCTTTTGAATAAGTCTTTAAATGCAAGTCAAATTATAATTTTAAACTTTATGAAGAATTGTCTGAATACCTGTACACTTGTTAGTACATTAGCATTTCTCTCTTTTTGTTGTTATAAAAATTCATGAGAGATATCTAACAACTTTGGTGATTGATAGACAAGATGAGCCTACCTATCTATGAGTTCTCTTATGAGCTTGTCGTAAGCCTAGGTCATATAGTCATCTTTGTAAGTGCATAAGCTTATTGAGAAGGGTTGAAAATAGACGAACCGATCTCAATAATCACTAATCCAATCCCATAAAGCCAAATCTTCACAAGTCACCCCAACTCCTAAGACATAGATATGACTGCTTAGGCCCTATCACTAGCTAAAATGGTTAATCTTAAATTGCTAATAGACCTCGTCTAAGTTCTTATGAAGCTAATTTAGCCCTTTACATATCCCTCTCATCGAGATCCCTTGGCTAGGGTATACGGATTTTAGGCATCTTAAGAAATGTTTGTGGCATTGAAGTCCCTACTAGGTGCATGTGTGCCGTATAGCTACTCTATAGTTGCCCAATGTACCTATGTCATTGGATTACAAAGTTAAATAAATTTTCATTTGTTTAATGTCTTGTGTTGTAGTTCATTCAATGTATAATCTTGTAGCATCAACTTTTGAATTCATGGATTTTGAATTGCTACTAAGTTAACATGTTGTAATTGCAGTGAAAATGAGATAGTTGTTCTTAAAACTTTAAAAGGCCATATCTTGACAATCTAAACTTCATTTTAGGTAAACCATTTTCTTTACTCTATATTATTTTTCAATATGGATAGGATGGAGGGCATTTTTCATAATGGAGATCAAATATTTTGGATTCACATATTGCATTGCAAATTTCTTCCTTTATCATTCTTCAATTCCTAATATGTTTAATAACTTTTCTTTTCTTTTTTTAATAGAAGATCTAAATGAATGCCTTGCATTCTTCCACTACATTTTTAAGCCAAATGTCATTGATGATAGTCATCTTATAATAAATTTCCTAGGTGTATGGGCTGATCAAGTAGAGCAGTTGATTATACAATGACCCTTACTCCTTGTTGTTATGAAGACATTGTGAATTCAAAGCATGCCAGCTCTTTTTCCTTCTTATTTTTGTTTTTGACTTTTCAATCATTGATGTTATAATAAAGTTAAGGTGTATAAGAGAAGTCTTAAGTAAGCAATTTAGTTTAAGTACGCACCTACATTTAAGGTGATGAGTTTGTAACTCTCCATGTTCATCATATTCCTATTCACTTTCCCCATTTCTTTTCCTCTTTCCTTTTTTCTTTTCCATGTTTAGCTCTATTATTACTAATCATCTATTTTCTTCTCCTCAAACTTTCATTTAAAATTTTAAGAACCTAATAATTTAAAGTTTTTTCTTAATCATAATCCAATTTTCTCCCTTCATTTGCAAGAAAATAATATTAGAATAACTTACTAATATCAAATGCAAACTAGGTCTTAAAAATAACGATGTTTGATAACACACAAACACTAAAAGGGGTTTAGTCGTGTGAAAGGATCTTAACGAGTCCAATAACAAGTTTTCCACAAGAATCTAAATGATTAATGAGTTAAAATTAAATAATACATTAATGATGTTAAGTTCTCTACAATATGTTTTGATGATAACAAGTATTAGTTATGATTGTTGATGCATTTATTAAAATGTCAATAGACAATATAGAAGGTTATGTTGATAGCAAAAGTATTATCCATAAAAGACAATAGAGAATATAAAGGTTTGACACGAAACATAGAAGGTAATTAAGAGTAGAGTTTGAGCAAAAATACAAGCTATGGGTTTATTGTATATAACATAATACTATTGGATACAAGAAGCACTAAATAATTTGGAGAATATTTTTCTTGTTTTTCATTAATAACTAACGTTCTATATATATACAAAATATACTAGCCTCCTAAAGGTCAATAGTAAAATAAAAAAAGATACTAGAAACTTTTATAATGCTCTAGATATAGAAGCACATGTGCTAACATAAGATTTATTGTTTTATTTTCTATTTTGTTAATTTTCGTTTTTCTAATAATATTTCTTTCTAAAATATTATTATTTAGAAAACCTGCAACATTTTCTAAAGGTCATATTTCGTTTTGCAAAATTGGCAAAAATGGAAAGTATAAGCATGTAGTAATGAAATATGATATTTCTATCAATCTTGTATGTTTTCTTAAGGTCTTATATTGACATAAATCTTGGTCCCCTTAGATGTGGGGGGCAACTTTAGAAGTACACATTCATTAGATAAGGTAATCAAAGTCTAGGTTACCACACATGGTATCTAGAAAGAGACCTATACACAAGCTTAAGATCATGTATGCTTTATCTTCCTACAATCTTATCCAAAGATATTTTGCTTTTAGATAAACCTACATTTTTATTCTTGTTGATAAAAAAGAAATTAAAGAAAAGATATGAAAATATATTGTTACGTCCTTACCTAAAAGATAAATAAATAAATGATTGGTTGGATGCAACTTATGACAATTTGAAAGGCAAATTTAGGACTTGTGTTGACATAGTTAATCTAGAATGTGGGAATTTCAAGATTGTGGGAATGAAATATGATATTTCCCTCTTAGTTTTGTGCATTTTCTTAAGTTCTTATTTTGGTTTCCAAATTGAGAGGTACAAGCTTATTGTATGAAATATGATAGGATTAATATCATAATTTACACATCAACTTTGCAACTTTTTACAATTATACACCTAAAATTTCAATATGTCTAATTATACATCCAATTAAAAATTAGTTGTTACCATCTATACTTCAATTAACTCAAATTCACATCGTTAGTTTAGTCAACACAATTAGGTGAATAAACTAGCCACCGACAACCTTATATGGGTTGTTGACCCTTGATAGGTGATTGGTAGCTACCCCTTATAAAAAAATAGGTTCTAAGCCACTTAAAAAATATGAGTTATGAGACCTACTAGTGGCCATACATGACCCTATAAAGGTTACATGACCTCTAAAGCCTATGTATGGCTACCCTATTAACTATTGTGTCGATTAAACTAATGGTATTAATTGTATAAACCAATGTGTAGATGGTATCAACTAAATAGTTAATTGGGTGTATAATTAGACAAGTGCAAATTTCAAGTGTATAATTGTAAAAAGTAGCAAAGTTAAGGTGCAAATTGTGATATTACCCCAATATGATATTTCCCTCTCAGTTTTATGCACTTTCCTAAGTCTTATATTGACATATCTAATCTTGATGGTTTTATACTTAGAGGGCAGCTTGGATTTAGAAAGTACAAGAATTTGGAAATAGAATATGATATTACCTCTTAGTTTTATGCATTTTTTTAAAGTCTTATGCTGATTTTGCATAATTGATCATAGGTGCATACTTGTTCTTTACACAGGGTGTTCTTTCGGTGAATAGAATGGGTGATTTAGGTGGTTACCCAATTTTGTTGTTCCATGCTTATAGTGATAATTCCATACAATGGTACGATTTTCCATCGTAAGTATTAAACCTTATGCTTTTTATCCTTTATTGTAGGAAAATGAATTACATTTTTGCTTCTTCTTTTTTTAACAAAATTTGTTGATAGACTTTTTATGACATAGGCCCCTAGGCCTTAAATTGACCTACTTAAGATATGGGCTAAGTCTAATAGCCTAGCCCAAGGATAGTTTAGCTTCATACTCTATAAATTGGGGATGAAGCCTTAGGTAATGTTAGGTTTTTTAGATTAGATAATGTGGTGGAATTTTTAAAAATTTCAACAAAACCTATCTTATGATCCATATATAACATGTAAAATAAAACACGATTCAATAGTTTGTAAAAAAAAAGAAAAAAGCCTTTTTCTTATAGAAAAAATTGTCTTCTCTTGAAGATGAAGTTCAAGTGACCCAAGTATCGATTTGCTGTTTTTATGTTAAATGTGTTCACCATAAGGACTTTAAATGTAGTCCCTCTAATGATATTTTCACATACAATAACAAGAAAATTCCAATCTTTATATTGCTAGGTGCTTATATCAGTATTCTATCGAAACAACTCAAAGGATATGTCTTCTAACACCTCAAACACACCTTTTTGTTGGAGAGGAAAAACAAAACTTTTAGCTTTTTAAAACTGCAAGTAAAAAATCCTCATCATGGCTTTTCCTTTTCGGTTCCTTTTTTAATTATATAAAAGCTCCTTTTGTAGCCTTAAAGTCACATTCCTTACACTTTTATTCCAAAGGAAAAAACATTGGTATTTCATTATCAAAATAAAATAATATAAATAACATAAAACTATTGCGTTGCTTACAGCAATAAAAAATTGCAGCCAGTATAATTACTCAACAATGTAATCTACTTCCGAAAGATAAAATAATCCTTTCATTTTTCCTCGAAATAAATAAATTAAGTCTATTTTACAAAAAGTAAATAGAAAAATTTTAGTATTTGTTGAAATTTCTAATCAATCAAATAATTCTTGTTAACTAAGTTATTGGGAGTAACCCTATAGGTTTATATACACGATGGTAGAGTCTATCTAAATACAGACTAAGGTAATTATCTAGCAACAATTATTAGCCAGCCAAGGTATTAGAAAGGTTGTGAACCATAAACCATGATGAACCGATTACTTCGTAATTAAATTTCTTCATTAAATAATATCCTGATTGAATTATTGTGAGACTTAAACTTTAGCAAATAGCACCTTATCACTAAAAATTTAAGATGTAGGTAAAAGCTCATTTGATATAACTTGAAATATACGTTAAGGTCATGAATTCGTTATAACAACTTAGAGAAATTAGGTATTCGAGATAAAATAATAAAATATAAATATAGGTTAAAAGTTAAAATTTTCAAATTTTATTCATTATACATTGAAAACAAGAAAATTGTAAAACTCTATAATAAAATTAGTGAGATCTTAGATATAAGTTAACAATATAAAAATTTAACAAGCTAACAAAAAAAATATATAATAATAAATAAAATAATATTTAGAATAATATGTAAAAGACTTGATTAACTACAATCATAGAATTTCAAAGCTCTTAAATTAAGGGCATCCAAAAAATTCCATGTATAGTCTTAAGATAAATGTAAGGATCACAAAAGTTGGACAAAGAGATTCCATAAATTTAAATATTGAAATGAAATATATAAATATTAATTAAAATGATGAAACTAACTTATTCATTTCGTAAAATTCCGAAATATCAAAAATTGATGCAAAATAGAAAGGAAACTTAGTAGTGAATTAAGTAAACAAGAAAACTAGTGATTGTTAATAATAATAATAATAATAGGATATAAGTAACTAAGCTTATGATATAGAAGATTTAGTAGAAGTCTTGTGTAAAGATTAAAACTAATATGAAATAGTAAATCTAATAAAATGTGTATAGAAAAAATAGTAAATGAAAGAGAGCACATGGTTTTAGAAAAACATGGATGCAACCCATGGATCTTAGACAACTATGGACACACATGGTTTTGTATACAAAAACCATAGGAGCCTATAATATTTGCATGTGGTTTTGTAAAACCACTTGCTACTTGGCATTGGAAACTTAAAATGCCTTATACATGTCTTCCATGCACCAACTCCCACCACTAATCTAATCACTATAAAAATCCCTTACCCACTTTATGTATACTCTTTAAGCACTTGCAAATCAGAGGAAGTTTGTGGGAAAATAAAGGGACTCTTTGGAAAACTTAGAAATTTTAAGAAAATAGGTACAAATCTATGAGATCGGGTTTTTAAACTTAGGAGCAAATTGATGCTGGGCAGCCACCACTACTTATGCCTTTACCCAATGCCCTTTTAGGTTGACAAGGTTTACTTCACCATTGGCCACCATAGCTTCAAACACCAGTGAGTTCGATATTCCACTCGATTTTCAAAATTTTATTAAAAATATGTAATTTTGCCTAAAAATTCTAGAAAAATTTATTCTTACATAATTTTAAACATATTTTCATAAAAAATCATTATTTTGGTAAAAATCTTGCATTTTATATCACCTTAAGAAAAGGGCCACTCGAGACTGATTTTAACTTTGATTTTTTTAGAAACCCAAACAACGTAGTTTCTTTACCAAAATTTTTCTATCGACATCCTTTATAATATAAAAAATTGCTATGTAAAAAGTTTTACAAAAACTTATTTTTTTATTTGGGTAAATTTTTCATTTCTGAAAAACCAATAAGTTGAGATTTACAAGAAATTCACTATTTTTCCATATATTTTATTTAAATCTAATGATCAAACATTATTTAAGTGAATATTTGTTAGATACAATATGTTGATCTTAATTTTTAAGTAGATATAGAAGATTTTGTGAAAAGATGAGTTTTTTGAAGCTAAACTTAATCATTTCACTTAAATGTTATGGGGATTTTTCGTTAAGTTAATTAATTGGGTTAAAAATCCTTAAAAATTAGTAGTAAATCAAATATTTTAGCTGCTGTACATGAAGTTTATTCACCTTAAAACCATGATTTTTCAGCCTAGTACATGTATTTTAGGTGCATTAGTTAATTAGGTGTGTTTAATATTCTTTTTGATTGAATTTTGAGTTGTACATGTTAATGTGGATGAGTTTCTGAACCATGCAAGTCAATATTAGTAGAGTTCCAGTAAGGTTGGGCATGAACAAAGTAGAGAAAAGTGTAAAAAATAGAGTTTTTGGCGATTTAGGGTAAATTTGGTGCTTATAGAAGGTGCTATAGAAACTTTGGATGAGCTGGTAGCTATAAAAGGTTTTGTAGAAGTTTCTATAGCTACTGGTGGAAACTGTTGACTTGTAGAAGGTATTGTAGAAGCTTCCTTGATTAAGTTGACTATTATATTACAGCAGTAGAAACTTCAGTAGAACATTTCTTAATGTAAAAACTATAACCAAAATTCCTACAAAAGGTTGTGTAGAAAGTCTATCTAATATGAAACGTGAGTTAAAACACTAGTAGAAGCTTAAATAGAAAGTCTTATAGACAAAGATAAAGAATATAACTACGGACCCTAGGAGAAGTTTGAGTTGAATGTACTATACACTTATTAAACCCTAGTAGAAAGTTATGTAGAATGTTGTACATAAAAAAATACAAGTTAAAACCATAGTAGAAACTTAAGTAGAAGATATCATATACCTAATAGACCTTAGTAGAAGATTAAGTAGAAGGTCAAAATAACATATGTAAAAGTAATAACCCTTAAATACCCATAACCAACACCTACATCATTCTAAAAGAATGTTTAGTTAAAACAAAGTATAATACTTAAAACACTCTTACTCTGATGAAATGTATTGAAATTGAAATATGCTTTGCAGTATAAGTACCATCGATGACAAAAGGATTGGGGCATTTAGGTTACAAGAGCAAATGAGAATCCGGATAAGTGAGATCAATGCTTAATGGTATTTTGGAGTGCTATATAAAAGTACTTAGAGGTTGATGTATAGACTTGTTTGTGGTAAAGTAGTTGTTGTGCACATGCGACGTATGTGCTTGGAAACTATTTGTTATATTGTTTGATTGATATGCTATATGTTATGATTGCTTTACTGTATATTGCTTGTTGAGTTGATTGTTTGTAATTGGTTAGTCACCTCTAAAATGAATTAAGCTAAAACTTAGACATAAACTCCAATCAAATAGGCATTAAAACCTACTAGGAGAAACAGTTAAGATTTCCAATCAAATACTGACTCTTCAATGAGGTAACGATGATTGGCCTTTCCCTACCCCTAAGGCTAAACTAAGTGATAGGATAGGGAGTCACGGTAAGGTTAGGGGCAGTGGATTTGAAGAGATCTTGGGTAGAGTATTGCTTTATTACACAAGCTTAGGTTTGGTTGAAAGGCATTGTAGCTGGAGTACGCCTCCATTATGCAAAAATCCCTTAACCTAGGTTAGAGCTGGTGCAATTTCTCTAACTTTATGATGGACTAGACGACGTTGTGTAGATAGTATATGCTTATTACATTGCATTGCATCTAACTAACTAAATGACAACCTTGCTTGATTATTGTATTGTGTATGCTTCCATCTCCATGCCCTTACTGAGTCGTGGTTGCTTATATCTCCATAGTTCTTTTTGTAGGTCTTAGAAGACAGACATCAAGATCACCCAATCCTTGGGCATACGACAATGGGTTTAGAGTGAGGAGCAAGTAGATTGGAATATTTTTATCTTCATTTTGGAGTCAACTAGGCCATTGGAATGACCTAGGCTAACTTATATTATTGTATTTATTGTAACAACAATTTTGGATTCTATTATAAATTTTCTTATACAAAAATTCCAAATATTTTTCAAAAGAATTATATTATTAGACTTCTATGTTTCAAAGTAATATATGAACCAAATGTCTCTATTTTACTTTAGTTTTTAAACTGAAGATGCTTCAGAGTTGTTTAGTCATATATACCTTATGTATACCAAGTCTATGATAGCAGTTGAGTGGCTAGCTTTTGTCACAAGTTAGTGTACATGGTACGATTGTTAGGACTCTACTACTTCCTAGGTGCAACAGTTCTTAGGTAATATAAGAAAATTGTTTCTTAAGGACTTGTGATGCGTAGTTCTTAAGGAACTTGTTCTATAATGTCTTATGTAAAATTAAGTAGATACACTAGGTATTAAGTGAGAGTAGGTAGTAAAAGACATAGACTTCTGGCATGTATGTATCTTATGTAAGTAAAAGAATATAGGATTGAGAATTTAAAAACCTACTAACTTTCCTTTGCACTAACTTACAAAACTATAGAAATGAACTTATGACTATTTAGCTTTACTTTGGAGATTCAAAGGGAAGAAGAGGATGTTATGACAACTAGCTGTAGAAGCTCTTGTAGAACCTTAAGTAAAAGACTATAACCATGTATAGATAAGCTTATAGAACCTCATGTAGAGAGTTTAGTGAAGGCTATCCTTAGAAATTGTCGAACCTTCTAGAGAAGCTTAATACAACATTTAATGAGGGGAGTTTAATAAGAAGCATAAGGTAGAATCATATGAAGGGGACCCCATAGAACCTTTTATAGAAGGTTAGGTAGAACCTTTTGTAGAAGGTGTGATAAAAACCTAATGATAACCCTATAGAAGCTGTGGTAGAAGATAACCATGTGGTAAAATCCAATGGAGTAGGAACTATATAAGCTAATGTAAAAGGTTAGAATTAGAAGTCAAAGATGATGGATGTCTTATCCCTAGTAGTTTAAGGAACACAACACTAAGTAGGATGTTGATATTGAGTATAAGTATAGGAGTGAGATAAATATAAGATAATTAGAAATATAATGAGATCTTTAAATAGATTGGATGGGGAAGTAAACCTAGACGAGACCTAAGTAAAACATGAGTAAGAATTTAAATGAGATAGAGGATGAAAGTTTAGATAAATGTATAATTGATGATTTGATGAGTGTAGCGATTGATAAGTGAAGCTTATAGTTGAAAGCTACGAATTAGGTTAATTTTGGCATTAGATTGAATGGACCAATAGAATAGGTGAGAATTGCAGCTCACTTAGATAGTTAAAAGGAAAAAAAAAAAGGTAGTCTTAATACATACTTAATTAGGCCTTAAGAACTCATCTAAATACTTTCCATAAAATCACATATACCCTAATAACTTGCAACTGAAAAGAGAACTCTCATTTGTTAATCTAACATATTCAACTTTAACCATGTTTAGATTTTCAATATATGTAGGGTATGATATGGATTCCATAGATGAACACATGGGCTTGATATCACGTATAACCAAAAGGATGGGTCTGGGCTGCAAGATGGCTCGAAGAGTAGATGATAGTCGAAGGTAAGTAGAGTTTCCCATGTACTGATGATGGATAGACGCACCGATGCTTCACACAAGCTCAGGTCATACTTGATATAACATACAAGTATGGTTAGAGGTCACTCGCCATTAGTCTATGCTTAATGGGCTAGGTAAGAGTAGCTCAAGAGTAAGTAGAAGAATTGATGGGAATCAGCCTTCGACTATATCCAAGCTGAGGCCTATCAATGCTTATAGAGGCTTAGCTACAGCTAGAAGGATGAAGGGAAGGAAAATAAACACTCGGCATCAACTCTCTCGTCAGCCGATGTATCGAGAAACCATAAGGCCAAGTATCTGAGATCAAAGAACCACTCGGCATAACCTCGAGAGACTAGCGCCAACTAATTCTAGAACTTGACAATTATGGGCCAACCTCTCTGGTGTCTCGACCAAATCATGCAAGACATCGGTGACTTATTCCTGAACCCGTACATCCAACTACTGACCTCGTTCGGTTTGGATATTACTCCTAGGACATGCTGAGTGATTGCATGTCGAGTTCCATAAAATGTACAGTTTTGTATTATTATACATGATTTTCCCTTTATTTTATTTATAGGCCTGATTCTTTAGGGTTTAAGGCCTTATACTTTATTTATAGTTTTGCCACTAGGGTTTAGGACTTGTTATAAATAACAATATTTGTACTTAGATATAGATAGATAGATACACATAGATATATATATAGAGATATATGTAGAGAGTGAAACTTTCCACTTTTCGAGCAAGGCTATACTTGAGTTAGCATTTGTTGGATTATTGATTGTTGATCATACTCTTTAATCATCCCCGTGTTCTTATCAATCTTGTCCCCGAATTGTGGTGAACCCCTTCATTTGAATCGGTTAGTGAGTTGTATCTAACCTTCATTTGAAACCTCGAGCAATATTTAGTGTTCGTGAGTCGTATCGAACTTTATTTCGAGCTCAAACCCCTGATCTTATTTGTGTCTTGGTGAGTTATATCCATTCACATTTAACATCAAAACCCTTCCTGTTCTTTGTACCCATCTTCCTTTTGAATACCCATTCTTGTTCTTTTGTTCCAGATCCACTATCATTTCTTTCCTATCTTGATCCCGTATTAAGAACACTTAGCTTAAGAGGGAGTAAAATATATTTTCTATATGATGATGCAACTGTTATATTATGTGAGTATTTATAGTACCCAGTTAAGGTTAGTCCTAAATTATAGAAAAATACATAAATGGATCCTTAGTTGTTAAGAAAAAGGATAATAATTTATAGGGAAAACACAAAATTGTACAAAAAGAGTATTCATTGTTAGGAAGGATAGAATAGACGTTAGAAAAGGATAGTACGCTCGTAATTCTGCTCATTTTGTGGTCCTAATAATGTTGTGAACCTTATAGAGGTGGACCTTAATCAGGTCTGGTTAGCGTCGATAGGTTGGCAGCTCTGATTGCCGAGACTAGACAGGGGTTGGTTTATAGATGACTTATACTCAGGATCGGCCTTGGATGGTCGGCTCATGATAGTTATTAGCTCAATCTTAGCATTGGGGAGATGGTTGTATCCAGATTTAGTGTTTAGAACAGTGAGTTATAGAGGGGTTGGCTAAGCGCGTTAGCTTCTTACCTCAACAGTCTCTTAGATGGTGTAGAGAGCAAAGTAGCTCGGTAAATCGGACTGGGGTATATAGTGCTTCTTGGCTCTTAACTCACCTAGGACAACTCAATGAACCATTTAAGAAAGCCTTTGGGCTTAAGAACACATGATCAATCCTTGATTCTTTTCATCTTCTCTGGGTTGTTTGAGATTTGGGATCAAATCTAGTTTAACTTTAGGTTGCTTGTCCTCAAGAGTGTAAGGTTGGAGATTGACAATGTTGGAGGAGTCTAAGACTCCATACCCCTCAGGTAATTCAATCTTATAGGCATTAGGATTAATCCTTTTAAGCACTTTGAAAGGTCCATCAACTCTAGGAGATAACTTGCACTTCCTTAAGTTTGGGAATCATTCCTTGCTGAGATGTATGTAGACTAAATCACCTGGTTGAAACTTCTTCTTCCTCTATCTTCGGCTTTGCTTTTGAAGCTTAGTATTATCTCGACTTAATTGTTCTGCAACCTTCTGGTGTATGGCTTTGATGGCTTCAACACTTTTAAAGGTTGGCCAATCATCATCAAGTAATGGCTAAGGTACTTGGTCCATTGGGAGCTCGAGGTTGAACCTATAGGCGACCTCGAATAGAGACATGTTTGTTATATTATAGGCGAACTTAATGATTGGTAGGCATAGATCCCTATTAGCCATGTTTTGTTTGACAGCAACCTGTAATAAAGTTCCTACGGTCTATGGATGGTAGGACATACTATACAATAGCTTGGTTCCCGTCCGCCTCCATAGCGTCTTTTAGAAGTGGCTCATGAACTTTAGGTCTGGGTTCGAAATAATGGTCTTGGGAACTTTGTGAAGCTTGATTACTTCCTATAAGAAAAGAAAAGAGATAGTCGAAGTGTTGTTAGTTTTGGAATAGGGCATGAAATGTGCCATCTTGCTAAATCGATCTACAACCATCATGATAGAGTCATTCCCTCAGGATGTCCTCGGCAATCCAAACATGAAGTCCATACTCAGCTCGAATCATGGTTTGGTCGAGATCGGCAAAGGTTGGTAGTGTCCTTACTTAGCTCAGTTTTCTAGTACAAATTGAACATCTCTCTTCATCCTTGGCTAAAAGAATCTAGAGGATAGTACCTCATGGGTTCTGCACTGGCTAAAGTGTCTTGTCAATCCCCCTTCATGCACCTCGCGTATTAGCAATTCTCCAGTGGAATAGGTCAGGATACATAGCCTTCCTTTCCTGAATAAGTATCTATCCTCCCTATGATAGTTATCCAGTGTTCGTCCTTCTTTACACCAGGTGTAGATAGGACTAAAGTATGAATCCTCAGCATAAATATTCTTTATGGTTGAAAAACCAAGTAGCCTTGTTTACATCTTAATGAAGAGGGTATGTCACCTTGATAGGGCATCAACCACTACATTGTTTCTTTTATTGTTGTATTTTACAACATAAGAAAAACCCTCCATGAACTCAACCCATTAGGCTTGTCTTTGGGATAACTTAGGCTCGCTTTTTAGATATATCAAGGATTCATGATTGGTGTAGATCACAAATTCTTTAAGCAGCAGATGGTGTTGCCATACCATTAGGGCTCGGATTAAGGAATAAAACTCCTTGTCATAGACAGAATAGTTGAGTATAGCTCCTCGAAGTTTCTTGCTAAAGTAAGTAATAGGTCGGCCTTCTTACATTAGTACAACACCTATACTTAGTTTGGATGCATTACACTTTACTTTAAACACTTTGTCAAAGCTTAGTAGAGCTAAGACGGAGGCTGTAGTTAGCTTCTCCTTCACTTCCTCAAAACTCCTCTATTCCTTTTCACCCCATTTGAATTCAACATTCTTCTTTGAGAGTTCAGTGAGTGGGGCTACAATCGTACTGAAATTCTTTATGAATCTGCAATAGAACAATGCTAGGCCATAGAAACTTCTCACGTTGGTAGGACAGGTTGACTTAGGCCATTAGATTATTGCTCTTATCTTCTCATCATTGACTTGGATGCCACCTCTGCTTACAACAAACCCCAAGAAGATCACCTCGGGTCAGCAAAAATGGCATTTCTTTAGATTGGCATAGAGCTGTTCAGCCTGGAGTTTAGCAGAGACTCTTCGAAGATGCTCCTTGTGAATCTTTAGGTCAAGGCTATACATTAGAATGTCATCAAAATAGACTATGACAAACTTCCCTATGAATTCTCGGAGCACATGGTTCATTAGGCACATAAATGTGCTTAACATGTTAGGTAATCCAAATGGCATTACAAACCACTCATATAAACCATGTCATGTCTTGAATACGATCTTCAACTCATTACCCTTACGCATTCGAATTTGATGATATCCAGATTTAAGGTAGATCTTAGAGAACACTCTTGCTCTGCTTAATTCGTTTAGCATGTCATCAAGCCTAAGTATTGGATACCTGTACTTGATAGTAATTCAATTGATCGCTTGGTTATCTATACATATCCTCTAAGAACCATCTTTCTTCAGTACCAATAAGGCCGGTACAGCACATGGGCTTAGGGGCTCAGGGACTCATGTATATACCCCTTCTTCAGTAGCTTATCTACTTGCTTCTGTAATCTAGTAACCTATTCAAGATTCAGCTTGTAGGTAGGCTTGTTCGGCAGTACGACTCTTGGTTGTAGGTCGATCGCATGTTCGATGCCTCAAATGGGAGGCAAACTTTTTGGTAGCTTAGTTGGGAACAGGTCGGCAAACTCCTCTAGTAAGATTTTTACTTCGGCAGGCAGTTCCTCTTCTTCGGGTCCTAGCTCTAAAATTCCTCAGACCAGTAGATATGTCATTTCTTTAAGCTCTATCTCTCTCTTTAGTTTGGCTTAGGTTAATACCAAAGCTTATTTCTTTAGGTTTTAGCTAAGTTAGGACTGCACGACCTTTACTTGCTTGGTAGTCATAGTACTCAATTTCATCTTTCTACCTTTATGCTCTATAGAACATGTATTCCTCCTTCCATCATACATAATTGCTTGATCAAACATCTATGGTCGTCTAAGTAGAATGTGGGTCGTGCTCATGGGTAGCACATCATAGAGAACCTCATCTCAATATTTGCTAATGTAGATTGGTACAGACACTTGCTTGTTCACCTATAGGGCTCCCTTATCACTAAGCCAATGAAGTTTATACGGTTTTGGGTAGGGCATGGTTGGCAATTTCAACTACTGGACCATAAATGCTGAGGTTGCATTGGTGCAACTCCCATTATCAACTATCAAAGCGTATACTCATTCACCTTGTACCTAATATGAAACAGATTTTCCCTTTGTTCGTCTTCAAGTATGAGGCTGATGCTCATCGTCCTCCTCAACACTACAATGGTTAGCAAAAAGTTGCCTTCCTTACTATAAATAACTTCTTTTTTGGACAATTCAGTCTGTCTGCCCTCTTTTAGCTCCTTTACTTCTTTATCAGTATTGTCGACCTCAATAGTCGACACCTTACCTCAGATCACCATTGTTTACCTGTTCAGACACTGAGCAACCATGTGTTTAAATCCTTAGCATTTGAAAGACTTGATCTCACTTATCTTTTTTCTTGAACTTTCACCTTTCTCAAACTTCCTTGGGGGTTCCGTGTCCTCGGCTCGAGTGGTTAGAATAGGTCAAGTCTCAATAACATTACTTAGTTCCATTCACACTAGTTTGTTTGGAACAAGTTGGCTATTACTTGGTCGATTGACGGCTGGTTAGAACTTTCTTGTTAGGTACCTTTCTATCCTCTAGGCAACTCAGATTACGTCATCAAGTGTTCCAATATCTAGGGTTTTTAAGAAATCCCCAATCTTATTTTTCAATCCACTGATGAATTGAGATACAGTTCAATCTTCTAGCTCTACAACTTCACATCGGATCATTAACATTTGGAACTTCTTAACATAAGCGTCTACACCTGATCCTCCTTGTCTTAGTTCTTATAGTTTTTTGAAGGCATCTTATAGATAATAGCTTAGTACAAACTTTCTTCACATGACCCTCTTCATTCCATCCTTTCTCCTAATCTCTTGTTCTCTTTCCTTTCTTTTGGTGGCTTGTAAGTTCTTCCTCCATAAGTGGGCATGACTAGTGAACTCTAACACAACAAGTCTAACCTTTGCATTATCGGGTACTTTATGGCATTCAAATTGCTTTTTAATCTTATCTACCTAATCTAGATAGTCTTCGGCATCACTACTTCTAGAAAAAAATTGGGATATGCATTCTTAATCCCTCAACTCTAAAGGCTCGTACATTTCTTTCTTCTAGCTCATAGTTCTCTTTTGCTTCGTCATTTCCTTCTGATTCTTCCTCAATCTCTTCAAGTGCTAGCCTTTGTATAGCATCCCTACCAACTTCTTTAGCTCAGGGTGGTTGAGTTAGGGCATCAATCAACTAAACTGACTATTGCCTCGCTTTTGTTACTTACGTTCTTTAGTGGGGCTATTTTTAGCTCGTTGCCTATCTTCTTAGATAATAATCACCAAACTAGCTAACAAGTTGGTAAGCTTATCTAACTAGTCATCCACTAATTGAGGTGTGAAGCTTCCTTCTTGCCCTTGGCCATGTTGAGTATCATTTCCTTGGATTCCCAAAGTTCCTTGAACACTTGAGTCTGAAATTGATGGTTACTTCAAGAAAATGAACATCTAATAATACTATTTGAAAATCACTAACCGAACCACACTCTATTTTTGTGTATAAAAAATAGGGGAAAACAGACCACAAACTACTTTTCAACTACTAAACTCTAAGGTTAACAATATAACCACTATCACACGAGAGTAGTAACAAACCACTTAAAGAACATAGTAGCAGATTCTAACTTCAAACGTAGCTAAGCTTTGATACCAAGATGATATGGATTTCATAGATGAACACACGGGTCGATATCACATGTAACCAAAAGGGTGAGTCTTGGCTGCAAGATGGCTCGAAGAGTAAGTGATAGTTGAAGTTGAGTAGGGTTTCTCATGCACCAACGATGGATATGATACACTAATGCCTCACATAAGCTTGGGTCACACTTGATATGGCGCATAAGTATGGCCAGAGATCACTCGCCACTAGTCTACACTCAATGGGTTAGATAAGAGTAGCTTAAGAGTAAGTAGAAGAATACTTAGCTCAAGAGGGAGTAAAAGTTCAGTATATTCTCTATATGATAATGCAACTATTATATTATGTGAGTATTTATAGTACCCAGTTAAGGTAAGTCCTAAATTATAGAAAAATACATAAATGGATCCCTAGTTGCCAAGAAAAAGGATAATAATTTGTAGGGAAAACACGAAATTGTACAAAAAGAATATTCATTGTCAGGAAGGATAGTACATACGTTAGAAAAGGACAGCACGCCCGTAATTCTACTCATTCTGTGGTCCTAACAATGCTGTAAGCCGTATAAGGGTAGGGCTTGATTAGGTTTGGTTAGTGTCGATAGGTTGATAGCTTTAATTATTGGGACTAGATGGGGGTTGGTTCATAGATGACTTACACTTGGGATCAGCCTCGGATGGTCGGCTCTTAACAATTGTTAGCTTAACCTTGGCACTAGGGAGATGCTTGTAACCAGATTTGGTGTTTGGACTGGTGTGTTGTAGAGGGGTTGGCTAGGTACATCGGCTTATTACCTCAGCAGTTTCTTAGATGGTGTGGAGAGCAAAGTAGCTCAGTAGATCAGACTGGGGTATACACTACTTCTTGACGCTTAACTCACCTCGGATAACTCAATGAACCATCTGAGAAAACCTTCGAGCTTAGGAATGTATGATCAATCCTTGATCCCTATTAAGGTACATCATAAATTCTAAGTTGAAGTGACCCTTTGCTTATATAGGTATTTATAGTTATGAATTTGGATATAATTAGGATTGATATCTACTTCTATATATTATATAGCTAAGAATTTGGATGTAATAATTGTAAATCGATATAATTTAATCATGAACAAAAAGATTACATCTTTTAGAATAATTTCATACTAAATATATGTATGACTTGTATGTGATGTATTATGTTTTGTACTACTATGTATGAACTTTGAAATTGACAAAAAACCTAACATGTGTAAGAAATAATAAGTATCTACCATACATTCCTCATGCTAGAACTTATGTCTTCTTTCCCCTTTAATTGGACTTTGCATAAGTAGTAGATTTCATATGACTGATAATGCATTCATTTTTCATATCATGATTAAATATATTGAATTATCTATCATTTATTTACTTTTTAAAAGTTTTCAATAGAAGTAGAACTATATTCACTAGTTACTACATTCAAATGCATGAATCATGTGCATATATATTTTATATATATATATATATATACACTTATAAGTATGATAGGTCGATTATAATTGATAATTCTAACTATAAAACATAGCTAAGATTTAGGGTGGAAAGTATAACATCCTACTTGAAACCAACTCATACATTACCCCCACCTTTTTAATATATAAGACGAACATCCCTTATACCCTTTAAACCTAATTTCTAATAAATTAGAGCTAAGTCAACCACCAATGCCCATTTTCTTCCTCTTAGCCTAGCAATATAACCCCCCATCATACCTTACAATTCATAAACCTACCTATAAGAGCAAAACTTTGCCCAATGAACATCATTGTTGAATCCCTAAATATCTTGAAAATGATGTAATCAAATGATAGCCCCAAATTTAAGGATAAAACTTAATCTTGAAAATTAAAATCACATCAATCCGTCTTGACCATTGAACTCAAGGACAACAATATCAACATGAGTAGCAAAATCCCATAACTACAACTACAATGATAACACAAAATCACTTCAAATGAAATAAAACTTGTCCCCTTAATCCTCAATAGTGGGCAATAAATGTGAAAATAGGAATACTATAAAAAATATAAATTTAAATTAATAAAAACATAAAGACTCCAACAAAAGAATAATGGATAACTATAACAAAATAACGAAATGATCAAAATAGTAATGTTCATGTGTACTAACATGAATATCCAATTAGGAAGGAATGGCAAATTTGTATGGTCTATGTTAGAGTGTTAGGCCCCATCAACCTCAATTCATATTGAGTCCTATTACGTCAAGTTAAGTTTAGTCAAGTTATGTTGAGTTGAGTTAAGTCAAGTCAATTGTTAACCATTAAGGTCGGGTCCTGGTCAATAGAGAGTCAAGATTTGTTACTCATTCCTACTAGTATAATTATGCTAAAATATATGAAGTGCAAGGAACTATAAAACTAAATAAGTAACAAATAACACTCATATATATGACAAACAAAGATAAAAGATGAACTAACCAAAATAATTCAAAACTACTAGGAAATAGACAAATTGTGAATTTCAAAATCAATCGCATGACTCAATTGAAATGAAAAAAAAAAGTAATTATAAAATAATAGTAACATACTTGTATTTATAAGCTAAGATCAATAGGAAATAATTAATTTTTAAAATCAAACAACTATTGTAATCGTATATAAACAATCAAATTTGACATTTGAAACAGCATAATATATAAATGATTATAGATAAAACCGATAACTTATACCTATATAAGCAAATAACACTAAAATCATTTATTTCTAATTATTTTTGGTGTTTGGCCTAGATTTTTCTCATTTTTTAATATTTTTTTTAACTCGATCTATATTAAACCCTATTCCTATTTAATATAGACCCTCAACTAAGGATTAAGAAAAAACTTAGTTTTCATTTGACTTTAAAAAAGAAAAAATGGAGTTACTACTTGACCAAGGTCAAGAAAAAGGAAAGAAAGGTTAAGTTATAACTTATTGGGTAGATCAGTAGCTACTAGGTCATGATAAAATCATTTTTGAAAAATGATTTTTTAAAACTAAAGAAATTGAGTTTAGGAGCTAATTTAATAAACCTTAATGAGTACCACTTTAACCTTTTGAATTTAACTTTATTTTTCAAATTACCCTTTTAACTAATTCTAAATTTACAATTAAAGAAAATTAATCTATTTATAAAAAGAAAGAAGAAACTAAGAAATTGAGTATATTTATAATTTGATCTTATAGTAGGGATCAAACTTTCTATAGTTCATTTAACAAAACTTTAGGTGTGTTAATCACTTTTAATTTTGAAAATTGGCCAAGTTTATATCTTTTAGTTGCTTTATTTCGTTTTAACAAAAATTTCTAAAAAGGGTCCTAATTTTTAAATGTTTCATTTTGGAAAATTTTAAGGGGAAGAGCCTTAATTATAAAAAGGGATATTTAAAATTTTATTCTTTTGAAAGTAATCTTTCTAAGTGAATTATTTCTCCTTTTCTTTTACATATTCTTTTATTTTTTTTATGTATAGATATTTTTATTATTTATTACTTTTTTTACTGAAACAACAAAATAAAACTTTCATCCCTTCTTCTTCCTTTTTTTTTTCTCTTTTTCTCTTCTTTTTTTTCTATTACACTTTTTTATTACAATGTAGTAAAGTAAAAAAAAAAAAATACAATAAAGAAAAAAAAAAGACATGCAGCTATTAAAAGGTAGGACTAGATGGAGTAGTATGCAGGTTATGAGCATGGGTCAAATAGGTGAACTCAGGTCAGTTTGTCAGGTTAGACTGGGTCAGCATGTGCTAGGCATGTGCGATCAAATGAGGACACCTCTAAGCGATGGACGATGAGCTTTAGATGAATTAAGGTAGCTTTTCGAGTGGGAAAAAGGACTTTTTATGGGTTTTTCATTGATAAAAGGGTGTTTAGTACAAGTGCCACCATGTTTAGTAGCTATTTTAAGGGTAGTTGAATTTGGTTTGACAGTGGTGGTGTTAAACATGAAATATTGATTAGGTGTTGGGTTTAAGGATTCTACGAGCTTAGCTGTGGCATTAGTTTTGATTGACAAGAGGTATGGGATGGTGTTTAACAAGGACGTATGTGTTGGTTAGGGTTGAAGAGTGGTAGTTTGGGGGTATAACTAGGGTCTACAGCTACGCATGGGGGTGGTCAAAATAAGGAGCTGATGTGTTGGGAAGTCTCTTGATGGAAATAGTTACCTTCAATAATGACCATGGAATTTGCAATCTTAGATAGAGAAAGGGAAGTTATGCAAGAAAGAGGGAGTGGTGTGTGTGTTCTTGAGTGGATTAATGACAGTTGATGATCAAAACAACTTCCTAGAACCCCTTTTTATTCTAACCAAGCTCTTTTAGCATAAAAAGTCAAGACAAATTACTAATTCAAAGATTCAAATTAATGGCTTTTTGACCTACGACTCGATTTTTTCCAAACTTGAAGCTCAATTTTAGCCATCTAATAGATTGAATCTAGACATGAAACTGGGTAAATTTAAGACTAGGTTGTGTTTAGTGCATGATTCCACTAAGAAATCTAGTGGAATTGTGTGAAAAAATCATGTAAAATGGCTTAGAACATAAGCTAGTAAGCTGTTTGAACGAGAGGAATTCTAAGGAAAAAAAATCATGGAATAGGGGGGAATGGGCATGGAAGAAGCCTAAGGTCACGCATTAGACACTTAACCGATGCGCCTAAGCATGCGCATATAGTTCACGCGCTCATTGTAGAATGCAGGTGCTGTTGTGCTTGTTGGGCGCATTTGATTTGGGCTTCTTCGCCCAAAATCAAATACCAGGTTTTAGCCTTATTGAAAACTGAGGCCTTCCCCCTTTGTTTTCCTTTTTTTCTTTTTTGTCTTCTATTTTTTTATTACTTTTTTTTTCTTTATGTTATCTAGTTCCCTAAACCTAGTTTATCCTAAAATTAAATCCTAAATGACAGATCCTAAAAGTTAATCCCATACAAAAATTAAATAAAAGAAATCAATAAAAGTTAAATCTTGAATAAAAGCTCAATCCAAAACTTAATGATTATTTCTACTTTCAAAAATCCTAAAAGTTTTTTTTTAGAAGAAATCAATAAATAAAAATAAAACTTAATTCTCGTTTTGAGTAAAAATAAATCCTAATTTCTCTTTTCTATTTTTCTATCTTTTTTTACTTTTCTAAATTATATATATATATTTTTCTGAAATTTTCTTTTTTTTTTCTTGAATTAGCACCCTTTTCCCTATTCTTAAAAAAAAAAAAATCTACAACTTCCCCTCTTTATGGTGAAATTTGAGTAAAACTTTAGTACAAAGACAAAAAGAGACACTATTTTTACCTTGGGGATGAATTGCCTCAAGAAACACTACAACTAGTTAGCTATCCAATGGGGAATGAATGATTGGGGAATTAGTGGAAGGTGAAAGATGAAAGAGTGAAAAGGCACTCTAAGAGCTAATTGAGACATTAAAACGAGTTTTAGAAGGGTCTGGCACTTTAAGAGCTAGCTAAAAAAATCGGTTTGAAACCTACTCATGCTATGTTATGCTAACAAACCTAGGTAGGAGAGTCTTTAGGGGACAAGCAACCTTAAATGGGGAAACGATTTAAGAAAACCTGGAAGTACTTTTCTAAGCTAACTAACCGAAAAGAGAGCATCTCTAGGGGATTAGCAACCTTAAGTTGGAATCTACTTAGACAACATAATTGTACTACTCTGAGTTAATTAACCTTATCGAGAGCGTCTCTAGGGGACTAACGACCCTAAATGGGAAATCGATTTAAGAAAACCTAGTAGTACTTTTCTAAGTTGACTAAACTAGGTGGTAGTGTCTCTAGGGGACTAGCAACCTTAAAAGAGAACTGATTTTAGAAAATTCTAGAAGTCTTCCTTTGAGTCAACTAATCTAGGCAAGAACATTTCTAAGAGACTAGCAACCTTAAATGAGAAACAATTTTAGAAAACTTGGAAGTGTTTCTCTAAGCTAACTAACTTAGTTGTAAAGATTGCAATTTTAGCCTCTTTAGAATAGAGTTGAACTTGAGTATTGTAGATAATTTTTCTATGTCAACAAAATCTATAAATTTAAAATTAATTAAAATTTTAATTATGGAACCTAAAACGAATATACTAATATATTATTCGAAACCCTAATTATGTAAGAAAACCCTCAATCCTATATATGTGTAAATAGAAGAGATAGAATTCAAACTTAATAAAAACCCTAAAACCTAAAACTTTAAGCTTATAAATATACAAATTTACTCTTATAGTAATAAAACCCTAATTAGGTATAGTTATTGATCGATACACTTAATCATATAAAATTACTATCAAACGAATATAGATTACTCCTAAATACTAACAATTATAAAGAGTAACAAATTTATTTACCAAGTTAATAAGATTAAGAATATCATTTTATAATTATTTGTGACTTTATATATATAATATATGTATGTGTGTGTGTGTAACTTAGTGTTATATTGATTTAACTATTTGAATTTAATCCTATTACATATTTTATGTTTATGTAATATATAGTAAATATTAATTTTATATTTTATAATTCTCTTCATAATTATATTTTATATTATTCAAAATATTATTTATGGGATTAGAAACATTTAAAGAAAAGTAAAAAGGTATTTTATTTAATTATTTATTTATTTCTTTATCCATTGCTTTTTCTTTATCTTCTTCTTCTTATTTTCTTTTTCCCTTTTCAATTTATGGTTTCCATATGTACATGTAATATTACATTTGAAATTTTGATTAAAGTCAAAATTTCATTTTCACCTCTTTTCTTTTCTTTTTCTCCCAATCATTACTGGCCACTTGTTCCCTAGAATCTTCCATATTTTCTCTTTCAATTTCCTTTACAATTTAACCATAAATTGATGCATTTCTTCCCCATTTTTGGATTGACCAACTCTCTTATTCTTTCTCATCTTCTTCCTTTTGTTTTCTTTCATTTTTCTCTAACCACCATTGATTTGCTTAAACTATATATATAAAAATAAATTGCAAATACTCCAACAAGTATACTAAGTAAGAATCAAATAATATAGAGAAAGTAAGGTTGTCGATTTCTTAAGGACTATAATATTACTAAACCTATGATAGTTCTTAGTAATATTCAAGCAATCAAAATTAAATTAATTAATCTAATAATTACTCTAAAACTATTAAAAAGAAAATAACTATGAAAAATCTAAAATTAGCAATCAATTGAGAATTGTAGGAAAACAAAATCCACCCTAGATTCTGTAAATCAAATTATTATCATGTTATATAGATTATTAGCTATATGGTCATTCAAGTAAAATTATTATACCTTAAAACTTAAGGATTTAAACCCTTGATTAATTAGTTAGCTTTCGTGTCTTTTAATTAACAGTGGACTCTAAATTACAATAATATATCTCCCGATACTATGATTGTCTAATGTCCTAAATCAATTATCCCTAATGTCTTAGTGAATAATTAATTGTCGAACATCACATTAATCTCTAGATAATTTCTAATTAATTCAATTAACTCTGCTTCCACATTGATTAATCAAATCAACTAAGAATTTCTAACAAACCCTATATCAACTCCTGTAACATTAGGGTTTCTAACAATTATAATTAATTGAACAAATATAATTGAAATCATAGAAATTACAATCATGAATCATCCATATATCTCTTAATCCTATAGCATGAACACAATAATCATTTTAACTATCTAAGGTTTCATCAATTTCCACAAATAAAATTAACCAGCCATGGATTTGGAAACAAAAATACAAATAATAATTGAAATTGTAGAGAAATTCATAATTGAAAGCATAAATAAATCACAGATTGCATAAGAATAATTGAATTAGATGTCACCAATTCTGTATTGGAAAAGATATTCTTTAATTGTAACTTCAACTTGGTCTCCATAGCAAAAGAAAAATTCTCTCAATGATCAAAGTGATTCTCCTAAAGAATCCAATAAGAGCTAACTAAAGATTATTCTACAATTCTCTACATTTAAGGAAAAAATGTCTAAAAAAATTCCCTAAGAAAAACCTAAAATCTTCTAAACGGTGAAACATAAACTATTTATAGGAAAAATTAGGGTTCGCTCGCGTGAAGTTTTTTTTTCATGAAGGCCGACGGTATAAGTGCAAAGCAGGCGTTTAGGCTGGCGGCATAAATGTTAGAGGCTGTTGATGCAAGTTGTAAGTTTGCTGGCTGCCTTTAATTCCAATTTACATGTTGTTAATCCGGACTTCGTTAATTTGTGTAAAACTCCTCTAAATTGTCCATAATTCCACTCTTAACTCCTCCAATTCCTGCAATGTCTAAATGAAAATAATTAAGTACCATTTCTTAATAATTTTTATAAAATCAATAATAATTCTATCTAAATTGGCACTTTAAAACATAAAAAATATGCTTTTATCAACCATTCAAATCAAACTCCCACAATTTATTACATATTCCGTCATCATTTACTTTTTGTTTCAAAAGGAATAGAAAGCTACAACTTGAAGAACTCCAAAGATCAAGTAAATAAAGATTTCTTTTATGTATTTCAATTTTCCTTTATAATTTAAGTTTGTGTATTTTCTTTTTATGTTCATATGTATTTTAGTATTGTGCATATTAGAAAAATAAGTAATAAGTGCTATATGTATTTTGATATCTTTATAATAGAAATTTTATGTACATGAAATTGACTATACGTATACAATTTTTATTCTTTATAGTGATGTATCTACATATGCGTATACTTAGATATGTAAATATAAACCCATATGTATATGTATGTTATATAAACTTAGTTATGTGTATATATATATATATACATACATATATGGTTTATACATATAATACTAGATATACTTACTTTATTATATACTTTTGTGAAATATAGTGTGAAGTAGTATAAATACACATATATATATATATATAAATAAGTAAGAAAATATAGGAGTACATGTATGTGTATACCTTAATATTTAAATAAATATACGTATAGGATAGTTTAAGTATTTATATGTGTATATATATAATAAGAAATACATATATATATATATATATGCATATTAGTATCTATTTTTTTCAAAAATAGATTAAAAAAACATAAATATATATGTATATGTATGTGTACAAATGTACATAAAATATTAGTGTGGTATAAGTATAAATACATGAACATATTTAAAAGATACAAGTATATGTATATTAATTTATTAATTCCTCAAAATAAGTTAATAAGTAAATATATATATGAATATGTGAACTATGACCTTAAAGGAGAACTAGGAGCTTATTTCAATATTTAATAAATTATAATGATATATATGTATATATATTAATATTAAAAAAATTAGAAAAACATAAAAATTAAAAGAATTAAGAAATTTGTAACATGGACTAATAGGAAGCTACCACATCAACACTCCTAATTTTTGGATTAAAATCACAAAATTATAAAAAATAATAAAAATTAATTAATTACAAAACTACAATTATAACAAATATTAACATAACTAGTAATTTTAGCTTAAAATAGAAAAAAAGAAAGAAATTGTTATAAAATGGACTGAAAAATAAAATATCTTAAAAATATAAAATTTAGAAATTAATTAAGTCATAAAACAATAAAGGAAAGCCTAAAATAATAAATAAAAACATTTGGGCCAAAATAACTAAATTTGATACATTTTAGGTCCATAATGAAAAATACAAGTTCCAATGTTTAAAACAAACTTTGCTACGTGAAAATATGTTCGAAAACAATAAAGATTGATTATAAGATCATAAAAATCAGAGTTAGAATAAAAATGTTATACATGACTAAAAATTTAAGATAAACGGAAAAAAATTAGGATAACTAAGTTAATTGGCCTTATAAACTAATAATCATGAAAAACCCATAGAGTAAATAAATAAATTTATAAGATACAATTATTTACAAATATATAGATGCATTTTCTATTTACCTTAATAAATAAGTTAAACTATGTTCATGCTATACTTGAGTTATAGTTGGAAATTAGACATACTACAATAGATATCTAGATAATTGAGAAGCTCAGCTTTTCTCAGTACTTATAAATTTTATTATCTTTTAGATACTCGATTGTTAAGTTTTGAACATTCCAAAGGCTTGTAAAGTGAGCATTAATCTAGGTGAGGGAGTTCTAATGACCCATTATCTACTTATACATAATACTTTCTTGATGTTTTGTTGGTTGTTATTACTTGTGTGTCTGAATGATTGTTTTGCCTGTGTGTTATCATTTGTGTGATCACCTCTTTAAACCAATAAATTTAAATATCTGATCAAAATAACTGGTTATATTCATCGTATGTTTATGACTCAACTAGTATACTTATGGAGAGTGTTAGCTTTTTAAATTTTTGAGGAAAATATTTTGGAAACATATTCCTAACCTTAAATAGATTCTTATACAATTTCTGTGAGGTCTTGTAGCACCTATTAATGATATTTTTATCGTTGATGCAAAGTTAGCATGGTATCTTTAATCGATAATAAGAGGACTCAAATAGTTGTACTCGTAGAGCCTTGGATATGATTTGTTCACAGTGGATGGCCTTAGTTAGGGTCTACCTATTTAGATTCGTATTTCTTTCACAGCTAAGATAATAGTCGAGTGTTGTTTAGAAGGATAGGTAGCCTCATGCAATTAAGGTAAGGTATTCCGTATGAGTAAGTACGAGAGATAATTTATGTGTAGATAACGTAAATTTATACCTATTATAGTTCTGAACTCCTATGGATGTATTGCTTACATTCACTATATATGCATTCATTTCGTTTGTAGATAAACTTATATGTGTACTAATAATGTTTGATAACTTACTTAAATGATAGTGGTAAGGAATGAACTCATTGAGATGTGGTTTGCTCATTCTCTTATAGCCTTTTTTGTAGGTTCATTTAAGTTGGGATTGAGATAAATCTTGAGTAAAGAGTGCAAACTAAAGGAATGTATGATAATGTTATAATTAATTAAGAATCGCATAGCTGTTATAGAAACATCCTTGTAGAAAGTATTTATATGTTAGGGTTCTATATAATTTAGTATTTCTTGTAATTTATAAAGTTATCGTACCCTATTTTATTATTTGGTAAGGGATACCGATTTTCTATGATTCTGAGGGATTGTAGAATATTAGATATCTATAGTTATTTATATTTTATGATAAGTTAATGAATTTTAAATCAGAAACCCTAACGATTAATTATTTAGTGTCTTGAAAACTTTAACTTATAAGGTAGTTTTCAAATTATGAGTGTATACATGATATGAAAATTTTTTATAATCTTACAAAGCCCCTTAGAGGTTTATGACACTAGCAACCCAAAATGGGAACCGATTATAGAAAGCCTGGAAGTGCTCCTCTAAGCTAAGTAACTTAGGTGGGAGTGTCTCTAAGGAATTAGCAACCCTTAATGGAAAATCGATTTGAGAAAACTTGGAAGTGCCCTTCTAAGTTGGCTAACTTAGGCGGAACTGTCTCTAAGGGATTAGCAACCTAAAATGACATTCGATTTTAGAAAACCCAAAAGTGCTCCCCTAAGTTGACAAACCTAATTAGTAGCATATTTGGGGGACTAGCAACCCTAAATGTGAATCAATTTTAGAAAATGTGAAAGTGCTCCTTTGAGCTGGTTAGCCTAGGTAGGAGCGTCTTTATGGGACTAACAACCCTAAAAGAGAATTGATTTTAGAAAACCTGGAAGTGCTCCTTTGAGCTAATTAAGCAAAGTTATAGCATCTTTAGGGGACTAGTAACCTTAAATATGAATTGATTGAGGAAACCTAGAAGTGTTTCTTTAAGCTAACTAACCTAGGCAGAAGCATCTCTAGGGGACTAGCAACCCTGAATGAGAATTTTAAAAAACCTAGAGGTGCTTCTCTGAGATGACTAACATAGGCAGGAGTATCTCTAAGGGAGTAACAACCCTAACTGAGAATCGATTTTAGAAAACTTAGAAGTGGTCCTCTAAGTAGACTAACTTAGGTACGAGCATCTCTAGAGGATTAGTAATCTTAAATGAGAATCGATTTTAGAAAACCTAAAAGTGCTACTCTAACTTGACTAACATAGGTGGGAGCATCTTTAGGGGACTAGTTGTAAACCCCATAAATTCTTAATCTAAACCTTAAACCAAACCTAGATACCTTAGATAACTTTATGAGTCGACAAGGCTAGATAAGCTAAAAACTTTATTAAATTATAAACCCTAATATATTCTAAAGAGAAAAAACCCTAAGATATTGATCAAAACTCTAATCACGTATGAAAATCCTAAACCCTATATGCGTATAAACACTAGAAATCGAATTCGAATATGATAAAAACCCCAAAAATAAAACTAAAACCTTAAGCCTATAAACATAAAAACTTACTTTTACGATAATAGAACCCTAATTGAGTACAATTATTGATTGATATACCAAATTACATAAAATCGTTAACTAACGATTAGAAATAACTTCCAAATACTAATAAATGTGAGAGTACTGAATTAATTTATAAATTTGAAAATATTAATATATAATTATTAATAATTATATATTTAATAGTGTTGTATGAATTTAATTATTTGAATATAATTTTATTATTTATTTGTTGTTTATGTGTCACATAGTTAATATAAATCTTATATCTTATAATCTTCCTTATAATCATAATTGTTATTAATATTATTAATAGTATTAGAAATATTTAGAGAAAATTCGAAATTTTATTTTATTTAATTATTCCCTTATTTCCTTTATTTACCTTTCTTCCTTATTTTTCCTTCTTATTTTCTTTTTCCTCTTTTAAATTATAAATTATTACATGTACATAATATAATTATTATATTAATATTTTAATTTTGACCAAAAGACTAAAAGGTCATTTTCATGCATTAAATGCTCTTTTCTTTTCATTTTTTTTTTCCATTTTCTCCCTTTTTCCCATCCATTTCTGTAGACACCTAACCTATCTAGAAGACTCCCCAATTTTCCACAACTAGCACAAATTAACACATGTGATTAAGATTAAATCTCCCCTAAATTTGGACCACCACTTTTCTCTCTCCTTCATTCATCTTCTTCGTCTATTTTTCTTCCTTTTCTTTCACCAGCCTTTCCACTTTCAATATTAGTACCAACTACCTATTTCAACAACACCAAAAGAAGGAGAAAAAGGAGGATTTTTCTTCAAAAATATTCAAGGACAAGTCAATATATTTCCATTGTATATTTTTCGTATTAGTCTTCTTATGTAAGTTATGTTTTATGTATTTCTTTGTGTATTTTTTTGTATTTTTACATTTGATGTATTGATATGTATTTAGTATGTATTTTAGTATATTGTATTAGAAGTTTCATGTATATGTAATAGAATTTTGTGTATATAATCTTATTTCTTTTAGAAATTATGTTTATATGTGTATATATGCTATTATACATATAGATACATACTTATATGTAGGGATATACTATAAGTTTAGTTAGGTACATTAACATATATACAAATATATATATGGTTTATATACATATACACATGAATACATAGTATATATATATATATAAGTGAGTAAATAAGAAAATATGATAAGAGCATACATATACGCCCCAATTCATATACATATTACAATAAGTGCATAAACATACATATAAGAAATACTAAGTATTTATACACATATATATATAAACCGAAAGGCAAATAGGTATAAATATTTGTACTATACTAAAATTCCTTGGAAAAATATTAAGAAAATATAAATATACATATATATATGTGTATAAAAGCACATATAAAACTAAGTATAAATATGTGTGTATATATATGTACATGTATATAAATATTGGTAATAATAGTATACTAAAAGTATAAATATGTGTATATATGTATATATATACAAGTATAGATATACATATGATAATAGTATGATACGAGTACATATACATATATAGATATATATTTATGTAAAAGTATATATACTAATATGCTAAGTATATATACATAATTAAGGATACATATGTGTATATACATATATATATATATATATAAGTATACACATACTTATAATATGGTTATTTAATATAACATAATAAAATAGATATATATGTATATAAACATAAAATGGGCCGAAACCCTAAAAGAAAATTAAATTCCACATACTTATTAATTAATAAATTATAATAACATAACATATAAATAATAACAATACAAAATTAGGGAAATCTAAAAATAAAGTAAAATTGACAAATTACCAAGTAGATAAATAGGAAAGCGCCACGTCAGCAATTTACATAAATTATATAATTAAATAAAAAATTTACAAAATAATTAGAATATAATAATAATTAATTAATTAGGAAAATTACAATAATAACAAACTAAACATAATTAGTAAATTAAGTTTAAAAATGAAGAAATAATCAAATTAATATAGATTAGACTTAAAAATAAAATATTATTAAAATATAAAATTTAGAAATTAATTAAATTATAAAATAATAAAGATAAGCCCAAAATTAATAAATAAAATTATTTAGGTCAAAATAATAAAATTCATAACATATTATACTCATATTGAAAAATGCAAGCTTTAACGTTTAAAATGAACCCTACTACGTGAATGAGCATCTAAAAATGATAAAAATCAATTATAAGTTTGTAAATATCAGAATTTGAATAAAAAAGATATACGTGATTGACACAAAAGCTTAAATTAGGAAAATTAGTAGAAAACTGAAGTAGATTTAGATAAATAATTACATAAATTAGTTAGTTTACACGGTTACTTATTATCTTTTTTATTTTATAATAATCAAGAGATCTCAACGAGGATTTGGATTACCTTGCGGAATATTACGATCCTTAAGATTCATCATGGTTGAGTAAGTACTCTATATGATTTCATGCTTATTTATGCTTGTAGTTAGTGTTACTTAATTAATAGTAATAATTGAATGATGTATAGGGTTAGGTTATGCATATAAATGCAATTGTTTGTTGAATTGTGAAATCACTTTAAATTATGATAATGAATTGTTTGTTGCATAGTAGATTTCATAGAAATTGATTATTTTTTATTTTATTTGGTCATCTTATAATTGAATCTAATTATATCTGACTTTATTAAATTAAACTGAATCATGCATAAACATACATTACATATAAATAATCCGACTGTTACATCATATAGAGGTAGCGAGATGCTATACGGAGGTTAGTTTATTATGATATTAGTGTTTTAGTATAGTGCATACATACAACATGACCTTATCTTAGCCTGTGGGATTACTAGGCGTTGAAGACATTAACTGCTTGGTTAAGAATCAAGTCCAAAGGTGTCTATTTAGGCATGTATATGGATTGTGGGAGCCTTTTCACAACTATACTTGGAACTTGGTTTTAAACTAAAACAAATAGACTATTTTTACTTAAATATGAAACGTACAATTTTGGTAGTTATATAAGTTCAGGTATAATAGCCAGATCTGACTAGTGCCATATATACTCCAACCCTAATTTCGGAGGCCATTAAATCTGAGTTGCATACAGTACTTAATTAACTATATATATTTTTTTTTCAATTTTACTTGTTCACATATTCATATGTTTGAATAACTTACTTGTTGGTATGGTTAAGGGATATCTCACTAAGCTTTTTAGCTTACACCTTTATAGACTTTTGATGCAGGATCAGCTTTTTGCTATACCTGGTTAAGGAATACCTGAGGTCAGTTTTAAGATATTTTGGAGAAGTGTGATGTAGATAAAGAGAGTTGAGTGGATATTTGTAGACTCTCAGATATAACCTTTATAATACTTTGTTATTACTTTACTTTAGTACATTATTGATAGTTTAGAGTACTATACTACTTGTACTTATTTAGTATTGCTATTTGTGAAACTTTACATTAATGTAAATATGTTGTCATATTGCCTTTGCCTGTTTACTCTCAAGTAACTGGTTGTAGTATTAGCCTTATATGTTATATGAAGAGTCTTCAATTGGAAAGGGAACCAATCTACGGTCTTTTATATGATGTACAGTGCCTGCTATGATTAGGCTATCCTTCAGGTCACGATACTAGCAACACTAAATAAGGATCGATTTAAGAAAACTTGAAAATGCATCTCTAAGCTAACTAACTTAGGCAGGAGCATCTCTAGAGGACTAGCAACCTTAAAAGAGAAACAATTTTAGAAAATCATAGAAGTACCCCTTTTGAGTTGGCTAACTTAGGTAGGAGCATCTCAAGGAGACTAGCAACCTTAAATGAGAATCGATTTTAGAAAACTTGGAAGTACTCCTTTAAGTTGACTAGCCTAGGTAAGAATGTCTTTAGGGGATTAGCAACTCTAATTGAGAATCAATTTTAAATACCCTGGAAGTGCTTCTCCGAGTTGACTAACTTAGGTAGGAGCATCTCTAGGGGAGTAGCAAACCTAAATGAGAATTGAATTTATAAAACTTAGAAGTGCTCCTTTGAGCTGACTAATGTAAGAATGAGTGTCATTAGGGAACTAGTGGCACCAAATGAGAATCTATTTTATAAAAACTGGACGTGCTACTTTAACTTGACTGACATAAGTGAGAGCATCTTAGGGGAACTAGCAACACTAAAAAAGAATCCATTTGAGAAAATTTGGAAGTGTACCCTTGAGTTGGCTAACCTAAGTAGAAGTGTCTCTAGAGGGGCTAGTAACCCTAAATGAGAATTGATTTTAAAAAATCCTAAAAGTGCTCCACTGAGCTAACTAACCTAGGTAGGAGCATGCCAAGGGGATTAGCAACCTTAAATAAGAATTGATTTTAGAAAAGCTGGAAGTGTTGCTATAAGTTGACTAACCTAGGTAATAGCATCTTTAGGGGACTAGAAGCCATAAATGAAAATCGATTTTTGAAAACCTAGAAGTACTCCTCTAGGCTGACTAACCATGGTAGGAGCATCTCTAAGGGATTAGCAACCTTAAATAAGAATCGATTTGAGAAAACCTAGAAGTGCTTCTTTGAGATAACTAACCTAAGTGGGAGCACTTCTAGGAGACTAGTAACCTTAAATGAGAATCGATTGTAAAAAACATGAGAGTACTCCTTTGAGCATACTAACATAGGTAAGAGCGTTCTTAGGGGATTGGCAACCCTAAATGAGAATTGATTTTATATAACTTAGAAGTGCTCCTTTGATCTTACTAACTTAGGTGGGAGCATCTCTACTGGACTAGGAACCCCAAATAAGAATCAATTTGAAAAAACCTGGAAGTGCACCTTTGAGTTGACTAACCTAGGTGAGAGCATCTTTAGGGGATTAGTAACCCTAAAAGATAATTGATTTAAGAAAATATTGTAAGTGCCCCATTGAATTGACTAACTTAGGTAGGAGCATCTCAAGGAGAGTAGCAACCTTAAATGAGAATTGATTTTAGAAAACCTAGAAGTGCTTTTCTAAGCTAACTAATCAATGAGGAAGCATTTAAACCCTAAATGAGAATCAATTTGAGAAAATCTAGAAGTGCTCATATGAGTTGACTAACTTAGGTAGGAGTGATTTTAAGGGACTAGCAACCCTAAGTGAGAATAAATTTTAAAAAACTTGGAAGTGCTCCTCTAAGCTGACTAACCTAAGCAAGAGCATCTCTAGGGGATTAGCAACCCTAAATAAGAATTGATTTAAGAGAACTTGGATGAGCTCCTTTAAGCTAACTAACCTAAGTGGGAGCATCTTTATGGAACTAGCAACCTAAAATGAGAATCGATTTTAAGAAAACTTAAAAGTGCTCCTTTGAGCTGACTAACCTTAGCAAGAGCATCCTTAGGAGACTAGCAACCATAAATGGAACCAATTTTAGAAAACTTAGAAGTGCTCCTTTAAACTAACTCACTAAGGTGTGAGCATCTCTAGGGGACTAGCAACCTTAAATAAGAATCGATTTGAGATTACTTAGAAGTGCACCTTTGAGCTAATTGACCTAGGCGAGAATATTTCTAGGGGACTAGCAACCCTAAATAAGAATCGATTTGAGAGAACCAAGAAGTGCTCCTTTGAGCTGACTAACTGAAGTGGGAGTGTCTTTAAGGAACTAGTAAGCCTAAATGAGGATCAATTTTAAAAAACCTAAAAGTGCACCTTTGAGCTGACTAACCTAGGCAGGAGCATCCCTAAGGAACTAGAACCTAAAATGAGAATTGACTTTAGAAAACTTAGAACTGCTCCTTTACATTGACTAATGTAGGCAAAAGCATCTCTTAGGGAATAGTAATTCGAAGTAAGAATTGATTTGAGAAAACCTGGAAGTGCTCCTCTAAGCTGACTAACTTAGGTGGGAACGTCTCTAGGGAACTTATAACCTTAAATGAAAATTGATTTAAGAAAACTAGGAAGTGCTTCTTTGAGTTGATATACTTAGGCGGGGGCATCCATAGGGGACTTGCAACCTCATATTAGAATCAATTTTAGAATACCTAGAATTACTCCACTAAGCAAGACTAACTTAGGTGGGAGCATCTCTAGGGCATTAGCAACCTTAAATGAGAATCGATTTTAGAAAACCTGAAAGTACTCACTTAAGCTTACTAACTTAGGCAAGAGTATTTCTAGGGGATTAGCAACCTTAAAAAAGAATCAATATAAGAAAACCTAAAAGTGCTCCTTTGAGCTAAATAACTTTGGTGGGAACATCTTTAGGGGGAGTAACAACCTTAAATGAGAATCAATTACAAAAAACTTAGAAGTGCTCTCTTGAGCTGACTAACTTAGGTAGAAGCGATTCTACGAGATAAGCAACCCTAAATGAGAATTGATTTTAGAAAACCTGGAAGAGCTCCTCTGACCTGACTAACCTTGGCAAGTGTGTTTCTAGGTGTTGTGGACCATAACAAAGAATAGATAAGGCCAGTTATTGAATGGGTCTAAGTTTGCCAAAAGCTTGAAAAGGAAGTGATGGGGAATATGCAAAAAGGAAAAATGCGAATAAAAAGGGTAAGCAAAAACCCACAAATAGCTCCAATATATATAATGCACCAATGGAACTTCTAAGGACTCACGGCACAACTCGATATGATGTACGAGATGGTCTGGTAATGTTACTCGCCACTTAGCCTTGCTTAAGGGTTAAGATAAAAGTGAAATGAATGTAAACAAAGTCATGTTTATGAGAGACAAATGTCAAGTGTATTAATGTTCAAATCTGATTACAGCTATAAGTACAAGGGATATTTATACCCTAAGAATTTAGGGCAACATGCCTAAAAAGGAAAAGGAAAAACGGGTATTACCCTTAAGAAGTAATATACAAGAATACAAAAGGGTAAAAATGAATATTTAGGAAAAATAATCATTAGTGTAACAGATTCTGTATAGGCTCCTATATATGTGGTAAAGAGGTATTGGTGATGCCATTAGAGGATGTAAATAAAAAGTACGGTCAAATGGTTTGTTTGAGCAAGGTTGGTTGTGTTAGTCTGGAGTCTCTCTCTCTCTCTCAGTCTCTAGGCAAAGGTAATGCCGAATAAGTGGTAGGCTCGGGCTTAAGTGAGGAGGCATACATAGTTCAGCAGGTACCTCAGCATTCTGGCATTTAGTACTCAATCTCTAAGAGATGGCAAGTCATGCGGCTCGATATGCAAAGTTGCTTGGCAAAGAGATACTCAGCTTCAGCAAAAGTTAGCTAGAATAGGAGGATTTGTCTTGCTAGTCCCTCTAGTCCTTAGGCTCAACTGTGGGTCAATGGTCCAATAGCCTGATTCCCATTATTCCCTTTGGGTTGATTTAGATTTGGGATCAAATCCACATGATCTTCGATCAGTTCTCCATCAAGATGATAGGGAGTGAGGTTGGCAATGTTGAAGGTGTCAAATACCCCATAATCTTCGAGTAGCTCCAACTTATAGGCATTATCATTAATCTTTTGGAGGATCCTAAAGGGTCTTTTAGCACTTGTAGATAATTTGTTCCTCCTTTTGCTTAGAAATTGTTCCTTGCTGAAGTGCAACCATACCAAGTCTCTTTGCTAGAATTGTTTAGCCGTCTTACCCTTAGCCTTTTCTTGCATTCTCTTGGCAGCTTAGTCGATGTGCCGAGTAACTTTATAGTAGATGTGTTAGAGGGATTGTATTCTAGCTCTTACGCTAGGGTCCTCTTGTACGAGCATGGTACGTGGGTGTGATTGAGGGGCAACTCAAGATTGAAACCATAGACAACCTCAAAGGGGGTTTACTTGGTGATATCATATACGATTTAGTTGTAAGTGAATTCAACCACTGGCAAGCAAATGTCCCTATTGGCCAAGTTCTTGCCTATTGTAGATCAAAGTAGTGATCCTAAAGTGCAATTAACCACCTCTATTTGGCTGTCATTTTGGGGGTGGTAGGAATGGTAGGAAGTACTGAATAATAGTTTGGTCCCCATCGGACCCTATAAGGTCCTCCAGAAATGGCTTAAGAACTTTAAGTCTCTGTCAAAGACTACATGTCTTGGCACACCGTGTAACTGTATAATCTCCTATAAGAAAAGAGAAGCAATAGCCAAAGTGTTGTTAGTCTTTAAATAGGGCACAAAGTGTGCCATCTTGCTTAACCTATCTATGACTACCATTACAGAATCATTGCTCCATGAACAAAGTCCATGCTCAATTCGGTCCATAGCTTCATCAGAATAGGCAATGGCATTGCTTTCCCTTTTTCGACTTTGTAGTTAGCCCTTTTGCACACAGTACAGCTTTCAATAACTCAGTACATGTCTCACCTCATTTTAGGCCAAAAGAATCAACTACTCAGCAATTCATATGTTATTTTCTCCTTAAAATGTCCATATAGTCCTCCACTGTAGTCTTATTTGATCAGTAGCTCCTACAGTGCACAAGTCGGCACATACAATTTCCCTCCTCAAAACAAGTATCCTTCTTCCATATGATACTCTTCTGCTGTCCTTCTATTGATACAACGTACAAATATGGGTCTAAAGCGTGGATCCCCATAGTACTACTCTTTAATGCTTGCAAACCTAAATAATTTGGTCTGCAGTTCACTTAGGAGTGCATGTCTTCTCCAAAGAGCATCATATTCTAGCTCGAATACTTTCTTGAAGTCAAGTAAAACTAACATTAGGGTAGAGGTCAATCTTTCCTTTATCACGGCAAAACTCTTCTCCTCTTATTCTCCCCATCGGAAGTCGGTGTTCTTCTTTGTAAGCTTAGTAAGTGGTACGGCGAGGGTGCTGAAATTCTTGATGAATCTTTTGTAGAATGAAGCTAAGAAACTTCTTATGTCAACATAAGTAGTAAGGGTTGGCCATTCAACGATTGCTCAGATCTTCTCGTCATCCACTTATAAGCCTCCTTCACTTATTACATAGCCCAAGAATACCACTTCCTCTTAGTAAAAGCAACATTTCTTGAGATTGCCAAATAATCTCTCGACACGGAGGATGTTTAATATGGTATGAAGATGTTCACAATGACTTGGCATGTCGGTATTGTAGATGATGTTGTCAAAGTATATTAGGACATACTTCCCTATTAGATGTTTTAGCACAAGGTTCATATCATGCCTCGAAGCTGTAGAGTCGTAACAGCCCCGACATGTAAACTATCCTAAGATAGAAGTTGGCCTTACAACCACTATCTTAGACCTGATCTATACAAGGCGTCCACGACTAACCTGCTTTGAAGTAGACATTTTGTAATTTAAATAAATCATTTACCTAAGAAAGTGAGGAAATATATATATACACTATAATTCAGTTATTGCAATTAAAGTTTACAATATTTCTTTGTAATATATTTCCTAGTTATTACATTATTCAGAAATGAAAACTAATTCTAAAATAAAAACTTAGACCTTAAAAATATGTGTTTATTCTTTAATTTTTTTCCTCACTCCCCAAGATCCAACAGTTGCTAGCTTCAGAGTAGTTATTTGCCGTTTCTTAGCCAGCACCTGCACAACGTCTATAGGGATGTGAGCAACCACAGCTCACAGCTCAGTAAGTTAGAACGGAGGACTTAAAACTATACCATAAACGCAATAAGGTTTTCAATCAACTTATTAGGTGCAATGCATGTGTAAGCAAATGCCATTGCACGACATTGTTCGGTCCGTCATGAGATTAGAGAAATTACGTCCGCTCTAATCCGAGTTGAGGAGTTACCATTAATGCAACAGCTCACAACCAAACCCAGGCTTGTGCAATGGAGACCCCACTCCTCCCACGACTACCTTCGAACTATTGACTTCACCCTCGCCGCGACCTCTTCGCCTGTCATTTAGTTCGATTGAGGATGAAGAAGGGACCATTGTGCAATCCTACGCTATCCCTTTCGAAGGGGTCGGTATTTGGCCGGAGAGTCCTAGGTTTCCCCTAATGGGTTGCCATGCATGTCCAATTATGATTACTGGTTGTATATTTGATTAAGTCTAGTTTAGGGTGATCAATCATTTTATACAAATCACACAATATAGGCCAAAACAACAAATAGAATCATAGCATCACTCATAATCAAGCACATGTACACATCCAATTATCTATCAAGCACAACCAAGCATAATCTTAAGCCTCCAAAATACAACATCGTATTAATCCCAACTTACCTCGACTCCTCACTCACTCACTCGAGGTCCGACTTACTCAGGCCATTGCCGATCATCCCTATAACATAAACGCGGTTTCAGTTTTTCATATAACTATTATAGGTTCATTTTATCTTATAACACTTATTGTTATGTTTTGTTTAGGGTTTAATATACCTAATTATCTAGGTCTTAAGTCTTTTACAATTATTCTAGATTCGGGGTTAGGTTCTGGTTCGGTTTCCGTATCGATTTCTAAATTAGGTTCTAGTTCGATTTCTAAGTATTGTTTTATACTCGAACCCTAGAAATTCGTTTCAACTCATAATGTAAAATTAATCATATTTCTTCCCGATCTCCTAAATATCATCATTATCCCTAGTCAGTATTTTATTTCATCCGGTACACTTAAATCCGCATTAGTGTACCGAATTCACTCTTAATGTGAGAAATTTTTTACATTTTTCATATAATTACATAAATTCAAGTCTTCCATCGGTTTTATTATATATCTCTATTATTTATATAATACCAATTTTTATCCTAATATTTTCTATTTATTATATTTTCAATAATTACATATTATGTATTATCACCTATTATGTATATGATACACTTCTAATATTTCTATCACTCTAATTACCATCTTTAATCATCAATTATCATTTCAAAATGTCTAAATTCATCCTAAATCAAATTTTACATCTAATTATCCTAATTTACAAAATTAACTTACAATTTACTATTCCTGTTACTCATTTACTATATACTTAACCTAATAATTACATCCAATACCCTAAATGCTACAAGTATCATACTCCATCAGATTTCAACATCCTAAAACATATACTTATTCACTAAATCAGTAATTAACTATTTAATTACTTAATTAACTCTAAATTACCCATTTTATGGCTCATTTTAGGGCTTAAAAATTATCTAAAATTTTCGAAAATTAATTTTTGAAAACAGGCTTCATAGCACTATTCTATATCATCTAAGTAGTCTACACAAAAATTTTGGGTTTAAAACTACACTCCTAAGGTCATTTATTTCTAAACTGAAACATGTTCGGTTTTGCATGATTTCTTAAGGATCCTATATCACGAGACATATTTTCATCAAAATAATATTTTTCTTAAAAACTACATACAAAAATATTTTAGAATAACAAAATTCATAATTTTCTAAGAATATTATTTTTAACAAAATTACATAAAATTGGTTGGAAATCGAACTCATCGATATGGGTGGCTCCGGCCACTGCCGGCCGCTGTGGCCTTGTCGGCCGATCTAGGCGCTGCTGCCACCATATGGTGGTGGTGGCCGTCCACTCCCAACTGCTTGTCTGGTGTGGGTTCCCTTTAAAGGCCCTAATTGCATAGTTTTTCTTATTTTTTTTTCTAACTCGAATTTTTCTCTCAATTTTTTGCCTCTCCCTAATTTTGTATGATTTCTAACTGTCCAAATGAGCTTTTGAATTTTTCTTGCTATTTATAGAGCTTTAGGGTAATTATTGTGCATTAAATTGGACAAGATAATTGCTTTATCCCTTTATTTTTGGCTTTTGTGTTGTTCTAATTTAATTGGCTGATTTTTTTCTTATTTTTCCCAGCTGCCATGACCCAATTCTGGATTATTCCTAATTTTTCTTGATTTTTCCTTAATTAATTATGAATTTTCTTTAAGTATTTTGTATTATTTTAGCACATTTCGCGTATTTTAAGTAATTATGCGTATTTATACCTACATGTAAATTCATATATAGTACAAATAAATATTCCTAAATATTATTTAGGTCATTCTATGATTTTAGTATACATATAATTTATCTCTAGCGATTTGTTAATTATTAGATTGTATTTTACGCATTTTCGATAAATAACGAGTTATATATTTAAAATTTAGAATTTTTATAGTCTTTTATTTTATTGCTTATTTTCGTAAATTCAAACTTACGGGGTCATTTTTACTAATATTTCTAACTTTATTTTATAATTTAGGCTTGATAGGATCTTTCAACCGATTGAAACACTGAGGGACTAGTTATGGGACTTACATTTCATTAGTCTCATGAAAGTGCTCAGGGCATTCAACAAACTGAATAGCATGACCATCCATTCATGTAGTTTATGTTGAGTCTTGGATGTAGTTTTCTACTCATCTCCTAACCTCATATAGATTTGATGGTAGCTAGACATGACATTGATCTTGTTGAAGATCTTAGCTCCACTCAATTCATCCAGCATGTTTTCGAGTCTCAGAATAGGATACTTGTATTTGATCATAATCTTGTTCATGGCTTAGCTGTCTATACACATCCAACGGATTCCGTCCTTTTTCGGCACTAGAAGTGTTGGCATAGCATAAGGGCTGAGACTTTCCTTAACATACCCTCTCTCCAGTAGTTCATTGACTTGACATTGAAGCTCGGAAGCTTGTTTAAGACTCATTCGTCAGGCAGGCTTATTAGGTAGTGCGATGCCGAGTATTAAGTTAATGCAATATTCTATGCCTCGATTTGGGGGTAACCCCTTAGGTAACTATTCTGGGAACAAGTTGACATATTCATCCAACAACTCTTTTATTTTCTAGGGTAGTTCACCCAGCTCCTTGATCTCCAATAAGTGCCTAACCAACATGAGGGTCAACTTATTAGCATTGATGGCCTCTTAAAGCTTGGCTCTACTCATCATCGAAGTCTTGTTTGATCCATGAGCAAGTTTTTTCTTCAATTTATTAACTTCTTTCAGCGGCATCGGGTTCGGTGTAATCTTATGGCCATCCTTTTCGAACACATATGTGTTTTGTATTTGTCATGGATAACTCTTCTATCAAATAGCTATAGTTAGCTAACTAACAAATGCGAGGCATACTTGGGTAGCAAATCGTAGAGACTTTTATCGGAGTAGTTTCCAATTGTGATCGATAACAGTACTTCTTAGGTGACATGTAATGCTCCCTTATCACTTAGCCAATGCAACTTATATAGCTTCAAGTGTGCAATAGTCAGCAACTTCAACTATGTGACAATTTTGGTTGATGCCACATTAGTGCAACTTCCACTATCTACAATTAATGCTCGCACCTGGTCATTTACCTTAAGGGTGGTATGAAACAAATTCTCCTTCTGCTCCTCCTCTCATAAGGGTTCTAAGTTCATGGCATGTCAGACAACTAGAACCAATTGTTCCAAGTCCTGGACAAACATATCCTCTTTAGTAAGTTTTTTGTTAGCCGCTTCTTTCTCTACAATACCCTTATCTTCCTCAGGTTCCTCATCAGTACTCTTTACCTCTAGTTTCAAGGTATCTCCCTTGATGACCATTGTCTTTTGATTCAAGCACTAAGTAGCTATATGTTTGAACCCTTGGCACTTGAGGCACTTGATTTAGTTCATCTTCCTATCAAATCCTTGCCCTTTCTCATAAGTTCGGGTTGGCACTTTACTATCAAGTTGGCCTTTTAGCTCGACTCGCACATCTACCTTTCGGCTTAGCTTAATACTTAACTAAGCTTGGTGACTTCCTTGTCCTGGTCGACTAGTCGGAAGTTTGGTCAATACTTGACCTCTCTTTTGTCTCTCCACTAGTTTAGCTATTTAGATGGGTTCATCCATTATTGTAAATCGTTAGAGCTCTATAATGTCCCAAATATCACCTCTTAATCTCATGATGAACCTAAAGATTGTTCGCACTGGAGGCTCCTCCATTTTATATTAGATCATTAGTATTTGGAATTCCTAAACATATTCGTCAATTGTTCAGCCTCCTTGCCCCAACTCTTGAAGTTGAAAGAATGTATGTTATAGGTAAGTTTCTGGCATAAATTTATTTCTCAATATTCTTTCATTTTAGGCTAAGTATTAATCTCTCAATAGCCTTTTTGCCTCCTCATAGCCTACAAATTCTTCCACCACATGGTGCATAGTCAAAGAACTCAACAACAGCAGTTCTCACTTTCTCATAATCCTCGTACTTATAATAGCAAAAAACATGCTCCACTTTTTGCTCCCATTCTAGATATTCGTTAGCACTCTTAAATCCATTGAAGCTTAGAATCTAAAGCTTCACATATTTAGATGCTTTGGGGACTCGAGCTCGTTCTTCTTCAAAATACTCTTCCTCATCCTCTTCATCGAGTTCCCTCAAGTCTATCCTTCGTCTTATTCATTTGCCTACTCCTTTACCTAGAAATTATTGAGCTGGGTTCTAACCTCTAACAGGTTGAGCAGCATATAGAGTGTTTTGTATAGCCTTAGTCAGTCGACAAGCCAATACATAAATGGCTTGGGTCAAATCTATCAGGAGGTTAGCCACCTCATCAAGTCTATCATCAGTGCTCCTAAGGGTTTCTTGAAATTGTTGGCTACAGTGGATAACTCTATTATTATCATCAACACCAATGTTTGTACTCGGATTTGTCATTTCTCCAAACTAAGCAGTCTCTAGGCAAAGGTGATGCTGAATAAGTGGTAGGCTCGGGCTTGAGTGAGCAAGTGCACATAGTTCATTAGGTATCTCGGTATTCTGGCATTTGGCACTTAATGTCCGAGAGATGGGAAGTCGTTGAGTTACTTAGAAAAGAGATACTTCGCTTTGGCAAGAGTTAGTTGGAATAGAAGGATTCGCCTTGCTAGTCCCTTTAGTCTTCGGGCCCAACTATGGGTTAATGGTCCAGTAGCTTGATTTTCATCACTAGGGGACTGACACCCTAAATTAAAATCTATTTTAGAAAACCTAGGAGTACTCCTCTAAGTTAACTGACCTAAGCAGAAGCATCTCTTAGGAATGAGGAACCCTATATAAGAATCGATTTGAGAAAACCTAAAAGAGCTCCTTTAAGTTGACTAACCTAAGCGGGAGCATTTCTAGGGGACTGGAAACCCTAAATGAGAATCTATTTTGAAAAACTTGAAAGTAGTCCTTTGAGTAGGCTAACCTAGGTAGGAGTGTCCTTAGGGATTAGCAACCTTAAATGAGAATCGATTTTCGATAACCTAAAAGTGCTCATGTGAGCTAATTAACTTAGGCGAGAGTATCTTTAGAAGACTAGCAACCCTAAATAAGAATTGATCTTAAAAAAACCTAGAAGTGCACCTCCAAGCTGACTAACCTAGGTTGTAGTGTCTCTAGAGGACTAGTAATCCTAAAAGAGAATTGATTTTAGAAAATTCGATAAGTGCCCCTTTCAACTGACTAACCTAGGTTAGAGCATTTCAAGAGGACTAGTAACCCTAAATGAAACTAAATTTTTGAAAACCTGGAAGTGTTCCTTTAAGTGGACTAACCTAAGGTAGGGTGTTTAAACCCTAAATGAGAATCGATTTGAGAAAACCAAAAAGTGCTCCTCTAAGATGACTTACTTAGGTGGTAACGATTCTAGGAGGCTAGTAACCCTAAATGAGAATTGATTTTAGAAAACCTAAAAGTGCTCCTTCAAGCAAACTAACCTATGCAGGAGTATCATTAAGGGACTACCAACACTAAATAAAAATCGATTTTAGAAAGTTGGGAAGTACTCCTCTAAGCTGACTAACTTAGGCGGGAGCATCTCTAGGGGATTTGTAACCCTAAATAAGAATCGATTTGAGAGAACCTTGAAGTGCTCCTTTGAGCTGGCTAATCTAAGCTAGAGTGTGTTTAAGGGACTAGCAACCCTAAATGAGAATCAATATTGAAAAACCTGAAAGTGCTCCTCTATGCTGTCTAACTTAGCTAGTAATATTGCTAAGGAACTAGCAACCCTAAATGAGAATCAAATTTAGAAAACTTGGAAGTACTTCTTTGAGTTGACTAACCTAGGCGGGAGCATCTTTGGGGGACTAGTAACCTTAAATAGGAATTGATTTGAGAAAACCTAGAAGTGCACCTTCGAGATATCTATCCAAGGTAGGAATGTCTCTAGGTGACTAGTAACCTTAAATGAAATCAATTTAAGAAAACCTAGACGTGTTGCTCTAAGCTAACTAACTTAGGTAGGAGTGTCACTTAGGGACTGGCAACCCTAAATGAAAATTGATTATAGACAACCTAGAAGTACTCCTCGAGCTGACTAACCTAGGTAGGAGCATCTCTAGGTGATTAGCAACCCTAAATAAGAATCAATTTGAGTGAACCTAGAAATGCTCTGAGCAAACTAACCTAAGTGAAAGCGTCTTTAGGTGACTCGCAACCTTAAATGAGAATCAATTTGAAAAAACCTAAAAGTGTTCCTTTGAGTTGACTAACCTAGGCAACAGCATCCTTAAGAGACTAACAACCTTAAATGAGAATTAATTATAGAAAAAGTTAGAAGTGTTGCTTTGAGTAGATTAACTTAGGCGGGAGCATCTCTAGCAGTCTAGCAATGCTAAATCAGAACTAATTCAAAGAAACTTAAAAGTGCTCCTTTGAGCTAACTAACCTATGTAAGAACATCTCTAGGGTATTAATAACCTTAAAAATGAAAATTGATTTAAGAAAATGTAGAAGTGCTTCTATGAGCAGACTAATAACCCCAAATGAGAATTGATTTTAAAAAACCTACAATTGCTCCTGAAAGCTAACTAACCTAAGTGAGAGCTTCTTTAAGGACTAATAACCATAAATGAGACTCAATTTTAGAAATCCTGGAGGTACTCCTCTAAGCTAACTAACTTAAGCGGGAACATTTCCAGGGGATTAGCAACCTTAAATAAGAACCGATTCAAGAAAACTTAAAAGTGCTCCGGATAGGAATCAGGCTACTGAGTTGTTGACCTGCAGTCAAGCTTGAGGACTAGAAGGACTAAGAAGACGAATCCTTCTACTCCAACCAACTCTTGCTGAGGCCGAGTATCTCTTTGCTGATCCATTTTGCATGCCAAACCAAATGATTGCCTATTTCTTGTAGATAGTGTATCAAGAATCGGAAGGTCGAAACAATAGCTAATCCTCATTTTTGCTCATGCATAGCCAATCACTTACTCAGCATCACCTTCGCTGAGATGATGAGAAATATACTCTAAACTAACTAAGCCACCCCTGCTTGGATAAGTAAGCTGACTGTACTTTTTTTGTCCGCATCTCCAACAGCATCACTACATATACAGAATAATGTGTGGAATCCATTACACCAATAATTGATTTCCTTGAATATTCATTTTTACCCTTTTGTACCTTATACATTACATTTTTAGGAAATGCCCTTTTTCTCTTTTCCCTTTTAGTAAGTTACCCTAACTTATAGGGTATAAATACCCCTTGTATTTGTAAGCCGTTAGGGGACTACCATTAATATACTAGATATTCTTCCTTTGCATAAACATTATGTTTATTTACTCTCATTTCACTCTTATATCCTATCCCTTAAGCAAGGTTAGGTAGCAAGTAACCTCATTGGACTAACTCATGCGTCATATCAAGCTATGTCGTGAGTCTTCAGAAGTTCCATTGGTGCGTCACATCCATTGGAGCTGTTCGTAGGTTTCGCTTACTTTTTCATTCACAATTTGTTCTTTCATGCCATTCCCCATCAACTCTTTCTAGCTTTCGGCAAGCTTAGACACATTCAGTGAGCAGCCTTATTTGTTTTTTGTCATGATCCACATCATCTTAGTATCAGAGTGAAGGTTTCATGCAAGATTGCTGACTAATTAATTTTTGGTTTAGAGAAATGATGGATCCAAGTATAATTGTTGGTGCTGGAGATGACAACAGTAGAGTTGTTTACCATGGTCGATAGTCTTAGGGAACCTCAAGAAGTACTGATGAGAGACTCGATGAGGTGGCTTACATCTTGGTAGATTTGACTCGAGTTGTTCATGCATTGGCTTGCCTGTAAACCCCTAAAATTATTAACCTAGTTTTTGTTAGAGACTCGACTATGTTAGATAATTTAGGAGTCGACAAGGCTAATGAAAGTGAAAACCCTAAAAGAATTACTCAATCGCGTAAAGAATTTTTCTACCCTAAATGTTTCTAAATGCTAAAGATTTTATTCAAAAGTGATAGAAACCCTAAAAATGATTATTTCAAAGACACATGTGCACTAATCCAACATGATATACCCTAAAACCCTAATTGATAATATAATGCTTATCCTTTTGTCCAATTCACTAGTAAAGGGTTAGAGATGACCCTTAATCATACTTATATGCTTTGAATCCTTAGGTGATCCATTAGAAATTAAGATAATGAGTTATAGATTATATTCACTTCTTAAGTAAGTGATTAAGATAGTTTCACTTAGAGTTAGAGTAATAGTTGAAGATTAGGTTTATGTAGTGAACCTTAACACTTAAATTAGTACTTTTTTGCATTTGTTATTCAAAGTAGTTTATCAAATGAGATATATAGGCTATAAAGACCTAAAGTAAGATCTCATTAACAATGTTTACAAATCAATTCATCAAATATCTCATTTCCCCTCATTTCCTTCATTTTCCCTCTAATTTCCCTTAATTACCACATTATGTGCACAAAATTAAACATACTTAAGGAATGTTGACTAAAGTAATGCATGTTGACCAAAGTCAAAGGGTTGACCAAGTCAACAAATGTTGACTAAAGTCAACATTTTGAAAAGTCAAAAGTCTTAAGAGATAAGGAAAAATATCTTAATAACTTAATGACGATCTTCTTTTCTTTTCATTTTGATTTTTCTTTCCTCTTCTTGCAATTGTTGCCGTCCACAATTTTGCTCCTTTGGCCCCACCATTTAGTTGTCTTCCATAATTGAAACAAAACAAAAGAAACAAAAGAAAATTCTCCATTTCATGCCGTGAACTCCCCCTTCACTTTCACTTTCATTCCTTTCCCTTTTGTTTCCTTAAACTTCAACAAATTAAAGGTATGTTCTTAAGTTGTTTTATGTTACTTTATGTTATTCATTAGTTAGTTAATTAAGTAGATTAGGTAAGTAGTTAGGTGTTTAGTGAAGTCTTGAAGAGAAGAAAACAAAGTCTCCATCTTTAAGTGTAGAAAGTGATGGATCATGAAGGAAATGGAAGAAATACATGTGTATGTACTCTTAGATATGTATACATAAAGAAATACCAAAGTAATACAAGTATATGAACCTTTGTACATAAGTATGTATCATGTACATAACCTAATTTAAGACCATATCTAACTATATATACATATACTATACTAAATACATACATAGAAATGCAAAAGGATGAAAATTGAGAGGATTTTCTTAAGGGAAAATTTGGCATACGAAATTTTAGTATAAAAATACGTATTTAACCGTATAGGTATATGAGTAGAAATACATGTATAAATATGGTATAAGTATATGTAGATGTATAAGTATATGTATGTATAAGGTATATGTACATAAGTATAAGTATAAGGTATATGTACATAAGTATAAGTATAAGACATAAGTATAAAGTAAGAAATAAATATACATAAGACATGTACATGTGACATAAGCATGATGTAATGCTTATGTAATCAAATGATGAGGTAGATGATGACATAGGCATATGAGGACATAAAGAAAAGATGACATAAGCATATGAAGGCATAAAGAAAAGATGATGTAAGCAATGACATAAACATAAGTTTAGAAAATGAGAAAAATAAGAAAATGTAGATAATTAGATACTAAAATTAGTAAATCTTAATACACTTTACAAACTAGATTATACCTAAATCAGTATATGAATTAGTAATGATAAAGTAAATCCCTTAATTATAAGAATTTAAGGAATAAAGGTTATAAATATAAGTAATAGCAATACTTAAGTATTATAGCTAAAAATTTCTATAAAATTAGTTCATAATATAAAATAGGGGTCTTAACGTCCAAAACAAACATTACCGTATGAATATACGTTCGAAAACGATGAAAAACGACTATAAATTCATAAATATCAGAAATGAAATGAAAAAGTTATATACGATTAATAATAAAGTCTAACCGGGTAAAAGTTGATAATAGTCTAAGTAGATTAGGTAATTAAATGTTTAGAAGTATTAGTTAAATTAGTTACTTACTAGTCTTATCAAATCGTAATGATCAGGTGACTTTGAGGAGCGTGAGGACCTCCCAATCGACTACTACGATTAGGACAAATCACCATGGCCGAGTGAGTATTTACCCAATGATTCCATGCTTGTTTTGTGATTGTAGATAGTGGACTTAAATATTATTGTTAATTGATGATTGTGTGGGGTTTGGGAAACGCTTGTGTATGCCAGTATGTCTTGAGTTGTGAACCTATCTTAACTATTGATAATGCTATGTTTGTTGCATGGTACTATAAAAAATGATTGTGTGCACAATTAGATGGTCATAGCATAATTTGAACCTAATTATCCTTGGCCTATAAAAGGAAATTGAGACATGCATTAACATGCATAACATGGATACTATTCCGGCCGTCACATCACACGGAGGTAAAGAGAGGCCATTCGGAGGTTGATATCATTTATTTATTTGGTTCTGTACGGTGCACTCATACAAAATGACCTTACCCTGGCCCGCGGGAATACTAGGCGTTGGAGGCGCCAACCGCCTGGCTAAGGGTCGAGTCTAGAGGCCTCCGTTTAGGTGTGAGTGTGGACTGCGGGGGCCCATTCACAATTATACTAGAACTTGGGTTTTCTGAAAATAAAAGAATTATTTGATATAAGTACGGAACGTGGGGTTCCGTAGTAAAGTAAGTTCTAGTATAATACCCGGATCTGATTGGTGCCGTGTATACTCCAACCCTGACTTCGGAGGGCGTTAAATCTGAGTTACGTATATGAACTAGTTAATTATACGTATTATTTGGCATTCTGGTTGATCATTCATTCATATGCTTGAATATAATGTATTTATAACTTGCTTGTGGTGTGGCTGAGGGTTTTGCTCACTAAGCTTAGGCTTACACCCCTTTAGACTTTTGTTGCAGGATAGCCTGTTTGTAGAGATAGGACGAGGGATGCCACAGGTTAGCCTGGGGATTTGGGCAAGAGCGAGCTGCTATGTGTACTGAGAGAACAGTTTATGTAGACTTCTACTTATGTACTTTTGTTTATCTTATTATATTAGACCTAGATATACTTAAATGTTGTGTAACATAAGCTTTGTAACTTAAATTTTATATAAATATATTTATGTAATGATATCAAATGAGTCTGGATGTTCTTTGGAAACTAGTGGTTGTAAAGCCTTGTATATTGTATGAAGAGTTCTTGATTGGAAGGGTAACCAATCAGGGGTTCTTTGTACAGTATACGGCGTCTGCCACGACTAGGCCGTCCTCAGTTCGTGACATTGCCGACCCACTGAGGCTATGCAAAACACCCCACAAGCTACTCAACCTGTTAAAGGTAAAAACCTAACTTAATAAGTTTGAGGTAGAGGAGTAGGTAGACGAATAAGACAAAGAATAGACCTAAGGGAACTAGATGAAGAAGACAAGGAAGCGTATTTTGAAGAGGAGCAAGTCTAAGTCCAAGTCCCTAGAGCATTTGACCATGTGAAGCTTTGAATTTCGAGCTTCAATGGATCTAAGACTGTTGATGAATATTTAGAGTGGGAAGAGAAAGTTGAGCATGTTTTTTACTATTATTAATATGAGGATTATGAAAAAGTGAGAACAGCTATTGTTTAGTTCTCTAGATATGCCGCTGTGTGGTGAAAGAATTTCTAGGCTATGAAGAGGTGAGAGGGTCATTGAGAGATTAATACATGGCTTGCAATGAAGAGAATACTAAGGAATAGGTTTGTAGTAGATACTTATCCACAAGATGCTTTCACTTGGCTTCAAGAGTTGAGACAAGGAGGCTAAATAGTTGACTAGTATGTTTAGAAATTCCAAATGCTCATGAATCGATGTAAAGTGGTGGAACAACCAGTGTGGACAATCTCTAGGTTCCTTACTAGGTTGCATGGTGACATTCGAGACATTGTGGAGCTCTAACGCTTCACTAAAATGGATGAAGCCATTAGAATAGCCTAACAAGTAGAAAGACAAAGAAGGAGTTGAGTATTGCCCAGATTACTGACTAACTAACCAAGGCAAGGAAGCTACCAAGCTCAACTGAGTGTCGAGTAGTTCTGAAAGATGGATGTTCGAGTTTAGCAGAAAGGCTAATTTGATGGAGATGTGTCGACTCGAACTTATGAGAAAGGGCAAGGCTCTAGTAGGAAGATAAGCCAGATTAAGTGCTTCAAGTGCCAAGGGTTCAAACATATGGTTGCTTAGTGCCCGAACCGACAGACAATGGTCATCAAGGGAGACATCCCGAAGTTAGAAGTAGATAGCACTAATGAGGAACCCGAGGAAGAGGAGAAAGAAGATGCTGAGAAAGAACTGGTTGAAGAGGATGTGTTCACCGGGGACTTAGACCAGCTAGCCTTGGTTTTCTAACACGTAATGAACATCGAACCTTCATAAGAGGAAGAGTAAAAGAGAATTTGTTTCATACCACCTGTAGAGTGAACAATTAGGTGAGCACACTAATCATTGATAGTGGAAGTTATACCAATGTAGCATCGACTGATCTAGTCACAAGGTTGAAAGTGCCGATTATTGCATACATAAGGCTATATAAGCTGCATTAGTTGAGTGAAAAGGGAGCACTACATGTTACTTGGCAAGTATTATTGTCGATTACCATCAAATATTACTCCAATGAGATTCTATATGATGTATTGCCTATGTATGCTTCACACGTGCTGCTTAGCCAACCATGGCTATTTGATAGGAAGGTTATCCCTAATAGGTGCAAGAACATGTATATGTTCGAGAAGGATGGCTGAAAGATTCTATTAAACTCGATGCCACCGAGAGAATTTACAAATTGCAGATTAAACTTGCTCATGGATTAGAGAAGGCTCTGCTGATGAGTAGAGCTGAATATCGAGAAGCCACTAATGCTGACGAGTCGACCTTAATGTTAGTCAGGCACCTGCTGGAGATGAGGGAACAGGGTAAACTACCCCAAGATGTAAGAGCATTACCAGAAGAATATGCTGATCTGTTCTTAGAAGAGTTGTAGACACTCGATTTTTGTCTCTATAGTTATAGTTATAGTTTTTTAAATAGGTCTTAACTCAAAAATAAGAAAAATATAAAAAAATAAAAATTATAAGAATTGAAAAATGATAAAATACTAAAAAAGATGCAAAATGAGAAAAGGAAAAAATTATAATGATTTTTTAGACTTTTAGGAAGTAAATTATTTTTAGGAAAAATAGCTTTAGTTTTAGTGTAGTTTAAATAATTATTTTAGAGAGTCGTGTGTTTTAAGTACAATTCAATTATACTAAAAATCAAGGCACAAGCCAATAACCTAACGAATAAGCACATGGACTTGGCATTGGATATTAGCTAGTAATCTTGGGTTTGAATCTCACTAGGCACTTATGTGTCTTTTATTTTTCTATCTTTCATTTTGCGAAAACTGATTTAGTGAATGGGTTTTAAATCTAAATCTTTTAATTTTTTGTGAGATTCAAATCTAACTTGATTTATATCAAATCCGATTTAAATTGTTATAAAAATTTAAATCTAGTTTGATTTTTATTGAATCGGGTTTAAATTGATATAAACGATTTAAATTTTATTTGATCTTTATCAAATAAGATTGGAATAAATATAATAGATACAATTCGATACGATTTGTTTCGAGCTTTATAAATAGGGATCATGTGGCATAAAAAAAAACAATTACACCCTCACTACAATTATACGCTTCCAAAAAAGAACTGAAATTCTTTTCTTCGTCCTGCATATTCACAATTACCCACTATTGTTCACAATCAAGTACCCAACCGACCATCGTTGTTGCAACTTACAGCAGAACAACAAACACCATGCCCCCTAAACATATAGTCATATGTGACGATAGCCCCCTCACCCTAAGCACCATCTTCATTTGCCAAACATACCAAAACTGACTTTGTTAACACTTAATATTGTCACTACCGAACAGCATCTACAATACTCACCATATACACTTGGAACACATCACTATGTCATGCAATCCCATACTTTAAAGGTACCGTACTTTGTGCAGCTAACGCCCTACGATCATTGCTGAAGCCCCATCTATGCTGCTAGGCATGCGACTAATACACGCACAAAATTAGCTTCTCATCGCTACTCCCTACATCGATCAGTCGCCAAAACACCAACCCCTTAAGCTTCGTTCAACAGATCACTCAACGGCTTATAGCCATCCCTAGTTGCGCATGTCATCGATCAAATACAACCGCACTTCACCCAAGCTAACCACAACAGCAGCGAACACATCACTCTCGCATATGAGCACAACTACCATCCTTTGAAACGCATCCGTGCATGTACCACTGCAACAATTGACCAATGCCAGCAAGCAACCGACGCTAGCAAGCGACTGACGCCAACAACAACCCGACGCCAACTCAGGACAACATCACTTCCCATACTGCAATCACGCATAACAGGATCAACAATCTAGTTTAGTTGCTAGATTTTTTTTTTATTGTTTGATTATTATTATTATGTTTTAGTTCTTAATTATTTAATAGTATACATATGTTAGTTTAGGAAACTTTTAGTTTTAGTTCTTTTGTTAAGAAAATTTCATGATATTGTTAATTTATTTAGGTAGATGATTGTTTAATAGTAATATAAATATAAAGCCATATAGATATTAGATAAGGGATTGTTAAGTTTAGTTTTATGTTATCTATTAGTGCACATAATATATATGAATATGTCAGTATAAGGATTTTAGCATTAGTTCTTATATAAGTGTATTATATGGAATTATTTTATTTTGCTAAATAATTATATATATTAGTTTAGGAATTGTTAGGATTGGTTATTTTTTAGGATTTGGTCTTGTTTAAGGATTTATCACATAAAAAGTCATTTTTTCTTTAAATAAAAAAATTAATAAAAGACCCTTCTTTTTAAAAGAGGATTTTTTAGTGAATTTTCATAAAATAAAATCACTCAAAAATTATGACCTTTTTAGATTTTTTAAACTAATTGAATCAATTAAAATGTAAATCTGGTTAGTTTTCAAAATTAGAATCAACCAACACATTAAAGTTTTCGGGAAAGAACTATAGTTGTCTAATTTGGGTTAATGGGTATGTAGGCACCTTTAAGACGATGATAAAATCTGTAGAAACTTAGGTATTTTTTTCTTTTTTTTTTCCTTAAAAATATTATAATTTGAAGAATAAACCTAATTTCGATAAATAGATGGTGGTGCCCATTAGGGTATAATAGGTTAGCCCTTGGTTTCAGATTCTTCTAGTTTTAATTAAATTGAAATCAAAGACCAGTAGTCAAATCGTAATTAATTCACCTAATTGATTACGGTTTCTTTCCTTTTCTCGACTTTGGTCGGGTGGCGACTAAAAATTTTTTCAATAAAAATTAGAATTTCCAAATTTCTTTAGTCGAGGATTAATATTAAATAGGTTTAGGTTTAGTATTAATCAGAAAGTGAAAAATCAAATTAAATGAAAAAAACCATAAATTTAGGTTCGGTAGTTTGGCAACTCTACTAAGGATGCCTAGAAGGCTAGCCATTAGAATTTACTGAAGATAAGATTATTTTTCCAAAAAAAAAAGGAAAAAAATAAAAAATAAAGAAAAAGAGCACTTAGGTATGTTATTTTATTTATTTATTTTTTTATTTTATTTCTTTTTTTACTATCATTTTTTTGTTACAATTAATTTAAGGGTATAATTTTAGGGGTATGTTCTATTTTATTTTCTACATCAAAAATACATGATAGATACGGTCAAAACTGAGCCATCTTAGGACCTTAGGGGGGGGGCTTTAGATGTTGTGGGGCAACTATCTTTTGGGGCCTATCAAGCTACCTCACTCAAGTTCAGATGTGGCTATAAAACAGTTGGTTTGAAAAATGCGGTGGTTGCATAAATTAAGAACCTTTAGAACCCACCATTTGCATCACATGAAAACACTTTTTTTTTCAAAAATCACAAGAATCTATAATGTGGTGGATCGAAACGAATAAGGGCATTGGTTAGGCTGAAATATGCGAGAGTGATATTTTCCTGTAAATATCTTGTAATAATTCCATATAAAGTTTAGGTTAGGCTTTGATTGTAATTTTAGTTCTTTAGGTAGATATGGCTAGATCAGGTTAAGGGCCCTTCCAATAGATCTGTGTCCACCCACCTCATTGGCCTCAAAGATTACTCTAGAGGTGGTTCCAACTTTTCAGCTCAAATAAGCAAGAATTTATTTAGAATAAGATTGGGCCCATCTTCTCTTTACAGAAGAGCCCTATAAATATTACCTTAGTGTAGGCCTTTGTAGGGCTATGGGAGCTCGAATTTGTCTCTTTTAGGCCTACATCTGCTGAACCTAACCCTCGTAAAGTAAATAAAAAAAAAAAACAACAAAACAAAAAGAATCAAACCTGTAAAATAATTTTAGGTAATTACCATTTTCCTTTGTACTCTACCAGCCATAAATATTCATTCTTTTGGATAGATTAACACTTTGTAAATATTCTTTCTTGTTTAGAATAAATAGGATTCCACTTTTGTAAATAGAGCCTCAGTAGTGTCATTCTATAGGTAAATAAATTTTGTAAGCTTGTATACAAAATGCTAAGAAAGCAATTCCCCATTTTCAATTTCATCACTCGGTCTCTGTAACATAAAAGTCCTAACTTTTTCTCTCTCTCTTTTAGAAAAGATAAAAGAAAAAAGAAAAAGAAAAGAAGAAAAAAGAAACTTAGTAATGGTTACAAATCCTTATGGGTCTCGAGACAAGCACAATCACTTAGCCCATTAAGGCAACTAACCTAAACACATTTACTTGGCCCAAGAAAATAACCAACCAAACTCAAACCCTAGCCCTTCAAGATAGTTGAACCAACTTAAAGCTCTTAAGCCATCAAGTCCAATCATGAACCGAGTCAAAACATGAAGCCATGAAACACCAACTTGAGCTTGATCACTAGTATAAACAAAAAGGGCAATTCATTAGTCCCTTCTACTTCAAAAGTTATCAATGCTGGCCCATTTGAATTTTAAGGAACCAGACCCAAAACTACACATGAAAGCTTAGGGGCATTAAAATCTATAAGTCTAAGGCAATTTAAGTGAGAATGTGAAAGTTATGGGGCATTTGGTCTTTGAAATTCCATTTTGAACTCAAATTGAGTGAAAGCTGTTATTTCATAACTTGGGGCATGTTTCAAAGAATCGAAGAGTAAGGTCGGTCATCACCCTAAGGTCAATCAATCCCTATATAAGGAATTGGTAACTCATGTTTAAAAGGTTTAGAATGAAAGGAGGCAACCTATATCTTACGTACTAACCCTTTAAACACTTTGAGAGATGAGAGACATCATGGTGAGGATATATTGGACTCATTCCTTAAAGGAGGTCCATTTTGAACTGGATATGTAGACCGAAATGAAGTTAGGCATTCATTTTCAAATCTCAAACACAATTATCCTTTGTTAACCTTGTTGAACCAATTTGGAGTCCTTTTAAATGTAAACCCTATCAAGAACTACCCTACAGTAGGGCAATTCAGACGGAAAAGTCATTGATTAGGAGAGAAGGATAAAACTGATTTATGCTTACCTTAGTAACAACAATTCAAGGATAATTTTTGTTTTTGATAAATTGTTCCATTTAAAGAAGAACTAACATTTTTCTAAATACCCTAAATGCTACACATATCTTATCCAAGCCTATACACTTCGGACCTTTGAATTTAGGGCCTTAAGTCATCTAAAGACAAAGACTCAACAAAAGTGATAATTGCTTTTGAAAAAAAAAAAGAAAAAAAAAAGTAATAAATAATTAGACCATGTTAGGAAAAGGAAAAAAGAAAAAGAGAGAAAGAGAAAAAAAAAGAAAGAAAGAAAAGAACAAGAAAGAAAAAAAAAGGAAAAGAAAAGAAAAAATAGAAGAAAGAAAAATGAAGAAATGCCTAAACATTGGGCTTGAGAAAAGTCCCAACCAAAGGAAGCCTAAAGGCCTAAGTTGCTCTAAAAACATAAGCTCTTGAATCGCATTTCTAACCAAAAACACAAAACCCCATGTTCATTTTAGAATCACATTCTCAACCACAAACCAAAAAGCCTATATCCATTTCAGAATCACACTCTAAATTAGGAACACAAAACCTTTTTATCCATTTGAATCTCAAACATAAGACCTTCTTACCCACAATACCTCCTTACTCAAAGCTCTTCTAATTTTAAGGAATAATTTATCTAAAATAAAAATTATTTTTGAAATTAAGGTAATCACACATCTAGTTTTTTCCTAAGGGTTCTTGACTTGTATACTTGGGTTAGATAAAAGCATTTCTTTCAAAATAAGCCTTCTCATTAATCCCTTTTGAAACCATTTGACCGAAAGCCCAATTCACAATACTAAACCCAAAAAGACCTAATAGATTGATCAAGGCATATCACTTGCAAATTAGATTGTAATTTTTGGAATAGTAGTTAAGAGCGAAACCTAGACCAAGAGTGCGTAAGGAAGTCCTCTTCAACTAGACTAATCGTGAGTTACCTTTTCCTTAGGAAGTGAACGTTTAAAATCCTAAGACTTACCTAAGAAGCTCAGTATTAAGGCTAGAAAATAGGACAGATATGAGATACCCTACATGGTTATCAAGGAAAGGGATGGTTATAGCACTTGTTCCTTAAATAGGGATTTGTATCTATTAGTAAACTTTCAAGAAAATGATGAGAGATAAAAGAAAGGAAAGGAGAGAGAGAAAGTAAAGGCTTGTTACAAGTTTTTCCATTTATGTTGGCCTTAGTGGCTAGATCTTCAGTTCATAAACAGTTTTCACCAAATTCTTCAGTTGTAAATTTCTCAGGTTAAGAGTTTTTTTTTTTTAAAAAAAATCAATCATGTGCCTTGGTTTTATATTTTCAAATGTCATATAGAGTTTTAGTGAGTCCGTAGGGTTTTTACCCTTTATTCATTCTCTTTTAGGGATTTGGCCAGCTCATGGAGCGCTATCCTGATTCATATTCTCATTTAGGGATCTAGCCAACTCTTAGAGTGCAGACCCAATCTATAGTTTCTTAAGCTTCCGACCAACTCATAGAGCATTGCCCCAATTTATGTTCTCTTTTAGGGATATAGTTAGTTCATGGAGTGCTATCCTATCACCAAGTTTTCTCATCCAGTTTAGGGCCTTAGCTTGCTCAAGAAGCAATTCGCCCACCTTGGTTAGTTAGCTCATTAGGGTACGACCAAGTTTCATCATCTTTTAAGGCCTTAGCCAGTTCAAAGAGTGCTTCGCTTGCTTTGGTTAGTTAGCTCATAGGGGTACGACCAAGTATTTCTCATTTTTAGGGTTTTAGCCAACTTTAGGAATGCTTACCCATCCCATCTAGTTTAGGGCCTTAGCTAACTCGACGAGCGCTTCCCCCGCCTTGGTTAGTCAACTCATTAGGGTACAACCAAGCTTTCTCAACTCATTCTTAGATCTTAGCCAGCTCAAGGAGTACTTTGATCGCCTTGGTTAGTTAGCACATCAAGGTATTACCAAGTTTTTCTCATTCTTTAGGGTTTTAGCTAGCTCTAGGCGTGCTTACCCATCTCATCTAATTTAGTTCTTAGCCAGCTCAAGGAACACTTTGACCGCCTTGGTTAGTTAGCTCATTAGGGCATGACTAAGTTTTCTTATCTTTAGGTTTTAACCAGCTTAAGGAGCGCTTCGACTGCCTTGGTTAGTCAGCTCATTAGGGCATAACCAAGTTTTCTGATCTTTAGGTCTTAGCCATCTCAAGGAATACTTTGACTACCTTGGTTTGCTCAATGGAGCACGACCAACTTTTCTTATCTTTAGGTCTTAGCTACCTTAAGGAGCACTTTGACTACCTTGGTTAGTCAACTTATTAGGGCACAACCAAGTTTTCTTAATCATATTTAGGTCTTAGCCAACTCAAAGAGTACTTTGACCACCTTAGTTCGTTAGCTCATTAGGGCACAACCAAGCTTTGGCCATTCATTTTAAGGTCTTAGCCAGCTTAAAGAGCGCTTTAACTTCCTTGGTTAGTTAACTCATTAGGGCATGACCAAGTTCTCATTATTCTCTTTAAGGTTCTTGCTAGCCCACAAGGGTGCTACCTTCACTATTCTTTGTTTTAAGCTTGTTGTTGTCAAAGCCTCAACTAACTAGTCATAATGTTCCTTAAGATAGAGTCATCCTAAGGCAAAAAATGATATCTCTTTTGTCTTTGTAGTAAAGTTTTACTCATACTTCGCTACAAAGAGAGGTAGCTGTAAACACTCGATTTTTGCCCCTATAGTTATAGTTATAATTTTTTAAATAGGGTCTTAACTTAAAAATAAGAAAAATATAAAAAAATAATAATAATAAAAATTGAAAAATGATAAAATACCAAAAAAAAATGAAAAATGAGAAAAGGAAAAAATTATAAAGATTTTTTAGGAATTAAATTATTTTTTGGATGAATAACTTTAGTTTTAGCATAGTTCAAATAATTATTTTAGGGAGTCGCGTGTTTTAAGTACAATTCAATAGTACTAATAATCAAAGTATAGGCCAATGGCCTAATGGATAAGTATATGGACTTGGCATTGGATATTAATTAGCAATCTTGGGTTCGAATCTCACTAAGTACTTATGTGTCTTTTATTTTTCTATTCTTCATTTTACGAAAATAGGTTAAGTGAATGGGTTTCGAATCAAATCCTTTAATCTTTTGTGAGATTAAATCTAACTTGATTTATATCAAATCCAATTTAAATTGTTATAAAAGATTTAAATCTAGTTTAATTTTTATTGAATCAGGTTTAATTGATATAAACGATTTAAATTTTATTTGATCTTGATCAAATTAGATTGGGATTAATATAATAGATACGATTTATTTGGGGCTTTATAAATAGGGATCATGTGACATAAAAGAGAACACAATTACACTCTCGCTACAATTACACACTTCCAAAAAAGAATTGAAATTCTTTTCTTTGTCCTTTATATTCACAATTACCTACTGCTATACATGATCAAGCACCCAATCGACCATCGTTGTTGCAACTTACAATAGAACAATAAACACCGCACCCCCCAAACATATAGTCATATGCTACGACTACCCCCTCACCCTTAGCCCCATCCTCACTCACCGAACATACCAGAACTGACACTATTAACACCCCATATTAACACTACCAAATAGCATCCACACTACTCATCGTACATGCCTGGAACACAGCACCATGCCGTGTAAGCCCATACTCTAAAGCCACTGTACTTTGCACAGCTAACACCCCACGATCATCGCTGAAGCCCCATCTATGCTATTGCACATGCGACCAATACACGCACGGAATTGGCTTCTCACTGCTACTCCCTACATTGATTAATCACTAAAACAGCAAGCCCCTAAGCCTTGTTCAGCAGATCACTCAGCGGCTCACAACCGTCCCTAACTGTACACGTCATCGATCAGACACAGTCGTACTTCACCCAAGCTGACCACGATAGTAGTGAATGCGTCACTCCTATACATAAGCATAGCCGCCATCCTTTGAAACACATCCATGCACGGACAGTTGCAATAAGCGATTGACACCAGCAAGCGACCGATGCTAGCAAGCAACTGACACCAACAACAACCCTTTGCCAACTCAGGACGACATCAATTCCAATGCTACAGTCATGCATAGTAGGAACAACAATCAGGTTCGGTTGCTAGATTTTTTTTATTGTTTGATTATTATTATTATGTTTTAGTTCTTTAATAATTTCATAGTATATATATGTTAGTTTAGGAAACTTTTGGTATTAGTTTTTATGTTAAGAAAATTTCCTAATATTGTTAATTTATTTAGGTAAATGATTGTTTAGTAGTAATATAAATATAAAGCCATATAGATATTAGATAAGGGATTGTTAAGTTTAGTTTTATGTTATCTATTAGTACACATAATACATATGAATATGTTAGTATAGGGGTTTTAGCATTAGTTCTTATATAAGTGTATTATATGGAATTATTTTGTTTTGTTAGATAGTTATATATATTAGTTTAGGGATTGTTAGGATTGGTTATTTTTTAAGATTTGGTCTTGTTTAAGGATTTATTACATAGAAAGCCATTTTTTCTTTAAATAAAAAAAATTAATAAAAGACCCCTTTTTTTTAAAATAGGATTTTTTAGTGAATTTTCATAAAATAAAATTACTCAAAAGTTAGGACCCGTTTAGATTTTTTGAACAAATTAAATAAATTAAAATGTAAATCCGGTCGATTTTCAAAATTAAAATCAACCAATACATTAAAGTTTTTGGGAAAGAACTATAATCGTCTGATTTCGGTTAGTAGGTACGTAGATACCTTTGGGGTGACAATAAAATCTATAGAAACTTAAGTTCTTTTTTTTTTTCCTTAAAACTATTATAATTTGAAGAATAAACCTAATTTCGATAAATATATAGTGGTACCTATTAGGGTTTAATAGGTTAGCCCCTAAATTCAGATTCTTCTGATTTATATTAACTTAAAATCGAAAACCGGTAACCAAATTGTAATCAATCCACCCAATTGATTACCATTTTTTTCCTTTTCTCCACCGAAATCGAAGATCGGTAGCCAAATCATAATCAATCCATCCAATTGATAATAGTTTCTTTCCTTTTCCTAACTTTAGTCGAGTAGTGACTTCAAAATTTTTTAATAAAAATTGGAATTTCCTGATTTCTTTAGTCAAGGATTAATATTAAGTGGGTTTAGGTTTAGTATTAATTGGAAAGTGGGAAATCAAATTAAATAAAAGAAACTAAAAATTTAAGCACAACAAGTGTTACTTGAGGGTTGCCCCTACTGGGAGGCATAGAGCATTGCATTGACTTAATACTTAGTATTGCCCTGCAGAATAAGCTTGCCTATTGAATGAGTCCCGAATAGGCTTCTAAACTCCAACGACTAATCAATGACTTGTTGGAGAAAGGTTATGTTAAGGAAAGTCTCAACCCTTGTGTTGTGTTGGCGCTTCTAGTGACGCAAAAGGATAGAACCTGGCGGATGTGTGTAGACAATCGAGCTGTGAATAAGATTACTATCAAGTACAAGTATCTTATTCTAAGGTATGAAGACATGCTGGATGAGTTGAGTGGAGCAAAGGTCTTCAGCAAGATTGATTTGAAGTTCAGTTACCATCAAATCCGCATAAGACCAAGCAATGAGTGGAAAACTACGTTCAAGACTTGACATAAATTATATGAATGGATGGTCATGCCGTTTGGCTTGTTGAATGCCTTAAGCACTTTCATGAGACTGATGACCTTGTACTGGGGTATCTAATTGGGAAGTGTGTCGTGGTGTACTTTGATGACATCCTAGTTTATAATGCCAACATACTGAGTCATTGTGAACACTTGTATGTTTTATTGAATGTCCTCTGTGTCGAGAGACTATTTGATAATCTCAAGAAATGTTGTTTTTGCCAAGAGGAAGTGGTATTCTTGCGCTATGTAGTTAGTGGAGGAGGCTTACAAGTGGATGATGAGAAGATCTGAGTTATTGTCAAGTGGTTGACTCCCATTAACTGTATCGATGTGACAAGTTTCCATAGACTGGCTTCATTCTACAGAAGATTCATTAGGAATTTCAGCACCTTCGTTGCACCACTTACTAAGCTAATGAAGAAAAACACTAACTTCCGATGGGGAGAAAGGGAGGGGAGGAGCTTTGCCGAGATAAAAGAAACATTGATGGCTCCGGTATTAGTTCTACCTAACTTCATGAAAATGTTTGAGCTAGAATGTAACACATTAGGCATTAGAATAGGTGTTTTCTTAATGTAGGAAGGCCGACCAATTGTCTTCCATAGTGAGAAGCTCCGAGGACCTCAATTAAATTACTCTCTATATGATAAAGAACTCTTAGCACTGATCCAAGCACTATAAGTATGGCAACATTATCTATTGTCAAAAGAGTTTATCATCTACACCAACCATAAGTCTTTGAGGTATCTTTAAAGTTAAACGAAGTTGTCTAAGTAGTAGGCGAGATGGGTAGAATTCCTTGAGGGATTCAATTTTGTAATAAAATATAAACAAGAAAAGAGCAATGTAGTTGCCAATGCTCTTTCAAGAAGATATTCACTTCTGAATGAACTGCAAACTAGACTGTTTGGGTTTGCAAATATCAAGGAGCAATATTTTGAGGATCTATACTTTGGACCCATAGTTACACAATGCATTGATGGATGAGTACCATGTGGAAGATGGCTACTTGTTCTAAGGTGGAAAATTATGTGTACCGACTTGTTCACTACGTGAGCTACTGATCAAGGAAGCTCACAGTGGAGGACTGTCTGGACATTTTAGTAAAAAAAGGATGTATGAATTGCTGAGTGGTCGATTTTTTTGGCCGAGAATGTGGCAAGATGTTCACCGAATTATTGAAAGCTGCGTCATGTGCAAAAGGGCTAACTACTAAGTTGAAAAAGGGAAAGCAATGCCTTTGCCTATTCTGACAAAACCATAGACTGAGTTGAGCATGGACTTTGTCCTTAAATTACCATGAATTGCTCAAAGCAAAGATTCTATAATGGTTATAGTGGATCGGTTCAGCAAGATGGGGCACTTTGTACATTGCGCCAAAACTAATGATGCTTCGGCTATTGCTTCTCTTTTCTAGTAGGAGATTGTACAGTTACATGGTGTGTTGAGAAGTGTAGTCTCTAATAGGGACCCAAAGTTCTTGAGTTATTTCTAGAGGACCTTGTGGTGTCAGATGGGGACTAAACTACTTTTCAATACTTCTTGTCACCTCGAGATTAACATCCAAATAAAGGTGGTTAATCACACTTCAAGATCACTGCTTCGAGCTACAGTAGGCAAAAACATGGCTGATTGGGACATTTGCTTACCAGTGATTGAATTTGCTTACAACCGAATAGTACATGACACTACCAAGTAGACCTCCTTTGAGGTTGTCTATGGTTTCAATTCTGAGTTACCTTTTGATCACAACCTTATACCTGTGGCCACATAAGAGGACCCAAACACAAGAGCTAGAGCACAATCCCTTTAGCACATCTATGACAAAGTCACTCGGCACATCGACTAAGTTACAAGAAGAATGCGAGAGAAGGCAAGGGTAGGATGGTTAAGCAATTCTAACAAGGAGACTTGGTATGGCTGTACCTCAACAAAGAATAGTTTTCGAGTAAGAGAAGGAACAAATTATCTGCAAGAGTTGAAGGACCTTTCAAAATCCTCCAAAAGGTTAATAATAATGCCTAAAGATTAAAGCTACTCAAGGACTATGGGGTTTTTTACACCTTCAACATTGTTGACCTCATTCCACATCACCCTGATAGAGAGCTAATCAAAGATCATTCGAATTTGATCCCAAATCCAATTTAACTCAAAGGGAATAATAGGAATCAAGTTGTTGGGCTGTTGACCTATAGTCGAGCCCAAGGACTAAAAGGACTGGCAAGATGAATCTTCCTACTCTAGCTAACTCCTATCGAGGTTAAGTATCTCCTTGCCAACTCATTTTGCATGCTGAGTTGAATGCTTAGCTATTTCTCGTAGATAATGTGACAAGAATTAGAAGGATGAGACAACAGTCAATCCTCATTCTTGCTCATGCATAGCCAATCACTTACTCGACATCGCCTTTGCCGTGATGACAAGAGATATACTCTAAACTAACTAAGCCGCCCTTACTTGGACAAGTAAGATGATCGTACTTTTTTTATCCACATCTTCTAACATCACCAATACAGTATCGTCACGTGTATAGAATTATGTATAGAATTTGTTACACCAATGATTAATTTCCTTCAATATTCATTTTTACCCCTTTATACCTTATATATTACTTCCTTAGGAAATGCCCTTTTTGTCTTTTCCCTTTTGGTACATTGCCCTAACTTATTGAGTAGAAATATCCCTTGTATTTGTAAATTGTCAGGGGATTACCAATAATATACTAGATATTCTTCCTTTACATAAACACTATGTTGGTTTACTTTCATTTCACTATTATCCTATCCCTTAAGCAAGGTTAGGTGGCGAGTAACCTCACCAGACCAACTAATGCTTCATATCGAGGTGTATCGTGAGTCCTTAGAAGTTCCATTGGTGCATCACATCCATTGGAGCTATTTGTGGCTTTTTCTTACTTTTTCATTCATCATTTGTTCTTTCATGCCATTCCCCATCAACTCTTTCAAGCTTTTGGCAAGCTTAAACTCATTCAGCGATCGGCCTTATCTATTCTTAGTCACGGTCCACATCAACTCCTTTGAGCTAACTAGCCAGGGTAGGGGTGCTTCTAGGGGAAAAGGAACCTTAAGTGAGAATCGATTTGAGAAAACCTAGAAGTATTCCTCTAAGCTGATTAACCTAAGTGGGAGAGATTCTAGGGTACCAACAACTAGAAATGAGAATTGATTTTAGAATACTTAGAAGTGCAACTCTAAGCTGACTAACCTAAGTGAGAGCGTCTTTAGGTTACTAGCAACCCTAAATGAGAATTGATTTTAGAAAACCTGGAAGCATTTCTCTGAGCTGATTAACCAAGGTGGGAGCATCTCTAGGGGACTAGCAACCTTAAATGGAAATCGATTTTGAACACTTACAAGTGCTTGTCTAACTCGACTAACCTAGATTAGAGTGTCTCAACCTTAAATGAGAATTGATTTGAGAAAACCTAAAAGTGCTCTACTAAGTTGACTAACCTAGATAGTAGCAATTCTAGGGGATTAGTAACCTTAAATGAGAATCAATTTTAGAATAACTAGAAGTGCTCCTCTAAGCTGACTAATCTAGGTTAGAGTGATTCTAGGGGACTAGCAACCCTAAGTGAGAATCAATTTTAGAAAACTTGGAAGTACTCCTCTAAGCTGACTAACTTAGGCGATAGTGTCTCTAGGGGATTAGGGACCCTAAATAAGAATTGATTTGAGAGAACCTTAAAGTGCTCCATTGAGCTGGCTAACCTAAGCTAGAGTGTCTCTAGGAGACTAGCAACCCTAAATAAGAATTGATTTTAGAAAACTTGGAAGCGCTTCTTTGAGCTGACTAACTAAGACAAGAGCATCTCTAGGGGACTAGCAAACTTAAATGAGAATCAATTTTAGAATACTTAGAAGTGCTCCTTTGAGCTAACTAATCTAAGCTAAAGTAATTCTAAGGGATTAGCAACCTTAAGTGAGAATCAATTTTAGAAAACCTGGAAGTACTCCGTTGAGTTGATTAACGTAGGTCGGAGTGTCTTTAAGGAATTAGCAACCCTAAATAAAAATTGGCATGAGAGAACCTGGAGGTGCCCCTTTGAGCTAACTAACCTAAGTAGGAGCATCTCTAGGGCAATAGCAATCCTATATAAGAATCTATTTGACAACACTTGGAAGTATACGTATGAGCTAACCATCCTAGGCGGGAACGTCCTTAGTAGACTACTAACCCTAAATGAAAATCGATTTAAGAAAACTTGGAAGTGCTTCTTTGAGTTAATAGACCTATGTGGAAGCGTCTCTAGGTGAGTAGCAACCCCAAATGAGTATCAATTTTAGAAAACCTAGAACAACTCCTTTGAGCAGAATAACCTAAGTAGGAGCCTTACTAGGGGACTAGCAAATCGTAAATGAGAAACGATCTAGAAAATCAAGAAGTGATCATCTAAGCTAGCTAACCTAGGTAGGAGTGTTTCTAGGGGACTAGCAACGTTAAATATGAATCTATTTGAGAAAACCTAAAAGAGCTCCTTTAAGTTGACTAACCTTGATGGGAGTGTCTCTAAGGGAGTAGCAACACTAAATGAGAATCAATTTAAGAAAAACTCAAAGTGCTCCTTCGAGCTGACAAACCTAGGTGGGAGTGATTCTAGGGAACTAGCAACCCTAAATGACAATCGATTTTAGAAAACCTGATAGTGTTTCTCTCAGCTGACTAACCTTGGTAGGTACGTCTCTAAGGAACTAGCAACCCTAAATGAAAATTGATTTTAGAAAACCTAGATGTAGTCTTCCGAGCTGACTTACCTAGGCAGGAACGTCTTTAAGGGATTAGTAACCCTAAATAAGAATCAATTTGAGAAAACCTAAAACAACTCCTTTAAGTTGTCTAACTTAAGTTAAAGCATCTTTAGGGGACTAGTAACCCTAAACAAGAATCGATTTTGAAATACCTGAAAGTGCTACTATAAGCAAATTAACCTAGGTAAGAGCATCCCTAGGGGACTAGCAACCTTAAATGAGAATGGACTTTAGATAACCTAGAAGTGCTCCTTTGAGTTGACTAGTAGGAGCATCTATAGGGGAATAACAACCCTAAATATGAATCAATCTTAAGAAAATCCAAAAGTACCCTCAAAGCTGACTAACCTAGGTAGGAGTGTCTCTAGAGGACTAGTAACCCTAAAAGAGAATCGATTTAAAAAGTCCTAAAAGTGCCCTTATAAGCTAACTACCTAAGTAGGAGCATCTCAAGGGAAATAGCAACCTTAAATAAGAATGAAATTTGGAAAGCTTAAAAGTACCCCTTTAAGTCGACTAACTTAGGTGGGAGCATCTCAACCCTAAATGAGAATTGATTTGAGAAAACTTAGAAGTGCTCCACTAAGCTAACTAACCTAGGCGATAGCAATTCTAGGGGCTAGCAACCCTAAATGGGAATCGATTTTAGAAGACTTAGAAGTGCTCCTCTGAGCTGACTAACCTAGGCAGGAGCATAACGAGGGGACTAGCAACATTAAATGAAAATCGATTTTAGAAAACCTGGAAGTACTCCTCTAAGTTAACTAACTAAAGCAGGAGCGTCTCCCCTAGATTAGCAATCCTAAATAAGAATTGATTTACGAGAACCTAGAAGTGCTCCTTTGAGCTGACTAACCTAAGCTAAAGTGTCTTTATGGGACTTACAACCTAAATGAGATTCAATTTGAAAAAACCTGAAAGTGTTGCTCTATGTTAACTAACCTAGGTAGTAGCATCCTTAGGGGACGAGCAACCTTAAATGAGAATCAATTTTTGAAAGCTTAGAAGTGCTTCTTTGAGTTAAGTAACCTAGCTAAGAGCATCTTTAAGGGACTAGCAACCCTAAAATTGAATCAATTTGAGAAAACCTAGAAAGGCACCTCGGAGCTGATATACCCAAGTAAGAATGTCTCTAAGGGACTAGTAACCTTAAATGAAAATGGATTTCAGATGACCTAATAGTACTCCTACAAGCTGACTAACTTAAGTGAGAGTGTCTCTGGGGGATTAGCAACCTTGAAGAAGAATCATTTTGAGAGAATTGGAAATGCTCCTTTGAGCTAGCCAAACTAAGTGAAAATGTCTTTAAGGGACTAGCAAACCAATATGAGAATCGATTTTAAAAAACTAGAAAGTGCTCCTTTGAGCTAATTAACCTAGGTAGGAGCATCCCTAGGGGACTAGTAATGCTAAATGAGAATCAATTTTAGAAAACTTGCAAGTTCTACTTTGAGTGTACTAACTTAGGCGGGAGCATCTCTAATGGACTACCAATCTAAAATAAGAATTGATTTAAGCAAACTTAGAAGTGCTCTTTTGAGCTGACTAACTTATGTGAGAACATCTTTAGAGGATTAGCAACTTGAAATGAAAATCAACATAGGAAAACTTAGAAGTGCTTCTTTGAGTTGACTAACCTAAGCACGATTGTCTCTAAGGGATTAATAACCCTAAATGAGAATCAATTTTAGAAAACCTAAAGTTGCTCCTCTAAGCTAACTAACCTAGGCAAGAACATCTCTAGGGGACTAGTAACCCATAACAAGAATCGATTTGAGAAAACCTGGAAGTACTCCTTTAAGATGACTAAACTAAGTAGCAGCATCTCTAGGAGACTTATAACCCTAAATAAGAAACGATTTTAGAAAATCTTGGAAGTGCCTCATTGAGCTGACTAACTTAGGTAAGAACATCCCAAAGGGACTAGCAACCCTAAATGAGACTCAATTTTAGAAAAACTAAAAGTGCTCCTCTAAGTTGACTAACCTAAGCAGGAGTGTGCCTAGGAGACTAGCAACCTTAAATGAGAATAGATTTTGAAAAAACTGAAAGTGCTCTACCATGCAGACTAACCTAGTGCTCGTTTGAGTTGACTAACCTAAGTAGGAGCATGTCTAGGGCTTTAGCAACCTTAAATAAGAATTGTGTTGATAAAACCTAGAAGTGCACCTTTGAGTTAACTAACCTTAGCAAGAACGTCTCTAACGGACTAGCAACCCTAAAAGAGAATTGATTTTAGAAAATCCTGGAAGCACCCCTTTAAGCTTACTAACCTAGGAGGAAGTGTCTCACTGGGATTAACAACCCTAAATGGGAATTGATTTGAGAAAACTAGGAAGTACCCCTATGAGCTATCTAACCTATGCAAGAGTGTCTCAACCCTAAATGAGAATCAATTTGAGAAAACCTAGAATTACTCCTCTAAGCTGACTAACCTAGGTGGGAGCAATCCTTAGGGACTAGTAACCATAAGTGAGAAACAGATTTAGAAATCCTAGAAGTACTCTTTTGAGCTAACTAACCTAGGTAGGAGAGTCACTAGGGTACTAACAACCCTAAATGAAAATCTATTTTAGTAAATTGGAAAGTGCTCCTTTGAGCTAATGAACTTAAGCGAGAGTATCTCTAGGGGACTAGCAACCCAAAATGTGAATCAATTTTAGGAAACCTAAAAGTGCTTCTTTAAGTTGACTAACCTTGGTAGGAGCATCCCTTGGAGACTAGCAACCCTAAATGAGAATCGATTTTCCAAAACTTAGAAGTGCTCCTTTGAGCTGACTAACCCAGGCAAGAGTATCTCTAAGGAACTAACAACTCTAGGTAAGAATCAATTTGAGAACAATTGGAAGTGTACATCTGAGTTGACTAACCTAGGTGGGAACGTCTCTTTAGAGGCTAGTAACCCTAAATGAAAATTAATTTAAGAACACTTGAAGTACTCCTCTAAGCTAACTAACCTAAGTGACAGCGTATCTAGGGGATTAGCAACATTAAATAAGAATTGATTTGAGAGAACCTAGAAGTGCTCCTTTGAGCTAACTAACTTAAGCAAGAGCATCTCTAGGGGATTAGCAACCTAAAATGAGCATTGATTTTAAAAAACCTAAAAGTGCTCATTTAAGCTGACAAACCTTGGTTGGAGCGTTCCTATGGGATTGGTAACCCTAAATGAGAATCGATTTTGAAAAACTTAGAAGTGCTCCCATGAGTTGACTAACTTATGCAGGAGTATCTCTAGGGGATTAGCAACCCTAAATAAGAATCTATTTGAGAACACTTAGAAGTATACCTTTGAGGTGACTATCCAAGGCAGGAACATCACTAGGGGACTAGCAACCTTAAATTAAAATCGATTTTAGAAAACCTAGAAACACTCCTCTGAGCTCATTAACTTAAGCGGGAGTGTCTCGAAGGGATTAGCAACCCTAAATAAGAATTAATTTGAGAGAACCTAGAAATGTTTCTTTGAGCTAACCTAAAGCAGGAGTGTCTCTAGGTAACTAGCATCCTAAAATGGTAATCGATTTAAAAAAACCTAAAAATGCTCCTTTGAGCTGACTAACTCAGGCAAGAGTGTCCATAGGGAATCTAAATGAGAATTGATTTTGGAAAACTTAGAAGTGTACCATTGAGTTAACTAACCTAAGCGAGAGCATCTCTTGAGGACTAGTAAGCCTTAATAAGAATTGATTTGAGAACACTTAGAAGTACACCTTTGAGTTGACTAACCTAGGTCACAACATCTCTAAGGGACTAATAACCCTAAATGAAAATCGATATAAGAAAACCTAGAAGTGCTTCTTTGAGTTGACTAACCCGGACAAGATCATCACTTAAGGGCTAACAACCTTGAATGAAAATCAATTTTTGAAAACCTAAAAGTACTCCTCTAAGCTGACTAAACTAGGCAAGAGTATCTCTAAGGGATTAGCAACTCTAAATAAAAATCAATTTGAGAGAACCTAGAAGTGGTCCTTTGAGCTGACTAACCTAAGCTGGAGCATCTCTAGGGGAGTAGCAACCTTAAATAAGAATCGATTTGAAAAAACCTGAAAGTTCTTCTTTATGCTAACTAACCTAAGCAATAGTGTCCCTAAGGGACTTATAACCTTAAAAGAGAATCGATTTTACAAATCTTGGAAGTGCATCTTTAAGCTGACTAACCTAGGTGGGAGCATCTTAAGGAGACTAACAACCTTAAATAAGAGTTGATTTAAGAAAACCTAGAAGTACACCTATGAGCTGAGTAACCTAGATTGGAACGTCCCTAGGGGACTAGTAACCCTAAATGAAAATCATTTCAGGAAAACCTAGAAGTGCTTCTCTAAGCTAACTAACTTAGGCAAGAAGGTTACTTGGGGAATAGCAACATTAAATGAAAATTGACTTTAGATAACTTAGAAGTATATCCCCAAGCTGACTAACTTAGGCGGGAGCATCTTTAAGGGATAAGCAACCTTATTTGAGAATCGATTTTAGAAAACTTAGAAGTGCTCCTTTGAGCTTACTAATTTAGGCAGGAGCATCTTTAGTGGATTAGCAACGCAAAAGAAGAATCGATTTTAGGAATCTTAGAAGTGCTCCTCTAAGTTGACTAACCTACGTGGGAACGTCTCTAGAAAACTAGCAACCCTAAATGGAAATCGATATAGGAAAACTTGGAAGTGCTTCTTTGGGCTAACTAACCTAGGTGGGAGTGTCTCTAGGGGACTAGTAACCCTAAATGAGAATCGATTTTGGAAAACCTAGAATTATTCCTCAAAGCTAACAAACCTAGGGAGGAGCATGTCTAGGGGACTAGCAACCCTAAATGAGAATCCATTTGAGAAACATTGGAAGTGCTCGATTGAGCTAACTAACCTAGGTGGGAGTGTTTTTAGGGGACTAGCAGCCTTAAATAAGAAACGTTTTTAGAAAACCTAAAGATGCTCTTCTAAGTAGACTATCTTAGGTAGAAGTGCCTCTAGGGGATTGGTAACCCTAACTGAGAATCAATTTGAGAAAACCTAAAAGTGCTCCCTGAAGCTAACTAACCAAGGTGGGAGCGATTCTAGGGGACAAGTAACCCTAAATGAGAATCGATTTTAGTAATCCTAGAAGTGTAACTCTAAGCTGACATACCTAGGCAGGAGCGTCTCTAAGGGACTAGTAACCTTAAATGAAAATCAATTAAGGAAAACTTGAAAGTACTCCTCAAAGCTAACTAACTAAGGTAAGAATGACTCTAAGGGATTAGCAACCTTAAATAAGAATTGATTTGAGAAAACTTAGAAGTGCTCCTTTGAGTTGACTAACTAAAGTGAGATTGTCATTGGGGTTTAGCAACCATAAATAAGAATTGATTTTGAAAAACTTGAAAGTGCTCTTCTGAGTAAACTAACCTAAGCAAGAGCGTCCCTAGGGGACTAGCAACCCTAAACGAGAAACAATTTTAGATAACATGGAAGTGCTCCTTTGAGCTGACTAACTAAGGTAGGAGTATCTCTAGGGTACAAGCAATCCTAAATAAGAATCAAGTTGATAAAATTTGAAAGTGCATCTTTAAGCTAACTAACCTTGGTGGGTGCATATTTAGAAGACTAGTAACCCTAAATGAGAATCGGTTTTAGAAAATCCTGCAAGTGCCCCTCTAAGCTGGTAAACTAAGGTAGGGGTGTCTTAAGGGGACTAACAACCCTAAATGAGAATCGATTTCAAAAAACCTAGAAATGCCCCTTTAAGTTGACTAGCCTAAGTAGAAACGTCTTAATGCTAAGTGAGAATCAACTTGAGAAAACATGGAGGTGCTCCTCTAAGTAAGCTAACCTAAGCAACAACGATTCTTAGGGACTAGCAACCTTAAGTGACAATCAAATTTAGAAAACATAGAAGCGCTTTGCTAAACTAACTAACCTAAGTAAGAGCATCATTAGGGGACTAGCAACCCTAAATAAAAATTGATTTTAGTAAACCTAGAAGTGCTCCATTAAGCTGAATAACCTAAGCGGGAGCGTCTCCAAGGGATTAGCAACCCTAAATAAGAATCGATTTGAGTAAACCTAGAAGTGGTCCATTAAGCTAACAAATCTAAGTGAACATCTCTAGGGGACTAGTAACCTAAAATGAGAATTGATTTTAAAAAACCCAAAAGTACTCATCTAAGTCGACTAACCTAGGTAAGAGCATCTATAGGGGACTAGCAACATTAAATGAGAATCAATTTTAGAAAACTTAGAAGTGCTCCTTCGAGTTGACAAACCTAAGCAAGTGCATCTCTTAGGGACTAGGAACCCTATATAAGAATCGATTTGAGAACACCTAGAAGTGTACCTTTAAGCTAACTTACCTAAGCTGGAATGTCTCTAGGGTATTAGTAACCCTAAATGAAAATCAATTTAGGAAAACTTGGAAGTACGTCTCTAAGATGACTAACCTAGGAAGGAGCAACACTTGGGGACTAACAACCCTTAATGAAAATTGATTTTAGAAAACCTAGAAGAACTCTTCTGAGCTGACTAACCTAGGCAAGACCTTCTCCATGGGATTAGCATCCTTAAATAACGATCAATTTGAGAGAACTTGGATGTGCTCTTCTAAGCTAACAAACCTAAGTATGAGCATCTCTAGGGGATTAGCAACCTAAAATGAGAATCGATTTTAAAAAACCTAAAAGTCCTCCTTTGAGTTTACTAACCCAAGCAGGAGCATCCCTAAGGAATTGGCAACCCTAAATGAGAATTGATTTTAGAAAAGTTAGCAATGCTCCTTTAAGCTAACTTACTTAGGTGAGAGGATCTCTAGTGGACTAGAAACCCTAAGTAAGAATCGACTTGAGAACACTTGGAAGTGCACCATTAGACCGACTAACCAAAGTGAGAATGTCTTTAGGGGACTAGCAACCTAAATTGAAAACCGATTTAAGAAAACTTGGAAGTGCTTTTGTGAGTTGACTAACCTAGGTAGGAGCGTCACTTGGAGACTAGCTATCCAAAATGAAAATCAATTTTAGAAAACCTAGAAGTACTCTTCTGAGCTAACTAACCTAAGCAGGAGCGTTTTTAGGGAATTAGTAACCCTAAAAAAGAATTGATTTGAGAGAACCTAAAAGTGTGCCATTGAGTTGACAAACCTAAGTGGGAGCATCTCTAGGGAACTAATAACTCAAAACAAGAATCAATTTTAGAAAACTCAAAAGTTCTCTACTAAGCTGACTAACCTAGGTACGAATGTCCTTAGGGGACTAGCAACCCCAAATGTGAATCAATTTTAGAAAACTTTGAAGTATTTCTTTGAGTTGACTAACCTAAGTAAGAACATCTCTAGGGGACTAACAACCCTAAATAAGAATCAATTTGAGAACAACTGGAAGTGCACCTTTGAGCTGACTAACCTAGGTGGGAATGTCTCTCGGGGATTAGTAAGTCTAAATGAAAATCGATTTAGGAAAACCTAGAAGTGCTTCTCTGAGATGACTAACCTAAGAAGGAGTAACACTTAGGGACTAGTAGCCCTTAATGAAAATTGATTTTAGAAAACCTAGAAATACTCATCTAAGTTGACTAACCTAGGTAGGAGTGTCCCTAGGGGATTAATAACCTTAAATAAGAATCAATTTAAGAGGACCTAGAAGTGCTCCTCTAAGTTGACAAACCTAAGTGTAAGCGTCTCTAGGAGACTAGCAACCCAAAATGAGAATCAATTTTAAAAAACCTAAAAGTGCTCCATTGGGTTAACTAACCTAAGCAAGAGCGTCCTTAAGGGATTGGCAACCCTAAATGAGAATTGATTTTAGAAAACTTAGCAATGCTTCTTTGAGCTGACTAGCCTAGGTGGGAGCATCTCTAGTAGATTAGCAACACTAAATAAGAATTGATTTGAGATCACCTAGAAGTGTACCATTAGACCAACTAACCAAAGCGGGAACATCTCCGGGGTACTAACAACCTAAATTAAAAATCAATTTAAGAAAACCTGAAAGTGCTTTTGTAAGCCAACTAACCTAGGTAGGAGCATCAATTAGGGACTTATAGCCCTAAATGAAAATCAATTTTAGAAATCCTAGAAATACTTCTCTAAGCTGACTAACCTAGGCAAGAGCATCTCCAAGGAATTAGCAACCCTAAATAAGAATCAATTTGAGAGAACTTGGAAGTGCTCTATTAAGCCAATAAACCTAAGTGAGAGCAACTCTAGAGGACTAGCAACCCAAAATGAGAATTGATTTAAAAAAACCCGAAAGTACTCTTCTAAGCTAACTAACCTAGGTAGGAGTGCCCCTAAGGAACTAGCAACACTAGATGAGAATCAATTTTAGAAAACTTAGAAGTGCTCCTTTAAGTTGACTAACTTAGGCAAAGCATCACTAGTAGACTAGCAACACGAAATAATAATTGATTTGAGAAAACCTAGATGTGCCCTTCTAAGCTGACTAACCTAGGTAAGAACGTCTCTAGGGGATTAGCAATCTTAAATGAAAATCAATTTAAGAGAGCTTGGAAGTGCTTCTCTAAGCTGACTGGCCTAAGTAGGAGCGTCTCTATGGGACTTAAAATGGTCCTCTAAGCAGACTAACCTAGGCTGGTGCATCTTTAGGGGACTAGCAACCATAAATGGGAATGGATTTTAGAAAACCTAGAAGTGCTCGTTTGAGCTGACAAAATAAGGGGCAATGTTTCTAGGGGACTAGTAACCTTACATATCAATCGATTTGAGAAAACCTAAAGGTGTTCCTCTAAATTGACTAAACAAGGCAGGAGCGTCTCTATGAGAATAGAAACCTTAAATGAGAATCAATGAGAGAAAACCTAGAAGTGCCCCTTTAAGCTAACTAATCTTGGTGGAAGCATCTCTTGGGGAATTGCAAACCTATATGAGAATCTATTTGAGAAAACCTAGATGTGGTCTTCTGAGCTAACTAACCTAGGTAGGAGCGATTCTAGGGAACTAGCAACCTTAAATGAGAATCGATTTTAGAAAGCCTGGAAGTACTCTCCTAAGTTGACTAACTATGGAAGGTGCATCTTTAGGGGACTACAAACCTTAAAAGAAAATTGATTTTAGAAAACTTGGAAGTACTCCTCTAAGCTAACTAACCTAGGCGGGAGGGCCTCTAGGGGATTAGTAACCCTAAATAAGAATCGATTTGAGAAATCGAGGAAGTGCATCTTTGAGTTGATTAACCTAAGCTGGAGTGTCTCTCATAGATTAGCAACCCTAAATGAGAATCGATTTTGAAAAACCTGAATATGCTCCTCTAAGTAGACTAACTTAGGTAGTAGCGTCCTAAGGTGACTAGCAACCTTAAATGAGAATCAATTTTAGATAACTTAGAAGTCCTCCTTTGAGCTGACTAAGCTAGGCAGGAGCATCTTTAGGGGACTAGTAACCTAAAATAGGAATCGATCTTGAGAAAACCTAGAAGTGCACCTTAGAGTTGACTAACCAACGCAAGGAGTGTCTCTAGAGGACAAGCATCCCTAAAAGAGAATTGATTTTAGAAAATCCTGGAAGTGTCCCTCTAAGCTGACTAACCTAGGTATGAGCCTTTGAAGGGGACTTGCAGCCTTAAATGAGAATCAATTTTATAAAACCTAGAAGTGCTCCTTTAAGCTGGCTAACCTAAGTAGGAGGTCTAAACCCTAAATGAGAATTGACTAAAGAAAACCTAGATGTGCTCCTCTAAGCTGACTAACTTAGGTAGTAACAATTCTAAGGGATTAGCAACACTAAATAAGAATTGATTTCAGAAAACCTATAAGTGCTCCACTCAGCTAACTAACTTAGGTAGGAGCATCGCTAGGGGACTAATAACCCTAAATGAAAATCGATTGTAGAAAACTTAGAAGTACTTCATTGAGTTGACATACCTAACTGGGAGCATCTCTAGGGGATTAGCAACCCTAAATAAGAATCGATTCGAGAGAATCTTGAAATGCTCTTTTGAGTTGACCAACCTAAGTTGGAGCATCTCTAAGGGATTAGAAACCCTAAATGAAAATTGATTATAAAAAAGTTGAATGTGTTCTTCTATGTAAACTAACCTAAGCAATAGCATTCCTAAGGGACTAGCAACCCTAAATAAGAATTGATTTTGGGAAACTTAGAAGTTCTTCTTTGACCTAACTAACCTAGGCAGGAACATCTCTAAGGGACTAACAACCCTAAATATGAATAGATTTGAGAATACCGGGAAGTGCTTCGTTAAGCTGACTAACCTAGGTAGAACCGTCTTTAGGTGACTAACAACCTTAAATAAAAATCAATTTAGGAAAACCTGGAAGTACTTCTTTGAATTGACTAACTTAGGTAGGAGCATTACTTGGGGACTAGCAACCCTAAATGAAAATCAATTTTAGACAACCTGGAAGTACTCCTTTAAACTAACTAACCTGAGCGAGAGTGTCTCTAGGGGATTCGTAACCCTAAATAAGAATTGATTTGAGAGAACATGGATATGCTTCTTTGAGCTAACTAACCTAAGTAGAAGTGTCTCCAGGGGACTAGCAACCCTAAATGAGAATCAATTTAAAAAAAAAAAAAACCAAAAGTATCCCTTTGAGCTAACTAACTTAGGTTACAGCAGTCCTAAGGGACTAGCAATTATAAATGAGAATCAATTTTAGAAAACATGGTAGTACTCCTTTGAGCATACTAACTTAGACAGAAGCATCTTTAGTAAACAAGCAAACCTAAATAAGAATCAAATTGAGGAAACTTAGAAGTGCTCCACTGACTTGACTAACCTATGTGGGAACGTCTCTAGGGGACTAGCAACCTTAAATGAAATTGATTTATGGAAACATGGAAGTACTTCTCTAAGTTAACTAACCTAAGTGGGAGCATCTCCAGAGGATTAGCAACCCTAAATGAGAATCAATTTTAGAAACCCTAGAGCTACTCCTCTAAGTTGACTAGCTTAAGTAGGAGCATTTGTCCAAAAGTAGCAACCCTAAATAAGAATCGATTTGAGAAAGCCAAAAAGTGTTTCTTTAAGTTGACTAACCTAAGCAAGAGCATCTCTAAGGGGGTAGAAACCCTAAATGAGATTCAATTTGACAAAACCTGGAAGTGCTCCTTTAAGCTGAAAAACTAAAGTAGGAGTTATTCTAGTAGACTAGTAACCTTAAATAAGAATCAATTTTACAAAACCTAAAAGTACTACTTTGAGCTGACTAACCTAGATAGGAGCGTCTTTAGGGGACTAGCAACCATAAATGAGAATTAATTTTAGAGAAACCTAGAATTAATCTAAGCTGACTAACCTATGCGGGAGCATCATTAAGGGATTAGCAACCTTAAATAATAATCGATTTGAGAAAACCTACAAGTGCTCCTTTGGATTGACTAACCTAAGTGGGAGCAACTTTAGGGGACTAACAACCTTAAATGAGAATCACTTTTGAAAAACCTAAAAGTGCTCCTCTAAGCAAACTAACCTAGGTAGGAGTGTCCTTAGGGGACTAATAACCCTAACAGAGATACAGTTTTAGATAACTTTGAAGTGCTCCGTTGAGCTAACTAACCTAGGCATGAGCATCTCTAGGGTATTAGCAATCCTAAATAAGAATCAATTTGATAAAACCTAGAAGTGCACCCCTAAGTTGACTAACCTAGGTGGTAATGTCTCTAGGAGACTAGCAACCCTAAAAGAGAATCTATTTTAGAAAATCTTAGATATGCCCCTCTAAGTTGACTAACTTAGGTAAGAGCGACTCAAATGGATAAGCAATCCTAATTGAGAAACAATTTTAGAAAACTTAGAAGTGCTCCTTAAAGCTGACTTACCTAGGTTGGAGCGTCTCAACCCTAAATGAGGATCGATTTAAGAATACCTAGAAGTGCTCCTCTAAGTTGACTAACGTAGGCAGGTATGATTTTATGGGACTAGTAACCCTAAATGAGAATTGCATTAAAAAAAATTGGAAGTGCTCCTTTGAGCTGACTAACCTAGGTAAGAGCATCTGTAGGGGAATAGCAACCCTAAATGAGAATCGATTTTAGAAAACTTGAAAGTGCTCCTTTAAGCTGACTAACCTAAGCAGGAGATCCTTTAAGGGACTAAGTAACCTTAAATAAGAATCAATTTGAGAAAACTTAGAAGTATTTCTCTAAGTTGACTAACCTAGCTGGGTGCAATTCTATGGGACTAGTAACCCTAAATGAGAATCAATTTTAGAAAACTTGGAAGTGCTCGTCTAAGTTGACTAACCTAAGTAAGAGCGTCTAGTACGAATCATAACCAAGAATAGATAAGGCCAGTCGCTGGAAGGGTCCAAGCTTTTAAAAGGCTCCAAAAAGGGTTAATGGGGAAAGGTATGAAAGAGTGACAAAGACGAATGGAATAGTAAGCAAAAACCCACGAGCAGCTTTAGAGAATATGACGCACTAATGGAGCTTCCGAGGACTCATGGCACAATTCAATATGATACACAAATTGGTCCAGTGCGGTTATTCACCACCTAACCTTACTTAAGGGAAATGATAAGAGTGATGCTGAGAGAAAATAAGTAGTGTTTATGCAAAGGAAAAAAAGCACTCAAGTGTATTGAAGGTAATCTAATAAGTTACAGCTACAAGTATAAGGGTATTTATATTGGTAAGTTAAGGCAACTTACCTAAAAAGGAAAAGACAATAAGGACATTTCCTAAAGAAGCAATGTATATGATATAAAACGATAAAAACAAATATACAAGGAAAACAATCATTGGTGCTACAGATTCTCCATATAATACCGTACATGTGGTGATGCTACATTAGCGAAATTGTTAGGGGATGCGACAAAAAGTATGGATAGGTGGGCTTATTCGAGTAAGGATGGCTAAGTTAGTTCGGATTCTCTGTCTTTTGGCTTCTTAGCAAGGATGATGCCGTGTTGTTGGTTGGCTCGGCATTAGAGTAATCATCAACTCGGCATAACATAGAATAATGGGCGGTCATACAACACGGCATTAAAGGTGACTTCGTAAGGAAGTACTCGACCTCAATAGGGATGGGTTGAAACAAAAGGATTCATCGTTCTAACCCCTTTAGTCCTCGGGCTTAACTGTGGGTTAGAGGTCTCATAGCTTTATTCCCATCACTCCCCCCGGGTTGCTTTGGATTTAAGATCAAATCCGAATGGTGTTCACTCAGTTCTCCGTCAAGGTGATATGGAATGAAGTCGGTAATGTTGAAGGCATCAAAAACCTCATAGTCCTCAGGTAGTTCCAACCTACAGGTGTTGTTACTGATTTTCTAAGGGATTTTGAAAAGCCCTTCTACTCTTGTAGATAATTTGTTCATCCTCTTGTTCAGGAACCGTTCCTTGCTGTGGTGTAGCCATACCAAGTCTCCTTGCTAAAATTGTTTGGCTGACCTATCCTTGGTCCTTTCTTGCATTCTTCTGGTAGCTTGGTCAATATGCCGAGTGACCTTGTCATAGATGTGCTAAAGAGATTGTACTCTAGCTAAGACATCAGGGTCCTCTTACGCGGTTGCTAGTATAGGGGTGTGGTCGAAGGATAACTCGGGATTGAATCCATAGACCACTTTAAAGAGAGTTTTCTTAGTGGTGTCATGTACAGTTCAATTATAAGTGAATTCGACCACCCATAGGCAAACATCCCAATCAGCTAAGTTCTTGCCTATTGTAGCTCAAAGCAGTGACCCCAAAGTACAATTAATCACCTCTATTTGGCCATTAGTTTAGGGATGACATGAGGTATTGAAGAGTAATTTGGTTCTCAACTAACATCACAGGGTCCTCTAAAAATGGCTCAAGAACTTCTGATCCCTATTAGAGACTATACTCCTTGGCATGCCATGTATCCATACAAAATTATACCCTTCAAGGAATTCAACTCATCTCACTTGTCACTTCGACAACTTGGTTTAACTTCGCAGGAACCTCAACAATTCATGGTCAGTATATATTGCAAATTCTCTCAGCAGTAAGTAATGTTGCTATACTTGCGTTGCTTGGATTAGTGCCAAAAGTTCCTTGTCATACATGGTGTAGTTCAGCTGTGATCCTCGAACCTTTTCACTGTGGAAGGCAATTGGTTGGCCTTTCTACATCAGGACAGCACCTATTCCAACACTCAATGCGTTGCATTCCAACTCAAAAATTTTGTTGAAGTTATGTAGTACTAACACTAGAGCAAAGGTTAATCTTTCTTTTACGTCCGCAAAACTTGTCTCCTCCCTTTCTCCCCATCGAAAGTCGGTGTTCTTTTTTATAAGTTTGGTAAGTGGTGTGGTGATGGTACTGAAATTCCTGATAAACCTTTTGTAAGACGAAGCTAGTCTATGGAAACTTCTTACGTTGGCACAAGTAATAAGAGTCAGCCACTCAACAATTGCTTTGATCTTCTCATTATCGACTCGCAAGCCTTCTCCACTAACTACATACCCCAAGAATACCACTTCCTCCTAGCAGAAGCAACACTTTTTCAAGTCGTCGAATAGTCTCTCAGTACGAAGGATATTTAAGAATAATCTAAGTGTTCACAATGATGCGGCATATCGGTACCGTAGACCAGGATGTTATCAAAGTACACCCCGACACACTTTTCTATGAGATGTCGTAGCACATGGTTCATAAGTCTCATGAAAGTGCTCGGGGCATTTGACAAGCCAAAGGGCATAACTATCTACTCATAAAGTCCATGTCAAGTTTTGAACGTAGTCTTCCACTCATCTCCTAACCTCATGCGGATTTGATAGTAGCCAAACTTAAGATCAATTTTACTAGAAATCTTGGCTCCACTCATCTCATCTAATATGTCTTCTAGCCTCGAGATTGAATACCTGTATTTGATCGTGATTTTGTTCATGGCTCGCCTGTCAACACACATTCGCTAAGTTCCATCCTTCTTTGACACTAAAAGTGTAAGCACAACAAAAGGGCTAAAACTCTCTCTCACATAACTTTTCTCCAACAACTCATTGACTTAACGTTGGAGTTCAGAAGCTTGCTCGAGATTCATTCGATAAGCTGGCTTATTCAAGAGTGCAGATCTAGGTATTAAGTCAATGCAGTGCTCTATGCCTCGAGTTGGGGGCAACCCCTCAGGTAACTGTTATAAGAACAGGTTGCCATAGTCATCTAGCAACCCCTTGATTTCCTAGGGAAGCTCACCCTACTCCTTCATTTCTAATAGTCGCCTAACCAACAATAAGGTTAGCTCGTCAGCATTGATGGCTTCTTGGAGCTTGACTTTACTCATCACGAGAGGTTTCTTTGATCTACGAGCAGGTTTCATCTGTAGCTTGTGAACTTCTCTCGGCAACATCAAATTTAGTGTGATCTTCCGGTCATCCTTTTCCAGCATATATGTGTTCATGTAGCTATCATGTATAACTCTCCTATCAAACAACCATGGCCTACCCAACAACATGTGGGAAGTGCACATAAGCAGTACATCATACAAGATCTAGTCAGAGTAATTCCCTATATTGATCAACAACAGCATTTTCCAAGTGACATATATTATATACCCTATTAACTTCACATATTTTATTGTCATTTGACTCCTTAATCTCATCATTAGCTATTATCTTATGAATCACAATCTCATTCTATACAAGATCAATCACTGAATTAGTCTTTGATTATACTTCCAATATAAATTTTGATTTATTCTCAAAATTGGTTCCTAATTATCCATCTACATCATTTCTTGCCATTCTATTCATTCCAATAATAACTGAGCCACTTAAATGTATCTTTTTCTTACAATCAACATTTGCTCCATGATTACCTCTAGTATTACATCCAATCCTTTTATATCCAAAACAACTAACTCTACAATCATCTCATGAGTATTTAGATTTACATTCCCAATTCTTTACTTTATGTTGCCTCACTCAATTAGTGCAACTTGTATTGCCTAGGATGTGCAACAGTCAGCAACTTCAGTTTTGAAACAAGATTGGCCAATGCCACATTGGTGCAACTTCTACTATCCACAATGAGAGCACTTATCTAATCATTCACCATGCAGGTGGTATGAAACAAATTCTCCCTCTGCTCCTCTAGTGAGGGTTCTACGTTCATAGTGCATTGGACTACCATGAGTAACTAGTCTAAGTCCTAGGGAAACACGTCTTCCTCAATCAATTCTTTCTCAGCATTTTCTTTCTCGGTAGGAAATTCTTCCTCCTCGAGTTCATCATCTGTACTTTCTACTTCTAACTTCAAGATGTTTCCCTTAATGACCATCTTCCTTCAATTCGAGCACTGGGTAGCCATATGTCAAAACCCTTAACACTTGAAGCACTTGATCTGGTTGGTCTTCCTGCCAGACCTTTACCCCTTCTCATACATTTAGGTCGACACTACATCTTCAGGACGGCCTTTTTGCTTAGCTCTAAAATCAACTCTTTTACTTGGCTTGATACTAGACTAAGTCGGTGACTTGCCTATCCTGGTCGGCTAGTCAGCATTTTGGTTGCTACTCGGCTCCTTCTTTGCCTCTCCACTCACTAGGCAATCTTAACAGCTTCATCCATTGTATCATATCATTGGAGCTCCATAATGTCTTGGATGTCTTCTCTCAATCCAGTAATAAACCTTGAGACTATTCAAGTGGGTGGTTCCTCCAATTTGCATCTTATCATAAGCATTTAGAATTCTTGAACATATTCATCAACAGTTCGACCTCCTTGTCTCAACTCATGAAGCTAAGTGAAAGTATCTTAGAGATACGTTTTTAGCACAAATCTGTTTTTGAGCATTCTCTTCATCTTAGGCTAAGTGTTAATCTCTCAGTACCCTTCTCTTCTTCTCATGGCCTAAAAATTCTTCCACTACATGACGACATAGACAAAGAATTCAACAGTAGTAGTCTTCACTTTCTCATAATCCCCATATTGATAATAATCAAATAAATGCTCTACCTTCTCTTCCTAATCCAGATACTCGTCAGCATTCCTAGATCCATTGAATGAGTACTTTCTTCATCTTAGGCCAAGTGTTAATGTCTCAGTACCCTTCTCTTCTTCTCATGGCCTGAAAATTCTTCCACCACATGACGACATAGCCGGAGAATTCAACAGTAGTAGTCCTCACTTTCTCATAATCCTCATATTGATTGTAATCAAATACATGCTCTACCTTCTCTTCCCAATCCAAATAACCGTCAGCATTACTAGATCCATTGAAATACGGAATCCAAAGCTTCACATAGTCGAATACTTTGGGGACTTGTATGTGCTCCTCTTCAAAATACTCTTCTTCCTCCTCATCAAGCTCTCTTAAGTTTATCCTTTGCCAGACTTGTTCGCCAACTCCTCCACCTCGAACTGGTCAAGTCAGGTTCTAACCTCTAACAGGTTGAGTAGCTTGTGGAGTGTTTTGCGTGGCCCTAATAGGTCAGCAAGACAGTGCATGAATAGCTCGGGTCAGATCTACCAAAAGGTTAGCTACCTCATCAAGTCTCTTGTCAATGCTTTTAGGAGTTCCTTGAGATTGGTGTCTATGGTGGACAACTCTACTATCATCACCAGTACTAACATTAATATTTAGGTTCGTCATTTTCCTTTTTTCCTCACATTTTCAAAATTCAAACAAACACTTTAGAAAGTAAACAGCTTATAACAGGGCAGTCAAATGAACACAGTAACTAACTCTGTTCCACACACGTAAAACAAAGCATGATAGAACTTCTAGAAGAACAAACTATAGTTCACATAAAACCTCCGTTATGATACTAAGATAGTGCGAACCATGACCAAGAACAGATAAGGCCAGTCATTGGATGGGTCCAAGCTTGTAAAAAGCTTGAAAAAGGGTTAATGGGGAAAGGTACGAAAAGAGTGACAAAGACGAATGGAACCGTAAGCAAAAACCCCATGAATAGCTCCATGAGATATGATCCACCAATGGAACTTCTAAGGACTCATGGCACAATTCAATATGACGCATAAATTGGTCCAGTGAGGTTACTCACCACCTAACCTTACTTAAGGGAAATGATAAGAGTGATGCCGAGAGTAAACAAGTAGTATTTATGTAAGGAAGAAAGCATTCAAGTGTATTAAATGTAATCTAATAAGTTACAGCTACAAGTACATGGGTATTTATACCCATAAGTTAGGGCAACTTACCTAAAAGGGAAAAGACAATAAGGACATTTCCTAAAGAAGCAATGTATATGATATAAAAGGGTAAAAACGAATATACAAGGAAAATAATCATTGGTGCTACAAATTCTCCATACGATACTGTACACGTAGCGATGCTACATTAGCGAGGTTATTAGGGGATGCAGACAAAAAGTACAAATAGGTAGGCTTGTCCAAGTAGGGATAGCCTAGTCAATTCGGATTCTCTATCTCTTGGCTTCTCCGTAAGGATGATGCCGAGTTATTGGTTGGCTTCACATTAAAGTAATCATCAACTCGGCATAACATAAAATAATAGGCAGTCATACAACATGGCATTAAAGGTAACTTGGTAAGGAAGTAATCGGCTTTAGCTTCAGCCTCGGCAGGGGTGAATTGGAACATAAGGATTTATCGTGCCAACCCCTCTAATCCTCGGGCTCGACTATAGGTCAGAGGTCCCATAGTTTAATTCCCATCAATGTCCCTAAGGGAATAGTAACCCTAAATGAGAATCAATTTTAGAAAACTTGGAAGTGCTCCTTTAAGTTGACTAACTTAGGCGGGAGCTCTTCTAGGGGATCGGCAACTATAAATAAGAATCAATTTGAGAACACTTGGAAGTGCACCTCTGAGCTGACTAACATAAGCTGGAGTGAATCTCGGGAACTAATAACCCTAAATGAGAATCAATTTAAGAAAACTAGGAAATACTTCTCTAAACTGACTAAGCTAGATAAGAGCATCACTTAAGGACTAGCAACCCTAATTGAAAATCAATTTTAGAAATCTTACTGGTACTCTTCTAAGTTGACTAACCTAGGTGGGAGCGTCTTTAAGGATTAGTAACCTTAAATAAGAATCGATTCGGGAGAACTTGAAAGTGTTCCTTTGAGCTGACTAACCAAAGTGTGAGCGTCTCTAAGGGACCAGCAACCTTAAATGAGGATCGATTTTAAAAAACTTGAAAGTGGTCCTCTAAGCTAACTAACATAGGTAGGAGCGTCCTAAGGGGACTAACATCCCTAAATGAGAATCATAAAACTTAAAAGTGCTCCTTAGAGCTATCTAACTTAGGTAAGAGCATTACTAAGGGACTAGCAACCCTAAATAAGAATTGATTTGAGAAAACCTAGAAGAGCTCCTTTATGCTGACTAACCTAGGCATAAACATCTCAAGGGAACTAGTAACCTTAAAAGAATATTGATTTAAGAAAACCTGGAAGTATTTCTCTAAGCTGACTGACTTAGATAGGAGTGTCTCTAAGTGACTAATAACCTTAAATGAGAATTGATTTTAGAAAACCTAAAACTACTCCCCTAAGTACACTAACCTAAGTAGGAGCATCTCTTAGGGACTACGAACCCTAATTGAGAATCAATTTTAGAAAACCTGGAAGTACTCGTCTGAGCTTAATGATACAGGTGAGAGCATTTCTAGTGTACTAATAGCCTTAAGTAAGAATTGATTTGAGAAAACCTAAAAGTGCTCCTTTGAGTTGACTAAGCTTAGCAGGAGTATCTCTAGGAGAGTAGCAACCTAGTATGAGAATTAATTTTGGAAAACCTAGATGTGTACCTATGAGCTAACTAACCTAGGTGGGAGTGTTTCTAAGAGACTAGCGACCCTATATGAGAATCGATTTTAGCAAACCTAGAAATGCACCTCATAGCTAACTAACCTCAATAAGTACGTCTTTAGGGTACTAGCAACCCTACAAGAAAATAGATTTTAGAAAACTTACTCTAAGCTAAATAACCTAAGCGTAAGGGTCTCTAGGGCAAATCTTAAATAAGAATCAATTTAAGAGAACTTAGAAATGCTCCTTTGAGCCGACCAACCTAACCAGGAGTATCTCTAGGGGACTAGCAACCCTAAATGAGAATCTATTTTGAAAAACTTAAAAGTACTCTGAGCATAAAAACCTAGGCAGGAGTGCCACTAAGCGACTAGCAACCCTAAGTGAGAGTCAATTTTAGATAACATAAAAGTGCTCATTTGAGCTAATTAACCTAGGTGAGAGCATCTCCAAATGATTAGCAACACCAAATAAGAATTGATCTTGAGAAAACCTAGAAGTGCACCTCTAAGCTAATTAACTTAGGTAGAAGTGTCTCTAGGGGACTAGCAACCCTAAAAGAGAATAGATTTTTGAAAATCCTGGAAGTACCCCTCAAAGCTAACTAACCTAAGTAAGAGCATCTCAAGGAGACTAGCAACCCTAAATGAGAATCGATTTTAGATAACCCGAAAATGCTCCTTTAAGTTAACTAAACTAAGTAAGAGTGTCTCAAACCTAAATGAGAATCGACTTGAGAAAATGAAGAAGTAATCGTTTGAGCTGACTAACTTAGGTGTGAAAGATTTTAGGGGACTAGCAACCCTAAATTAGAATCAATTTTAGAAAACCTAAAAGTGCTCCTTTGAGTTAACTAACTTAGGTAGGAGCATTACTAGGACTAGCAACCCTAAATGAAAATCGATTTTAGAGAACCTAAAATAACTCCTCTAAACTAAGTGTCCTAAGTGGGACCATCTCCAAGGGATTAGTAACCTTAAATAAGAATCGATTTGAGAAAACCTAAAAAGGATCCTTTGAGTTGACTAACTTAAGCTAGACTATGCCTAAGGCACTAGTAATCTTAAATGAGAATAGATTTTAAAAAACCTAAAAGTGCTCCTCTATGCTAACTAACTTATGCAGTAGCATCATCAGGGGACTAATAACCTTACATGAGAAACAATTTCAAAAAACTTGGAAGTGCTCCCTTGAGCTGACTAACCTAGGCAGGAGCATCTTAAGAGGACTAGTAGCCTAGAATCGATTTAAGAGAACTTAGAAGTGCACCTCAAATCTGATTAACCTAGGCGGGAACGCCTCTAAGGGACTAGTAACCCTAAATGAAAATTGATTTAAGAAAACTTAGAAGTGCTTCTCTGAGTTGACTAACTTAAAAAGGAGCGTCACTTGGGGACTAACAACCTTAAATGAAAATCAATTTTAGAAAACCTGGAAGTACTCCTCTTAGCTGACTAACTTAGGCAAAAGCCTCTCTAGGGGATAAATAAACCCCGAAAAAGAATTGGTTTGAGAGAACTTAGAAATGACCCTTTAAGCTGACTAATCTAAGCGAAAACGTTTCTTGGGGACTAGCAACCCTAAATGAGAATCAGTTTTAAAAAACCTAAAAGTGCTCCTTAATGCTGACTAACATAGGTAAGAGTGTCCTTAAGAGACTAGTAACCTTAAATGAGAATAGATTTTAGAAAACTTGGATGTACTCCTTTGAGTTAACTAACCAAGGTAGTAGCATCATTAACGGACAAGTAACCTTAAATAAGAATTGATTTGAGAATACCTGAAAGTGCTCCTCTAAGCCAACTAACCTATACAGGAACATTCCTAGATAACTCGTAACCTTAAATGAAAATCGATTTAAGAAAAGCAGGAAATTCTTCTCTAAGCAAACTAACCTAAGTAAGATCATCTCTAGGGGACAAGCAACCCCCCATGAGAACGGATTTTGGAAATCATAGAACGTTCTTCTAAGTAGACTAACATAGGCTAGAGAATCTCTAAAGGACTGGTAACCATAAATGAGAATCGATTTTAGAAATGGTAGAAGTGCTCATCTAAGTTGATTAACCTAGGCATGAATGTTTCTAGGAGACTAGCAACCCTAAATATGAATTGATTTGACAGAACCCAAAGGTGCTCCTCTAAACTGACTAACCAAGGTGGAAGCATCTCCCAAAGAGTTGCAACACTAAATGAGAATCGATTTGGGAAAACCTAGAAGTGCTCCTTTGAGCTGACTAACCTTGGCTAGAGCATTTTTATGGGAGTAACAACCCTAAATGAGAATCGATTTTAGAAAACTTGTAAGTACTCCTCTAAGCTGACTAACCAAGGCGGGTGTAATTCTAGGGGACTAGCAACCTTAAATCAAAATCGATTTTTGAAAACTTAGAAGTGCTCCTCTGAGTTGACTAACCTAAGTGAGAGCAATTTTAGGGGACTAGCAACCTTAAAATGAGAATCGATTTTAGAAAACCTAGAAATGCTCCTCTAAGCTAACTAACTTAGGTAGGAGAATCATTAGGGGACTAGCAAACCTAAATGAAAATCAATTTTAGAGAACTTAGAAGTACTCCTTTGAGTTAACTAACCTAAGCAGGAGCGTCTCTAGGGGATAAGCAAACATAAATAAGAATCAATTTGAGAGAACTTGGAAGAGTTCCACTGAGTTGACAACCTAAGCAAGAGCGTCCCTAGGGGATTGGTAACCTTAAATGAGAATCGATTTTGAAAAACCTGAAAGTGCTCCTCTATGCTAACTAACCAAAGCTTTAGCATCCTAAAGGGACTATCAACCTTAAATATGAATCATTTTAGAAAACTTGGAAGTGCTCCTTTGAGTTGACTAACCTAGGTAGGAGCTTCCCTAAGAGACTAACAAACTCTAAATAAGAATTAATGTGTGAAAACCTAGAAGAGTGCTTCTGAGTGTAGACATCTCATTTTTGCCAATTGTTTTAGTAATTTTATTGAGCTAAAAACATTAAAAATAATAAATAACAAATAAAAATAAAAAATAATAACAAAAATAATAAAAATAAAAATAAAGTATCAAGTCAAGACATTTTGAGTTAAGTCGTGTCAAGTTAAGTTATAGCAAGTCCAATTGAGTTAAGATGAGTCGAGTCAAGATAAGTCGGATTATTTAAGGTCGAATCAGATAATGGTATATGTTCAATTTAATAAATTCTAAGTCATTGAAGGATCAAGCTTGATTAAAATATTTTAGTCCAGTTCGATGTAAAGTAGATTTTTTTTGTCTAAATTATATTGGGCTAGAATAAACTTAGGATTTATTAAGTGAATTATTAGGCTAAATCCAATTGGACTAAGTCGAGCCCAAAAAATAGAATGCCCAAATAAGGTTTTTAGAAACTAGGTCGAATCTTCATTGTATCTTTCATTTGTTAAGAACAAATCTATAATTAAAATATATGAAAGAATCAATAGTGGATATTATAAATAAGAATTCGATGGTGAAGTTTAGGACATTTTAATTTTTTCTCACTATACTTACCTAATCACATTACATGATTAGCCCCAAACCCATAATTCATTGCCCACACCTTGTACGTATGATCATTGTCCATTGTCATACTTATTGAATTCTACACCAACCACTGCTACAACCCACCAAGGCATTACACACCAAATTCTATAGCAACCACTGTACACACCAAATTCCATATATGCCAACCTACTCATCGAACCACAATTCACTTATACGCTACGGTAGCCCCGATCCCTTACATAAACCAAGCACCCTCACAAGTCAATAGCCAAGCCCTAACACAGCTACACACATAGCACTCACTAACTGCACATTTATCTTACGTCCTCTCACACCATTGATTTCACAAATGAACACACAATTACCACTTACTAACGTCTGCACATTTATCTACTGTTGCATACACATGTTGATTACATACCATCTACTGTTGCATACACTGCATACAAGCATGAGCACGACGTATGCTACACAGTATATAATCCATTACTACACACAAGACTCGACTCTTTTTGATAAAAAAAATTATTATTTTATTTTATTGTTATTTTATTAACTAATTATTTTTAATAATTAATTTTCTTTAAAGTATAGGTTTTTTATTTTGTTTTTATATTGCTTGTTTTTTAGATAATCTTAATTTTTAATAAATTTAATTAAACCACATTTTTTGGTAAAATTGCATTTTTTTGAAAAATAAGCGTATCTCTTATCTGAGATCTGTATCTTCGAAGAAGATACGTATCTTAATGTATCTAGCATATAGGATTTCGAAAAAACACATATCTTAGTATATCTTGCATGAAAGATTTAAGAAAAAAACCTTTTAATACGTAGTGATTTAAAAAAAATATTAATAATAAAAATTAAAAAATATTAATTAGGATTTTCAAAAAGATTTAGTTAGTTAGGTTTTTTATTTAAAAAGATAGATCTATGAAATTAGATTTTTGTTAGGTATTTTTAAAAAAATAATAAATGGCTAATTAAACGTAAATCTGGCTCAATTTTTAAAAATATAAAAATCCATTTACTAAATATTTTATAAAAAAGAAACTATGTTAATTTGACCCCAACTAATGGCTACATAGGCACATTTAGAGCAATTGTATAAAAATTATTTTTTTTTTCCTTTTTCTTGACAAGTTTGTAATAAAAATAATGAAAAATTCATTTTAGTTATATTTTGTACATCTCTACATATCTTAGAATTTTTATAGAAAAATATAAAAATAAAGCCCATTAATTGATTTTTTTATTTTATTTTTACATAGTGACTTAGTCTTAATAGATTAACCCCTGAACTTAATTTTTCTAGTTATTTTTCTAAAAATTATTATTTTTATAAAATATGCAAACCAGTGACCAAATTAAGGTTTTCCCACTTGAAAACCCTAATTTAATTTTTTACCAATTTTACTAGTTAGCGACTCCAATTTTTCAAAATATTTTTTTTTGAAAACCTTTTTTAAAGAAAAATGTTTCTTTAATTTTATATCAAGTAATCTATATTAAGTAGGTTGAGTTTAATATGAATTAAATTAAAGAAAACGAAATAAGGCTCAACAAAATTGGCTACTTCACTAAGGAAGCCTGATAGGCTAACCATGTAAAAATTAAAAAATTAATTGATGAGCTTTTTGTATTATATTTTTTCTTTTATTATATTGTAGTTATACCAACTAGTTTTTAGTGATACAGGCCTTAAGACAAAACCGACCTAATGGGCCCCTATTAGGGAATTTGGGGCAAGGGGGGGAAGGGGGAAGGCAGTGCAGTTATTAGCAATCATTTGCATGTTTAGATGTAGTCAAACTTAGGCCACCTTAGGAACTTAAAATGGGTTGCCATTGTATAACCCTTAAGTCGCTAAGGTCTTTACTCCCGCCTAACAGTGATAGGCGAGCCTACTTAAGCTTCGATATAGCCTACTAGGTTTTTCTTCGAAAATCCTTGAAGCTATAGAGCTTGAGATCCATAGACCTCACCCTCTTACATCATTCTTTTTGAAAAAAGGATAGTTATTTCTAAAATATAGGAAAAACTTGATTAATTCACAATCGGTTCATCATCCTTTTTTAAAAAAAAAAAAAAGGTTAGTAACCCTTATATATATATAAGTATACACGAGCTTTATTTTTTTAATTTTGAAAATACTTATATGTAAGGGTGCTCCTTGATCATAGATTCATAATACTTCCTATAATTTATTAATTACTAGCCCCTATTGTATTACATGTATGGGTAGCATATTGCATTTTTTATTTATGCTTATTTCTATTTGATTGCTTTTTTATTTCTTATATTATATGTGTTTTATTTTTACATTGCGTCTTAGTGAGTAAAAGGCTGTATAATTTTATTTAAAAAAAAAACATTTAGAAAAAGCTACAAAATTATTAATATCATGTAGTCTTTTGTAAAGTTAATAGCTTCATTGTAAATAATTCCATCATTTCTTGTTTTATGTAATAGAGATATGGAAAGTCAAGGTAGTGTCAATCCCGTGCTCATCCATGAGGTCCAATTGGATAAGTATTCTTTCCCCGATACTATCTTCAAAGACTGGTTGAATCAGCTTTGACCCGCCAAGCATGATCACATTCACAAGAAGATTGGGTCAATCATGTCCCTCATGCGGGTCCAACTCTACTAGCCTCTAATTTAAGCCCCTATCCATTACAGGGATCTAGAATCTGCAGCTTTCAAGTTTAACCCACATGTGTTGACGCCCACTTTAGAAGAATACTCGCAATTACTTAGTACTCCGCCTCTCAAAGTAGGCATAACTATCTCAGATCTCAGAGTCCAACCTAAGAAAGCCTTCATGACCTTATTGGAGTCAAAAAGGCAACCTTGGCACCGTTCTTATCTTCAGAGGGTAAGAAGTGTCTCAGCATCTTAAGACTAGTATAATGGTTTTCAAGCCTAGACGCTTATCAGAAACATTGTTAGATCTTTTATAGGGGATATGAATTATGAGCTGAAAAGAGGGTAAACACCTTTATCATAGCTGACTAGTAGCATTTGGGATAGTAACGTTTCTCGTTAGATACAATTAAGTCCATTACAAGGTAGTTGAGCTAGTAACCCAATTCTTAACTGGTAAATCCTATATACCGGTGTTATTAGCAGAGCAATTTAGGACACTCACTCACTTGAGGAAGTAGGGACATAAGTACTTCACAACTAACCCTATAGTCCTTACTGTATGGTTTCTTAGTCACACATAAGGGTATGGAGGGAATCTTCTCAAATTATCCCTGACTGAAAATGTGAATCTAATATGCAACTTTACCTATCACCTCAAGGTTCCAGATGAAACTCAGTTTAAAGAATGGGTATCGGTCATAAGCAAGATGCAGCTAATAGATTTTATGTAGACAGCCAAGTGGAGTAATTGCATTCAAGCAATCTTAAGGTACGTCGATTATGCAGGGGTCCCTATCATAAACATTATAAGCTGTACAAGGTACTTCCTAACCTGTATCACTAAACAATTGAGTCCCCTTCAAGAGATAGCATATAGAGACTCCTTGGATGATGTCACATTAAGTTATCAAGATCCTTTCTTACCTACAACTACTTTGATTTAATGACTAGCAAAACTCATGAAGCTGTAGGAATGGAAGGAAGTTAAGAAAATAGTTAATGTAGGAACTTTGAGGGGCAAAGTTGGAGAATATCGAGCCACTAAGCAGTTTATCTATGATCAATTGGAGAAGACTAGAAAGAAATTGTATGAAGCTCTAGACGTATTTAGATACAAGTTAGAGCCAAAATACCTTTCGCCTACTGAGTAGGCCTATCGAGACACCATACGAGCTAGAGTTGAAGCCTAATTCCAAGAATGCAAGAGAATCATTGAAGAATTAAAGATGGATAATAGGAGATTGTTGAAAGGGAATCAATTGTTAAGGAGTAAGATTTAAGAAAGAGATATTATAGTCCAAAAGCTTATGAGAGAAGTTGATGAAGCCCATCTTAGCCAGATCCATTGACTTTTATAAATATAGGATTTGATTTTTTTTTCTTCTTTTTAGAAAGATTAGTTAGGAGTTTGTTTCGTTTTCTCTTAGTCCGTTGTATAGGATGGATTTTGCAATTATTAATAAATTTGCTCCTTCATTAAACCAAAACCTTTATTGATTACATAGTCTTTTACTCATTTTTTTTTTTTTACTTTCTTGATAGTTGCCTTTTAAATAAAAAATGAAAAAATAAAAAAAAGGAAAAAAAAAAACAAGAAAACAAGCAATAAAAAATTTTAAAAAAAGAGAGAGAAAAGAATAAAACAACAAAATTTTAGTTTACAAAGATATCTAAAACTTGGGTTTTCGTTTAAGATTTTGAAAATAGCACCCAAGTAAGCAAACTTAACTAAAAGCTCGATATTCACTTGTCTTAAGGCAAGAATGTCAACTTAAGGCATTGGAAATGTTAGTCAAGCTGAACCTGACCCAAGAGTTGTAACCTTAGAAGAAAACATGAACAAGATGGCTGAACAAATCTAAGCTCTCACTCGGGCTATTGGAATTCTCAATGACAGGCAAGCATCTTAAGTCAACTAAAATCAAAATGTAGAAGCAATTCCTCACCTTGAATTAGAAGATTCAAAATCGGTTTCCAACGCTAAGATATGGAGGAAAGAGATTGAGGAAAAACACCGAGTGATGGAAAAAAAGTTTATGCAAAAGTTGACTAAGAAGATAAAAACCCTAGAAATGGTTAACAAGTTTGAGCATATGGGAATGATTAATTTACCAACGTATGAAGAAGATGATTTCCTATAAAGATTTAAGGTGCTAGAATTCGAGAAATATGATGGGACTAGCTGCTTAAAGCTCCACACTAGGTTATACATTAGAAAGATGGGAAAAATACATGAAATACCATAAGGAAATGGTCCAAACCTTTTAAGATAGCTTGACTGAGCCTGCTTTAACTCAGTATGCTCAACTGGACTTAAATGAGATTGACACATGGGATAAGCTAGCTTGAGCTTTCTATAACCAGTATAAGTTCACTATCAAGGTGGCCCTATCTATGTGGGATTTGAATAATCTATGAAAGAAGGCCAATGAAATCTTTAAGGAGTACGCTTAAAGATGGAGGGGCATGGCAGCTATGGTGATTCCACCCTTAATAGAGAAAGATTTGACTTTTGCCTTCATCAATACTTTTGAACACGCGTACTATCAACATTTGGTTGGATACCCTACCTTTAATTTTGCAAAAATTGTAGCCTTAGGGTAACAAATTGAGGAAGCTATTGCTATTGGAAGGCTTCTTAATCTTGAAGTAGCTAAGAAGAAGATGCCTCCCGTGATCTTTTTTAATAAAGCCAAAGAAGCTACTATGAGCATTGTCAACACCGAAAACCTTATTAGACCGGTAGCCCTAGTAGCCATGATAGGAGGATCAAATCCCCCACCAAATCCAAGTCAAAATAACTGCTCACAAAGGAGACAGTTTACCCATATCTCCATTCCTCTAAGCCAAGTTCTTACACAACTAAGGAAGGAGAATCTCTTGACATTTGAAATGCCTAAGGAGGGACAAAGACTGAAGAACTACAATGCAAAGCTCCATTGCGATTATCATTTAGGGCAAGTAGGGCATTCTATAAACCAATGTTGGAGACTTAGACATAAGATCTAGGATCTTATTGGTGCCAAATTGATTCAATTAGATTTCATTCAAACTCCCACTCCTAATGTGGGTAACAATCCTCTATTAGATCATAGATGCTCAATTAACATGATCATTATTGAAGTATCTGAACTAGAAGTTGATTTAGATGGTCTTCCCATCACTATTAAAGAGGTAGCTTGGAATCTAAGGTAAGTTGGGCACTTGTAGAATATGAATCTTAGAGATAGAACCCGGACTAGACTAGCAATATATCAATGCTAAAAGATGGGAAGTTAAGGAAAGCTGACATTATGGCTATGATGGTTCCAAAACTATGAAAAAAGTGTACTTAGAAGGAGCTTAGAGAAAGGTATGAAGCTGGAGATCTAAATATTGACACCTTAGGAAAGCCGTCAGGAAAGTTTAAGTGTTTAGTCGATTATGCTAGTTCACTCGTAGTATATGTTGATGAACCACCTATCGGATGGGGTCCTAAATTTGAGGAAGATGACAAGCTTATTGCAAAAGCTAAGAAGATAGCTGAGATGGTTGGAATGATTGGAGGTGGGCTTAAACCTTTGGTTTTTGAGTATTATAGGAAGAATGAGAAGGTTAAGGAATTAAGTAAGCTCAAGAAAATTGTTTTTAATCTCCTGATAGCTCTAGAAAATTACAAAGTAGCCCTTCTAGATTATCAAACAGTAAATCAAATAGCCAGGTCTTCATCACCTACAGTTGGAGGGCTTACATGCTTGGGACGAGTCTATGACTAGAATGAAGAGGCCAAGAGGAAGACTATTACGAATGAGGCTTCTCAAAAGATCTTTGAAGATACATATGAGAAAGATCAGAATGCTACCAAGAAGATAGTGAAAGCCAATAAGTACAAGATTATGGATTAGTTAACCAAAGTACTAGCCCAGATTTCCCTAATGGGCTTACTATTATCATCAGATACTCACAAGGAAGCTTTGATCAAAATTCTGAAGGATGTCAAAGTATCTAAAAGGATTTCCACTGAGAAGCTAGGATTGGTGGTGAATTCAATATTTATAATGGATCAAATTTCATTCTCACCGAATGAGCTAAGTGAAGAAGGAGACCAGCACATGAAGCCCCTTTTCATAGCAGTCAAGTGTATAGGGAAAGTGGTCACTTGAGTATTGATAGATATTGGGACTTCACTGAATGTATGTCTATTGGCAACACTAAATTTGCTTGGAGTAGGTTTGGCTGAGATAAAGCCTAGCTCGATTTTAGTAAGGGCTTTTAATGGATAAAAAAGGGAGATACTTAGAGAAATTGGGCTGCCAGTCGAGATCGGTCTACAAATGTTCACTATTCCATTTCAAGTCTTAGATATGCCTCAAACTTTCAATCTTCTATTAAGGAGGCCATAGATTCACTCAGTAGGGGCAATTCCATCTAATCTATATCAAAGGTGAAATTTATAGCTAATAGGTAGCTAATTACTATTCTCAAGGAGCAGGATTACTAGATTTAAAAAGACACGGCTATTCCATATGTCGGGAGTGAAGAACTAGAGGAACCAGGGTTGCAAAATTTTTTATGAGGTCAACATAATTGAAGTGTTAAAGCAGTGGGCATGAGGTCGTTCAAAACAACCTAAGCAGCAGATTGGAACATTCAGGCTTTAATATAAGCTTACTAAAGAGAAGATTCAAGAAATGAAGGCCAAAACCAAGGGGAAGAGAAGAGATCAACTGTACCATGCTCATATGGATTTTCCAAACATTCATCAAACATTGCTAGTGCCAGCACGTGTTCAAGAACTTAAAGTAGCTAGTTTATCTGAGACTTTGGCTCAGCAATGCAATATCAATCTAGACAAGAAGAAAGATATCGACATCCTAGTTTCCTTATGCAACTAGTTTTCCATTCCTGTTAATAGGTCTCTTTAGAAAAGAAATATTAGATCAATTAGGAGCATTCAATTTCAATAGTTAGTCCGATTAGTTAGGCCTTTTCTTTCAGACAATTTGAGTTCATTCAATAAAATTAGTTCATTTCCTTCTATCAATTCTTCCTTATTATTTATTCATTATCCTTTTGCTTTTTCTTTTTCCTTTACTCTTCAAATCTGATAAAAACGATGAACATAATAGATATCTCGCATATGTAAAAAATGAAAGTACCAATATCACCTTTAACCCTGCTGGGTCAGACATTAGAGATGATATTGAGACTCTAAGCGAAATACAAGAGAGTTGGCGTCGATTTGAACAGAGTAGGGTGATTATTGATGAACCAATAGTTGTAATCAATTTAGGGACATAAGAGAATCCACGAAACTTGAAAATTGATAGTAATTTAGTAGATGATCAAAAATAGGAGTTGTCGCAATTATTATCAAAATACTTAAACGTATTCACTTGGTCTTATGAGGATATGCCCAGTTTGGATTTGTCCATTGTAGTTCACAAATTACCAACAAGAGAAGATATTAAGCTGAAAAGGCAAAAGCTTAGGCAGTTTAGGCTAGATATACTCCTTAAAATAAAAGAAGAAGTGACAAAATTACTAGAAGTCAAGTTCATAGAAGTGTTTGATTACCCTGAATGGCTAGTTAATGTGGTGCTAGTGCTGAAGAAAAAAGGGAAAATTAGGGTATGTGTGGACTTCTACAATTTAAACAAAGCGACACTTAAGGATAACTTCCCTTTGCTGCACATTGACATATTAGTGGACAACACGGCCGGGAATCATCTTTTCTCGTTTATGGATGGTTTCTTGGGATATAATCAAATCAAGATAGCAAAAGAAAATAAAATTAAAACCACTTTTGTTACCACTTGGGGAACGTTTTGTTATCATGTTATGCCTTTCGGGTTGAAGAATACTAAGGCAACGTATCAATGTACTATGGTTGCCTTGTTTCATGATATGATGCACTGAGAAATTAAAGTTTATGTAGATGATATGATTGCCAAATCTAAGAAGTGTGAGAATCACATTGATATTTTGCATAAACTATTTGAGCAGCAGAGGAAGTTTCAACTGAAACTAAGCTCAGAAAAGTACACATTTAGAGTAACCTCGGGCAAATTGTTAGGTTTTGTAGTCAGTAGAAGAGGGATCGAGGTAGATCCAGACAAAGTCAAGGCAATTGTAAACATGCCTACGCTGAAGACTGTAAAAGAAGTACAGGGATTGTTGAATTACATCGCTCGGTTTGTATCATAGCTAATCAATAAATGTAAGCCGTTATTCAAACTTTTGAGAAAGAATGTAGAGATAGAATGGGATGAAGAGTATGAGTAAGCATTTGTTGAAATCAAGGAGTATCTCATGAATCCTTTGGTATTGGTCACTTATATACCGAAACGGCCATTAATTCTCTACTTGGAGATTCTTCCTTAATCAATGGGATGTATGTTGGGGTAGAAAGATGAAACAAGTAGAAAAGAGCATCTTATATATTACTTAAGCAAGAAGTTCATAGAAGGTGAATAGAAATACTCAGAGGTAAAAGGAACGTATTATGCCTTAGTATGAGTGATGCATAGGCTCAAGCAATATACTCTCTATTATTTAGTAGAGTTATTAACCAAACATGACCCGTTGAGGTATTTAGCAGAAAAGACAGTATTGATTGAGAGAATATCGAAGTGGTAGATGCCGTTATCCAATTTTGATATCAAATATGTAAGTCTAAGTATAGTCAAAGGGCAGGCAGTAGCCGATCAACTGGAAAAATACCTACTAAAAGATGATAATGATGGTTCAAAAGCTTAATTTCTTGATGAAAATGTGATGGTGGCAAATGAACTAAGTGGTGAGAAATCAAAATGGAGAATGTATTTTGATGGAGCAACTAATGTGTTCAGATGTGGGATAAAAGTAGTACTGATATCACTTGAGGATAATCATTTCCCTATGGTAGCAAGGTTAACATTTCCATACATAAACAACATGAAAGAATAAAAAGCCTATATTTTAGGGCTCAAAATGGAGCTAGACATGGGAATACAAAGGCTTGAATTGTATGTAGATTATTCTCTTATAATTCTCCAGATCTTAGGAGAATATAAGACGAAAGACGAGAAGTTGATACCTTATCATGAACATTTAGGAAAGCTAGTTGAAAGATTTCAAGAAATTTTATTCACTTACATTTCAAGAACCTAGAATCAATTTGTTGATGCACTCGCTACGTTAGTATCAATGGTGAAAGTCATGGATGGGATAGAAATTTACCCCATGAAGATTGAAGTAGAAGAAAGGTCATCTTTTTGCCTAACCATTGGAGAGAAGGAACCAAAGAAGCCCTGGTATATGATATCAAGAGGTTACTTCAAATGGATGAGTTCCCTAATGAAGTTGATAGAAAAGATAGAAAAGTTTTAAGAAGATTGGCTGCTCATTTCCTGTTAAGTAGAGCTATATTGTACAAAAGATCACCAGATACAATATTGCTAAGGTGTGTAGATGAAGAAGAAGTTGCTAAATTAATGAAAGAAGTGCATGAGGGAGTCTATAGTCCTCATATGAATGGATACATGTTAGCCAAGAAAATTATGAGGATGGGATATTTTTGGATGACGATGGTATAAGACTATACTACCATAAGGCATTGTCACCTGTGTCGAGTATTTGCTAATGAAATCAATGCTCCTCCCTAAGAATTGCATGTATTGTTGGCTCCTTGGCTTTTCTCGATGTAAGGGATGGATATGAACAGTCCAATTTTGCCAATGGCTTTAAATGGGCATAGATTCATTCTAGACGCAATTGATTACTTTACTAAGTGGGTAAATGCAGCATCGTATGCTACTATGACCAAAGGAGTAGTAGTCAGGTTCTTAAGAAGAGATATCATTGCCAAATACGGTACGCTCAAGTCTATTATTATAGACAACGAGACAAATTTGAACAACAAGCTAATGGTTGACATATGTAACCAATTTAAGACCAATCTCAGAAACTCAACTCCGTATCAACCTCGAATAAATGGGGCAATTGAACCTACTAATAAAAATATTAAGAGAATCATTGAGAAGATGGCAATCACTTATAGAGATTGGCATAAGATACTTCCCTTTGCTCTTATGGCTTACAAAACCTTAGTCAAAACCTCTATAGGTGCAACACCTTATTCATTGGTATTTGGAACTGAAGTGGTGCTACCGATGGAAGTAGAAATAACATTGTTTCGAGTGCTAGTAGAAATTCAGCTCAATGAATCGGAGTAGGTAAAGAAATGAATGAAGCATTTGAACCTCATAGATGAGAGGAGACTTGTTACAATATGTCATAGTCGGTACTATCAACAATCGATAATCTAAGCCTTTAACAAGAAAGTGTGGCCGAAGTACTTCAAGTAAGGAGACTTGATGTTAAAAAAACTACTACCGAATGCAAAAGACCTTAGGGGCAAATTTGCTTCGAACTACGAAGGCCCTTATGTGGTGAAAAGGGTGTTGTCAAGAGATGTATTAATGTTGATAGAAATGGATGACCCGGAATTAAGGGAACTTATGAATTCAGATGTAGTCAAATTGTATTATCCATTAAAATTGAGTTCAATAAAGATTCCAATTTTTCTTGAGAACTGTTTGTGGTTAATCTTTCATCGTTTACAAGTAAAGTTGATATCCATGAATGTTCTCCAATTCGGATGGCCATCGACTGACAAACACTTCACCAATAAACACTTGTAAACCATGTTTCTTAGCCTCATACACTTAAACACAAAACACTTACAAATGAATCTGAGACACCAAATGAATAGAAATCGAATGTTCTTAATGATTTAATCTTGTTTCTTTCGAAAAGAGATTTATTTTTCAAGAATCATGGAGAGGTGGAAATTGAGACTTAACAATGACAAAAGCAGAATCATAGCATGAGCATGGTATAGTCGAGCAAAAGGTTTCAATCATGAAGAAGACCTTATTCTAAAAAAGAAAAAAAGAAGATAGAAAAAAGTAAAAAGAAAAAAAAAAGAGAAGAAAAAAAAAAGAAAAAAGAAAAGGAAAAGAAGCAAGCCTAATACTTTGGTGATATTCTGTAATCTGAATGAGTGAATATGGGGGGTCAACATGTGGTATACTGATTGGTTTCTATCTACGAAATTCTCCATTCCTAAGAAAAATGATCTTAAAAGTACTTAAAAGAGATATTTAAGAGAAAACAAGTTTTATTTTAAATCTCGAAGAGATCTATTCTCTTCGAATCATCTTATAAATAAAGACAAGTTTTTTTGAAATCTCAAAGAAATCTATCTTCTTCAGATTATCCACCAAGCCAAAACAAGTTAATTAACCCCTAGTGATTTTTAGCCCTATCCTTCCAAGATAGGCACCACTAAGCCCTATCCTTCCAAGATAGGCACCATTCAGCCTTATCCTTCGAAGATAGGCCCCCTGAAGACTTTTGCCCTATCCTTCTAAGATAGGGCCCCTTAAAACTTTCATCCTTTCCTTTTAAGAGAGGTACCCTAGTCATTTTTCTTATCCTTTCAAGATAAGCTATTATCCTTTACGACGACCTTTCAAGTCAGTATCCTTCTTCAAGATAAAACACAGCTCAATTGACCGTTCAAGTCAGTAACATAGCTAATCAATTCAGAGTAGAGTTTATCAAGAATATGTATCTCTTTTATCTTTGTACCAAAGTTCTAATCGAACTTCATTACAAAGAAGAGCAACTATAGATACCTCATTTTTGCCATTTTTTTTTAGTAATTTTATTGAGCCAAAAATATAAAAGATAAAAAATAAAAATAATTAAAAAATAAAAAAATAGTAAAAATAAAAATAATGTATTAAGGCGTATCGAGTTAAGAAGTATTAAGTCGAGTCATGTTAAGTTAAGTTGTAGCAAGTCCATTGAGTCAAGTCAAGATGAGTTGGATTGTTTAAGGTCAAATCGGATAATGGTACGTGCTCAATTTAATAAGTTCTAAGTTGTTGAAGGATCAGGCTTCATTAAAATATTTTAGTCCAATATGATGTAAAGTGGATTTTTTTTTTATCTAATTTATATTGGGCTAAAATAAACTTAGGATTTATTAAGTGAATTATTGGGCTAAATCCAATTGGACTGAGTTGTGCTTGAAAAATAGAAAACCTAAATAGGGTTTGTAGAAACTAAGTCGAATCTTCATCGTATCTTTCATTTATGAAGAATAAATCTATAATTAAAAGATATGAAAGATTCAATAGTGGATATTATAAATAAGAATTTGATGGTGAAGTTTAGGACATTTTTTTTTTCTCACTATACTTACTTGATCACAATACACAATTAGCCCTAATCCTATAATTCACTTACCACACGTTACCCACCTGATCACTATCCATTGCCACACTCAATGAATTCTACAACAACCACTGCTACAACCCGCCGAAGCACTACACATCGAATTCCACAGTAGCCATTGCACATACTAAATTCTACATACGCTGACCCCCTCAATGAACCACAATTCACCTACACACCACAGTAGCCTCAATCCCCTACATCAACCGAGTACCCTCACAAGCCGACAACCAAACCTTGATATAGCTACACTCATAGTACTCACTGACTACATGTCTATCTCACGTCCTCTCATGCCATTGATTTCACATACGAACTTACATTCAGCACTTACCAACGTATACACTTGCACGCCAACACACGAAACACTTACCTCACCAAACACAATCCTCACAATACTAACATGCTAACCTCCCCTAACTGAATAGCAATTCACACAAGCTAACAACCCCGACTGCACCAGATCACATCCCATACATGAGCCCTAAAGTTCACTCATACATACTAACCTCATAACACTCCAACACACATGAAATCATATATGAATCACATATGAAAACACACAATTGTCACATACATGCCCTTATCCTAGACAACATAGCCACACCAAATATACTGTTGCACACATATGTTGATCACACACTATCCATTGTTGCTCACACCGCACACCGGCACAAGCACGATGCACAACGCATGACGCACACCATGTGTCGTACATAATCTATTGCTACACTTTAACTCAACTAGTTTAAGTAAAAAAAATAATTATTATTGTATTTTATTGTTATTTTATTAACTAATTATTTATACAAATTAATTTTTTTTAAGTGTAGGTTTTTTTATTTTATTTTCCTATTGCTTGTTTTTTAGAAAATCTCAATTTTTAATAAATTTAGTTAAATTGTATTTTTTAGTAAAATTGCGTTTATTTTTCAAATAAGCGTATCACTTCTTTAAGATCCGTATCTTTAAAGAAGATACGTATTTAAATACGTATCTTGTGTATAAGATTTAGAAAAAATATATATATCTTAACATATCTAGCATATAGGATTTAGAAAAAATACGTATCTTAATGTATTTTGCATATAAAATTTAGAAAAAATATCTTTTGACATGTAGTAATTTAAAAAAATAATAAAAAATATTCAGGATTTTTAAAAAGATTTAGTTAGTTAAGGTTTTTTTAAAAAAAATAGATTCTTGAAATTAGATTTTTGTTAGTTTTTTTTTTTAAATAATAAATGGTTAAACAAGCATAAATTTTGCTTGATTTTCCAAAATACAAAAATCTACTCACTAAATATTTTATAAAAAAAAAAAACTACATTGGTTTGATCCTAATTAGTGGGTACATAGATACTTTCGGAGCAACTATATAAAAATAAAAGAAAAATTTCCTTTTTCTTGAAATATTCGTAATAAAAATAATGAAAAATTCATTTTAGTTATATTTTGTACATCTTTACATATGTTAGTATTTTTTTAGAAAATATAAAAATAAAGCCTATTAATTGATTTTTTTTTAATTTTTACATAGTGACTTAGTCTTAATAGGTTAGCCCCCGAACTTAGTTTTTCTAATTATTTTTATAAAAATTATTTTCTTAGAAATACGCAAATCAATGGCCAAATTAGAGTTTTCTTACCTAAAAACCCTAATTTCATTTTTTACCAGTTTAATTGGTTAGTGACTCTAATTTTTCAAAATATTTGTTTTTTCAAAATATTTTTTAAAGAAAAATGTTAAAAAAATGTTTCTTTATTTTTATGTTGAGTAATCTATATTAAGCAGGCTAGACTTAAAACGAATTAAATTAAGGAAAACGAAATAGGGCTCGACACTAAGCTAACTAACCTAACTAGGAACGTCTCTTGGGGACTAGCAACCCTAAATGAAAATCAATTTAAGAAAACCTAGAAGTGCTTCTTTAAGTTGACTAATCTAGGCATGAACATCACTTGGGGACTAGCAACCCAAAATGAAAATTGATTTTAGAAAACCTAGAAGTACTCCTCTAAGCTGACCAACTTAGGTGGGAGCATCTCTAAGGGATTAATAACCCTAAATTAGAATCGAATTGAGAGAACCTGGAAATACTCCTTTAAGCAGACTAACCTAAGCGAAAGCATCTCTAAGGTACTAGCAACTCTAAATGTGAAACGATTTTAAAAAATCTAAAAGTGCTTCTCTAAGCTAACAAACCTAAGTAAGGGTGTCCTAAGGGTATTAGTAACCCAAAATGAGAATTGATTTTAGAAAACTAAGAAGTACTCCTTTGAGTGGACTAACCTAGGCAAGAGTATCACTAGGGGACCATCAACCCTAAATAAGAATAAATCTGAGAAAACCTGAAAGTGCTCCTCTAAGCTAATATAACTAGGTGTGAACATCTCTAGGGGACTAGAAACCTTAAATGAAAATTGATTTAAGAAAACCGAGAAATGCTTCTTAGAGCTAATAAACCTAGGCAAGAGTGTCTTAAGGGGACTGGCAACCCTAAATGAGAATCGATTTTAGAAAACCTAAGATGCTCCCCTAAGCAGACTAACCTAAGCCAGAGTGTCTTTAGGGCTCTAGCAACCATAAATGAGAATCGATTTTAGAAAACCTAGAAGTGCTTGTCTGAGTTGACTAACCTAGGCAGGAGTGTTTCTAAGAGACTAGTAGCCCTAAATATGAATTGATTTGAGAAATCCTAAATGTGCTCCTCTGAACTAGCTAACCAAGGTAAGAGCATCTCTCAAAAAGTTGCAACACTAAATGAGAATCGATTTGGGAAAACCTAGAAGTGCTCCTCTAAGCTAACTAACCTTGGTTGAAGCGTCTCTGGGATAGTAGCAACCCTAGATGAGAATCAATTTGAGAAAACTTAGATGTACTCCTCTAAGCTAACTAATTGAGGTGAGTGTGATTCTAGTGGACTAGCAACCTTAAATGAGAATCAATTTTAGAAAACCTGGAAGTGCTCCTCTCAGTTGACTAACCTTAGCAAGTGTGTCTTTAGGGGACTATCAACCCTAAAAGAAAATTGATTTTAGAAAACCTAAAAGTACTCCTCAAAGCTAACTAACCTAGGTGGGAGCGTCTTTAAGGGATTAGCAACCTTAAATAAGAATCAATTTGAGAAACCTTGGAAGTACTCCTTTGAGTTGACTAACTTAACCAAGTGCGTCTTTATGAGACTAGCAACCCTTAATGAGAATCAATTTTAGATAACCTAGAACAATTCCTTTAAGCTGACTAATCAATGCAGGAGCTTCTCTAGGGGACTAGCAACCTAAAATAAGAATCAATTTGAGAAAACTTGGAAATACTCCTCTAAGCCAACTAACCTCAGTAGGAATAACTCTGGAGGACTAGCAACCCCAAATGAAAATCAATTTAAGAAAACTTCGAAGTGTTTCTCTAAGCGGACTAACTTAAGCGAAAGCATCTCTAAAGGACTAGAGCAAACCTAAATGACAATCAATTTTAGAAAACCTAGAACTTCTCCTCTAAGCTGACTAACCTAGGCAGGAGCATCTTTAGGGTATAAGAAACCCTAAATAGGAGTCAATTTAACAAAAGCTAGAAGTGCTCCTTAGAGATAACTAACCTAAGTAAGATCATCTTTAGGGAACTAGCAACCCTAAATGAGAATCAATTTGAGAATACCTGGAAATGCTTCTCTAAGATGACTAACCTTATTGGGAGAGTCTCTAGGGGAGTAGTAATCCTAAATGAGAATTGATTTTAGAAAACTTGGAAGTGCTCCTTTAGGTTGACTCACTTAGGCCTTAGCACCTCTAGGGTACTAGCAACCTTAAATGGGAATCGAATTTAGAAAACCTAGATGTGCTACTTTAAGCTGACTAACCTATGTAAGAGCATCTCTAGGGGATTGGCAACCTCAAAATATGAATTAATTTAAGAAAACCTATAAGTAGTCCTCTAAGTTAATTAACCTAAGCGAGCAAGCTCTAAGGGACTACAAACCTTACAAGAGAATCGGTTTTAGAAAATTCTGGAAGTACTCCTTTGAGCTGACTAACCTAAGTGGGAATGTCTCTAACAAACTAGTAACCTTAAATGAGAATTGATTTTAGAAAACTTAGAAGTGCTCCTCTAAGCTAACTAACCTAGGCAGGAATGTTTCTAGGGGATTAGCAACCTTAAATGAGGATCGATTATAAAAAAACTAAAAAGTGCTCCTCTATGCTAACTAACTTATGCTGTAGCTTCTCTAAAGGACTATTAACCTTAATTATGAATCGATTTTATAAAACTTGGAAGTGCTCCTTTAAGTTAACTAACCTAAGTAGGAGCTTCTCTAGGGAACAAGTAACCCTAAATAGGAATCGATGTAAGAAAACCTAAAAGTGTACCTCTAAGCTGACTAATTAAGCGAGAACATCTCTTAGGGACTAGCAACCCAAAATGAAAATCAATCTAAGACAACCTAGAAGTGCTTCTCTAAACTAACTAACCTAGGCAAGAGTATCACTTGGGGACTAGCAACCATAAATAAAAATCAATTTTAGAAAACATAGAAGTACTCCTCTAAGTTAACTAACCTAGTTAAGAGCGTCTTTAGGGGATCAATAACCCTAAATCAAAATAAAAATGAGAGAACCTAGAAATGCTACTTTAAGCTGGCTAACCTAAGCAGAAGCGTCTCTAAGGAACTAGTAACTTTAAATGAGAATCAATTTTAAAAAACTTGAAAGTACTCTTATGAGTTCACTAACCTAGGTAGGAGCGTTCCTAGGGGACTAGCAACCCTAAATGAGAATGAACTTTAGAAAACTTAGAAGTACACCTTTGAGCAAACTAACCTATATAGGAGCATCACTAGGGGACTATCAACCTTAAATAAGAATCGATTTGAGAAAACTTGAAAGTTCTCTCCTAAGCTAACTAACCTAGGTAGGAACATCTTTAAGGGACTAACAACCCTAAATGAAAATTGATTTAAGAAAACCTAGAAATGCTTCTCAAAGCTAATTAACTTAGGCAGGAGTGTCTCTAGAGGACTAGCAAACCTAAATGAGAATCGATTTTAAAACACCTAGAATGCACCTCTAAGTAGACTAACATAGGCAAAAGCATCTTTAAGGGACTAGCAACCATAAATAAGAATCGGTCTTAGAAATCCCAAAAGTGCTCGTCTAAGCTGACTAACCTAGGTGGGAGTGTTTATAGGGGACTTGCAACCTTAAATATGTATTGATTTGAGAAAACCTAAAGGTGCTCCTTTAAACTGACTAACTAAGGCAAGAGCTTATCTTGGCAAGTAGCAACCCTAAATGAGAATTGATTTAAGAAAACCTAGAAGTGCTCCTTTGAGTAGACTAACCTTGGCGGGAGCATCTCTAGGGGAGTACCAACCCTAAATGAGAATCGATTTGAGAAAACCTAGATGTACTCTTTTGTACTAACAAACTTGGGCGGGAGTGATTCTAGGGGACAAGCAAACCTAAATGAGAATCAAACTTAGAAAACCTAAAAGTGCTCCTCTAAGTTGACTAACCTCGGTAGGTGCGTCTCTAGGGGGCTAATAACCCTAAAAGAAAATTGATTTTAGAAAACCTAGAAGTACTCCTCTAAGCTGACTAACCTAGGTGGGAGCATTTCTAGGGGATTAGCAACCTTAAATATGAATCGATTTGAGAAAACTTGGAAGTACTCCTTTGAGTTGACTAACCTAACTAGGTACGTCTCTAGGGGACTAGCAACCCTTAATGAGAATCAACTTTAGATAACTTAGAACTATTCCTTTGAGATGACTAATTAATGTGCGAGCATCTTTGAGGTACTAACAACCCTAAATAAGAATCGATTTGAGAAAACCTAGAAATGCTCCTATAAGCCAACTAACCTCATCAAGAATGTCCCTTGGGGATTAGCAACCCTAAATGAAAATTGTGTTAAGAAAACCTTAAAGTGCTTCTCTGAGCGGACTAACCTAGACGAGACCATCTCTAGGGAACTAGCAACCTTAAATGACAATCAATTTTAGAAAACCTAAAACTACTCCTCTAAGCTAAGTAACCTAGGCGGGAACATCTCTAGGGTACAAGTAGCCATAAATAGGAGTCGATTTGAGAAAAGCTAGAAGTGCTCCTCTGAGGTGACTAACTTAGGTAGGAGCATCATTGGGGGACTAGTAACCTTAAATGAGAATCGAATTGTGAATACCTAAAAGTGCTACTCTAAGGTGACTAAGCTTGGCAAGAGCATCTTTAATGGAGTAGTAACCTTAAACGAGAATCAATTTTATAAAACTTGGAAGTGCTCCTTCAAGATGACTCACCTAGGCACTAACATCTTTAGGGGACTGGCAACCCTAAATGAGAATCGATTTGAGAATACATGGAAGTGTTTCTCTAAGGTAACTAACCTTGGTAAGAGTGTCTCTAGGGGAATAGTAACCTTGAATGAGAATCAATTTTAGAAAACTTAGAATTGCACCTTTAGGTTGACTCATCTAGGTACTAATGTCTCTAAGGGACTAGCAACCCTAAATGAGAATCAAATTTAGAAAACCTAGATGTACTACTCTGAGCAGACTAACCTAGGCAAGAGCATTTCTAAGGGACTAGCAACCTTACATAAGAATCGATTTTAAAGAACTTGGAATAACTCCTTTGAGCTAACTAACCTAAGCAGGAGCGTCTCCAAGGGATTAGTAACCCTAAATAAGGACCAATTTCACAGAACTTAGAGGAGCTCTTCTAAGCTAATGAACCTAAGCTAGAGCATCCTTAGGGGACTGGCAATCTTAAATGAGAATTGATTTTAGAAATGTAAAAGTGCTCTTCTATGCTCACTAGCGTAGGCTGTAACTTTCCTAGAAGACTATCAACCTTAAATGAGAATCAATTTTAGAAAATTTACAAGTACTCCTTTGAGCTGACTAACCTAGGTAAGAGCTTCTATAGGGGATTAGCAACCCCAAATTGGAATCAATATGAGAAAACTTAGAAGTGCACCTCTGAGCTGACTAACTTAGGCGGGAATGTCTCTTAAGGACTAACAACCCCAAATGAAAATCAATTTAAGAAAACCTATAAGTGTTTCTCTAAGCTAACTAACCTAGACAGGAGTGATGCTTAGGGACTAACAACCATAAATAAAAATCAATTTTAGAAAACCTAGACCTACACCTCTAAGGTGACTAACCTAGATGGGAGCATCTTTAAGGTACAAGCAACCATAAATAGCAATCGATTTGAGAAAAGCTAGAAGTGCTCCTCTGAGATAACTAACCTAAGTAGGAGCGACTTTAGAGGACTAACAACCCTAAATGAGAATCAATTTGAGAATACTTAGAAGTGCTTCTCTTAGGTGACTAACCATGGTGAGAGTGTCTCTAGGGGAGTGGTAACCCTAAATGAGAATAAATTTCAAAAAACTTAGAAGTGCACCTTTAAGCTGACTCATCTAGGCACTAATGTCTCTAAGGGACTAGCAACCTTAAATGAGAATCAAATTTACAAAACTTGGATGTAATACTTTGAGCTAACTAACCTCTACAGGACTATTGCTAGGGGATTGGCAACCCTAAATAAGAATCAATTTGACAAAATCTAGAAGTGTTGCTTTGAGTTAACTAACCTAGGCCTGTGAGCTCTAGGGGACTAGTAACCCTAAAAGAGAATCGATTTTAGAAAATCCTGGAAGGACTCCTGTAAGTTGACTAACCTAGGCTGGAGCGTCTCTAACGAACTAGCAACCGTAAATGAGAATCGATTTTAGAAAACTTAGAAGTGCTCACGTAAGTTAACTAACCTAAGTGGGAGCATTTCTAGGAGACTAGCAATCCTAAACGGGAATCAATTTTAGAAAACATAGAAGTGCTCTTCTAAGTTGACTAATATAGGCAAAATCATCACTAAGGGACTAGCAACCTTAAATGAAAATCAATTTTAGAGAACCTGGTAGAACTCCTATCAACTATCAAACCAAAGTGAGAGTGTCTCCAAGGGATTAGCAACCATAAATAGTAATTGATTTGAGAGAACCTAGAAGAGCTCCTTTAAGTTGATGAACCTAAGTTAGAGTGTCCCTAGGGGACAAGCAACCCTAAATGAGAATCAATCTTAAAAAACCTAAAAGTGCTCCTCTATGCTGACTAACCTTAGCTGTAGCATCCCTAAGGGACTATCAACCCTAAATGAGAATAGATTTTAAAAAACTTAGAAGTGCTCCTTTGAGCTGACTAACCTAGGCGGGAATATCTCTAGGGGACTAGCATCCTTAAATGAAAATCGATTTAAGAAAACCTAGAAGTACTTCTTTGAGTTGACTAAACTAGGCAGGAGTGTCACTTGGGGACTAGCAACCCTAAATGAAAATCAATTTTAGAAAACTTGGAAATGCTCTCAGAGCTGACTAACTTAGGTGGGAGCATCTCTAGGGGACTAACAACCCCAAATGGGAATTGATTTTAGAAAACCTTGAATGCTCCCTTGAACAGACTTACTTTGGCTAAAGCATCTCTAAGGGACAAGAAACCATAAATAAGAATTGATTTTTAAAAACCTAAAAGTGCTTGCCTGAGTTGACTAACATAGGTAGGAGTGTTTCTAGGGACTAGCAACCCTAAATATGAATCGATTTGAGAAAACCTAAAAGTGGTCCTCTGAACTGACTAACCAAGGTAGGAGCATATCTAGGAAAGTAGCAACCCTAGACGAGAATCGATTTGAGAAAACTTAGAAGTGCTCCTCTAAGTTGACTAACCATGGTAGGAGCATAATTAGGGGAGTAGCACCCTAAATGAGAATCGAATTTATAAGACCTAGAAGTACTCCTCTAATTTGACTAACCTCGATAGGTGCGTCTCTAGGGGACTAGCAACCTTAAAAGAAAGTCAAATTTTTAAAACCTAGAAATACTCCTTTGAGCTGACTAACTTAGGCGAGAACTTCTTTAGGGGGTTAACAACCCTAAATAAGAATCGATTTAAGAAAACTTGGGAGTACTCCTTTGAGCTGATTAACCTAACTGGGTACGTTTCTAGGGGACTAGCAACCCATAATGGGAATCAATTTTAGAAAACCTATAACTATTCCTTTGAGCGACCTAATCTAGTGAAGAGCATCTTAAGGGGAGTAGAAACTTTAAATAAGAATTGATTTAAGAAAACCTGGAAATGCTCCTCTAAGCCAACTAACATCAGCAAAAACGTCTCTATGGGACTAACAAATCTTGAAGTGCTTCTCTAAGCGAACTTAGCTAAGCAGGAGCATATTTAGGAGACCAGTAACCCTAAATGACATTCAATTTCTAAAAACCTAAAACTACTCCTCTAAGTTAACTAATCTAAGTGAAAGCATCTTTAGGGTACAAGCAACCTTAAATAGGAATCGATTTGAGAAAAGCAAAAAGTGCTCCTCTAAGCTGACTAACCTAGGTAAGAGCGTCTTTAGGTGAATAGCAATCCCAAATGAGAATTGATTTGAGAATACCTATAAGTGCTTCATAAAGGTGACTAACCTTACCGAGAGCGTCTCTAGGTGAGAAGTAATCTTAAATGAGAATTAATTTTAGAAAACTTAGAAGTTGTCCTTTAGGCGGACTCACCTTAGCACTAACATCTCTAGGGCACTAGCAACCATAAATGAGAATTGGATTTAGAAAACCTAGATGTGCTACACTAAGTTAACTAACCTATGCTGGAGCATTTCTAAGGAACTAGCAACCCTAAATAAGAATAGATTTAAGAAAAGTTAGAAGTGTTCCTCTAAGTTAATAACATAGGCGGGTGAATTCTAGGGGAATAATAACCCAAAAAGTGAATCAATTTTAGAAAATCCTAGAAGTACTCCGCTAAGCAAACTAACCTAGGCAGGAGGGTCTTTAATGAACTAGCAACCCTAAATAAGAATCGATTTTAGAAAACCTAGAATTGCTTGTTCAAGCTTACTAACCTAGGCAAAAGTATTTCTAGGGGACTAGTAACCCTAAATAAGAATCGATTTGGAGAAACCTAAAAGTGCTCCTGTTGCGAACCATGACCAAGAATTGACAAGGCTAGTCGTTAGATGGGTCCAAGCTTGCAAAAAGCTTGAAAAGGATTAATGGGGAAAAGTGCGAAAGGGCAAAAAAGAAGAATGAAACAGTAAGCAAAACCCACAAAAAGCTTTAGAGGATATGATACACTAATGGAACTTCTAAGAACTTATGGCTCAATTTGATATGACGCATGAATTGGTCCAATGAGGTTACTTGCCACCTAACCTTGCTTAAGGAAAAGGATGAGAGTAATGCCGAGAGTAATCAAATGGTGTTTACATAAGGAAGAAAAGTACTCAAAAGAGTGTATATTAAGAATGATCTGATATTCTTACAGTTACAAATACAAGGGTATTTATACCCATAAGTTAAGGTAACTTACCTAAAAAGGAAAAGACAAAAGAGTATTTCCTAAGGAAATAATATATAAGATATAAAAGGGTAAAAATGAATATAGAAGAAAAACAATCATTGGTGCAACAAATTCTGCACATGATACTATACTTGTAGCAATGCTACATTGGCGAAGTCGTTAGAAGATGCGAACAAAAAGTATAGATAGATGGGCATGTCTAAGTAGGGATGGTTTAGTCAGTTCGAACTCTCTCTTTCGGCTTCTCGACAAAGAGGTAGCCGAGTAATTGGATGGCTCAGCGTTAGAGAGTAATCGTCAACTCGGTATACTATAGAAAAATGGGCAATCATACGACATGGCATGAAGGGTGACTCGATAAGGAAGTACTCAGCCTTGGTAGGGGTTAGTTGGAACAAAAGGATTCATCATGCCAGCCTCTCTAATACTCAGGCTCGACTATAGGTTAAGGGTCCAGTAGCCTGATTCCCATCAGTTCTTCTAAGCTGACTAACCTAAGCAAGAGCATCTCTAAGGGTGTAACAACCTAAAACAAGAATCAATTTGAGAAAATTTAGATGTGCTCCTCTAAGATGACTATCCTTAGCGAATGCGATTCTAAGGGACTAGCAACCATCAATGAGAATTGATTTTAGAAAACCTAAAAATGCTCCTCTAAGCTAACTAACTTAGGTAGAATCGATTTTAGAAAACCTAGAAGTGCTCCTCTGAGTTGACTATCCCAAGCAAAAGCATCTCCAAGGGATTAGCAATCTTTAATAAGAATCGATTTGAGAGAACCTAGAAAAGCTCCCTTAAGTTGACTAACCTAAACTGGAGTGTCCCTAGGGGACTAGTAGCATTAAATGAGAATCGATTTTAAAAAGCCGAAATTGCTCCTCTATGCTAACTAACTTAGCCAATAGCATCTCGAAGGGACTAGCAACCTTAAATGAGAATCATTGTGAGAAAACCTAGAAGTACTCCTCTAAGCTGACTAACCTTAGTAGAAGAGTCTTTAGGGGAGTAACAACCTTAAATGAGAAATAATTTGAGAAAACTTGGATGTGCTCCTCTAAGTTGACTAACTTATGTTGGAGTGATTCAAGAAGACTAGCAACCTTAAATAAGAATCAAATTTAGAAAACCTAGAAGTCCTGGTTTGTGTTGACTAACCTCTGTAGGTGCATCTCTAGGGGACTAGCAACCCTAAAAGAAAATCGATTTTACAAAATCTAGAAGTACTCCTCTGAGCTAACTAGCCTAAGCGTAAGCGCCTTTAGGGGATTAGCAATCATAAATAAGAATTGATTTGAGAAATCTTAGAAGTGCTCCTTTGAGCTGACTAACCTAATCAGGTGTATCCCTAGAGCACTAGCAACCCTAAATAAGAATCGATTTTTGGTAACCCGAATGTGCTACTTTGAGCTGACTAATTTAGGTAAGAGCATCTCTTGGGGACTAGCAATCCTAAATAAGAATCGACTTGAGAAAACTTAGAAATGCAACTCTAAGCCAACTTACATCTGTGGGAACATCTTTAGGAGGTTAGCAACCCTAAGTGAAAATCGATTTAGGAAAACTTGGAAGTGCTTTTATAAGCTGACTAACCTAAGCTAGCATATCTCTAGGAGACTAGAAACCCTAAATGACAATTGATTTCAACAAAACCTAGAACTACTCCTCTAAGCTTACTAAACTTGGAGGGGGCATCTCTAGGGGACAAGTAAGCTTAAATAGGAATCTATTTGACAAAAGCTGGAAGTGCTCCTCTAGGTTGACTAACCTTGGCAAGAGCATCTTTAGGAGACTAGCAACCCTAAATGAGAATCGATTTGAGAAAACGTGGAAGTACTTCTCTAAGGTGCTTAACCTTGGCAGGAACGTCTCTAGGGGAGTAGTAACCTTAAATTAGAATCAATTTTTAAAACTTAAAAGTGCTCCTTTAAGCAGACTTACCTAGGTGCTAGCATCTCTAGGAAACTAGCAACCCTAAATGAGAATCAATTTTAGAAAACCTGGATGTGCTACTTTAAGCTGACGAACTTATGCGGGACTTCTCTAAGGGTCTAGAAACCCTAAAGAAGAATCAATTTAAGAAAACATAGAAGTCTTCCTCTAAGTTGACTAACCTAGGTGAGAGATCTCTAAGGGACTAGTAACCCTAAAATAGAATCGATTTTAGAAAATCCTAGAAGTGCTCCTCCAAGCTAGCTAACCTAAGTTGGAGCATCTCTAACTGACTAGCAACCATAAATGAGAATTGATTTTAGAAAACCTAAAAGTGCTCATTTAAGCTAACTAACTTAGGTGAGAGGGTTTTGTAGGGGACTAGTAACCTTAAATAAGAATCAATTTGAGTTAACCAACCTAAGCTAGAGCATCCCTAGGGAACTAGTAACCCTTAATGAGAATCGATTTTAAAAAACCTAAAAGTGCTCCTCTATGTTGACTAACAAAGGCAGTAGCATTCTTAGAAGACTAGTAACCCTAAATGAGAATCAGTTTTGGAAAACCTGAAAGTGCTCATTTAAGTTGACAAACCTAGGCAGAAGCATCTCTAAGAAGCTAGTAACCCAAAATAAGAATCAATTTAAGAAAACCTGGAAGTGCACCTACGAGCTAATAAACCTAGGCGGGAATGAATCTAAGGGATGAGAAACCTCAAATGAAAATCGATTTAAGAAAACCTAGAAGTGCTTCTCTAGGTTGACTAACCTAAGCAAGAGCATCAATTGGGGACTAGCAACCTTACGTGAAACTCAATTTTAGAAAACCTAGAAGTACTCCTCTAAGCCGACTAGCCTAGGTAGAAGCATCTCTAGGGGATTAGCAACCCTAAATATGAACCAATCTGAGGGAACCTAGAAATGCTCCTTTGAGCTGACTAACTTAAGCAGAAACGTCTTCAGGGGACTAGCAACTCTAAATGAGAATCGATTTTAGAAAATCTAAAAGTACCTAAGCTAACTAACCTAGGCAAGAGCATCCCTAAGGTACTTGTAACCCCAAATGAGAATCGATTTTAGAAAACTTGGATGTACACCTTTGAGCTGACTAACCTAGGTAGGAGCATTGCTAAGAGACTAACAACCTTAATTGAGAATCAATTTGAGAAAACTTGAAACCATACCTCTGAGCTGAATAACCTAGTCAAGAACGTCTCTATGGAATTAACAACCCTAAATGAAAATCGATTTAAGAAAACATGGAAAAGCATCTCTAAGATGACTAACCTAAGCAGGTGTTTCTCTAGGGGAATAACAACCCTAAATGAGAATTGATTTAAGCAAATCTATACTAAGCCAAAGCATCTCTATAGGATGAGCAACCATAAATGAGAATCGATTTTAGAAAACCTAGAAGTGTTCGTCAAGGTGGACTTATCTGGGTTGGAGACTTTCTAGGGGACTAGCAACTCTAAATATGAATTGATTTGAGAAAACCTAAAGGTGCTCTTCTGAACTGATTAACTAAAGTAGGAGTGTCTTTAGGAAAGTAGCAACCTTAAATGAGACTCGATTTGAGAAAACCTAGAGTGATCCTTTAGGCTAACTAACCTTGGCAAGAGCACCTCTAGGAGAGTAGCAACCCTAAATGAGAATAGATTTAAGGAAACCTAAATGTGCTCCTCTAAGCTGACTAACCTAGGCAGTCGTAAATTTAGGGGACTAACAACCTTAATTGAGAATGCATTTTAGAGAACCTAGAAGTGCTCCTCTGAGCGGACTATCCTCAGTAAGCGCATCTCTAGGGGAGTAGCAACCTTAAAAGAAAATCTATTTTAGAAAACCTAAAAGTACTCCTCTAAGTTGACTCACTTAGGTAGGTGTATCTTTAGGGGATTAGCAATTGTAAATAAGAACCGATTCAAGAAAACTTAGAAGTGCTCCTATGAGATGACTAAACTAATAGGGAGAGTCTCTAGGGGGTTAGCAACCCTAAATGAGAATCGATTTTAGATAGCCTGGAAGTATTCCTTTAAGCAAACTAATCTAAGCAAGAGCATCTCTAGGGGACTAGCAACCCTAAATAAGAATCAATTTGAGAAAACCTAAAAATGTTCCTCTAAGCCAACTTACTACGGTAGGAACATCTCTGGGGGACTAACAACTTTAAATAAAAATCAATTTAAGAAAACTTGCAAGTTCTTCTTTAAGCTAACTAACGTAGGCGGGAGTATCTCTAGGGGACTTGTAAGCCTAAATGACAATCGATTTCAAAAAATCTAGAATTGCTCCTATAAGTTAACTAACCTAGGTAGGAGCATCTCTGGTGGACAAGCAACCCTAAATACGAATCGATTTAAGAAAAGCTAGAAGTGCTCATTTGAGATGACTTACTTAGGTAGGAGTATATCTAGGGGACTAGCAATCCTAAATGAGAATCGATTCGATAAAACCTGGAAATGTGTCTTAGAAATGACTAACCATAACAAGAGCATCTCTAAGGGAGTAATAACCCTAAATGAGAATCGATTTTAGAAAACTTGGAAGTGTTCCTTTAAGCTAACTCACCAAGGCACTAGTGTCTCTAGGAGACTACCAACCCTAAATAAGCATCAATTTTAGGAAACCTGGATGTACTACTTTGAGCTAACTAACCCATGAGAGAGTATATCTAGGGGACTAGCAACCCTATAGAATCGATTTATGAAAACCTAGAAGTGCTCCTTTGAGCTGAGTAACCTAGGCATGAGAGCTCTAACGGACTAGTATCCCTAAAAAAGAATCGATTTTAGAAAATCTTAGAAGTGCTTCTCTGAGATGACTAACCTAGGCAGGAGCATCTCTAATGGACTAGCAACACTAAATGAGAATCTGTTTTAGAAATCCTGCAAGTGTTCATCTAAGCTAACTAATCTAGGCAAAAGCTTTTCTAAAGGACTAACAACCTTAAATAAGAGTTGATTTCAGAAAACCTATAAGTGCCCCTTTAAGCTGACTGCCTAAACGAGATCATCTCTTAGTGAGTAGCAACCTTAAATTTAAATCAATTTGAGAAAACCTGGAAGTGCTCCTCTAAGCTGACTAACCTAGGCAACTACGATTTTAGGGGACTAATAACCCAAAATGCGAATCGATTTTAGAATACCTGGAGGTGCTCCTCTGAGTTGAGTAACCTAAGCAGGAGCATCAATTGGGTACTAACAACCCCAAATAAAAATCAATTTTAGAAAAGTTAGAAGAACTCCTTTGAGTTGACTAACCTAAGTGAAAGCATCTCCAAGGGATTAATAACCCTAAATAAGAATCAATTTGAGAGAACTTGGAGGAGCTCCTCTGAGTTGACTAACTTAAGTTGTAACATCTCTAGGAGACTAGCAACCTAAATGAGAATTGATTTTAAAAAACTAGAAAGTGCTCCTCTTTGTAGACTAACCTAGGTAGTAGTGTGCCTAAGGGACTATTAACCCTAAATGAGAATTGATTTTAGAAAACTTGCAAGTGCTCCTTTAAGCTAACTAACTTAAGCGAGAGCTTCTCTAGGAGACTAGTAACTTTAAATACGAATCGATGAGAGAAAACCTAGAAGTGCATCTCTAAGTTGACTAACTTAGGCGGGAATGTCTCTTGAGGACTAGTAACCGTAAATGAAAATCAATTTAAGAAAACCTAGAAGTGCTTCTCTGAGCTAACTAACTTTAGGAAGGAGTGTCACTTAGGGACCAGCAACCCTAAATGAATATTAATTTTAGAAAATCTGGAAGTACTCCTCTGAGCTAACCAACCTAGGTGGGACCATCTCTAGGGGACTAGCAACCCTAAATCAAAATTAAATTAAGAGAACTTAGAAATGCTCCTTTGAGCTAATTAACCTAAGTAGAAGCATCTTAAACGGACTAGTGACCCTAAATGAGAATCAATTTTAAAAAACTTGAAAGTGCACCTCTAAGCTGACTAACCTAGATAAGAGTGTTCCTAGGGGATTAGCAACCCTTAATAAGAATCGATTTCAGAAAACCTAAAAGTGCTCCTCTAAGCTGAATAACATAAGTAGGAATATCTCTAGGGGACTAGCAACCCTAAATGAAAATTGATTTAAGAAAACCAGGAAATGATTCTCAGAGCTAACTAACCTAGGCGGGAGCATCTCAAGGGGACTAGCAACCCCAAATGAGAATTGATTTTAGAAAACCTAGAATGCACCTCTAAGTAGACTAACCTAGGCCAAAGCTTCTCTAGAAGACTAGTAACCATAAATTAGAATCAATTTTAGAAAACCTGGAGGTGCTTGTCTAAGATGACTAACCTAGGCATGAGTGTTTCTAGGAGACTAGCAACCCCAAATACGAATTAATTTGAGAAAACCTAAAGGTGCTCCTTTGAGATGACTATCCAAGGCAAGAGCATCTCTAAGAGAATAGTAACCTTAAATGAGAATCAATTTGAGAAAACTTGAAGTGCTCCTCTGAGTTAACTAACATTGGCAAGAGCATCTCTTAAGGAGTAGCAACCTTGAATGAGAATCGATTTGAGAAAACCTAGATGTACTCCTCCGAGCTAACTAACCTAGGTAGGAGCAATTCTAAGGACTAACAACCTTAATTCAAAATTGGATTTAGAATACTTAGAAGTGCTCCTTTAAGATAACTAACCTTGGTAGGTATGTCTCTAAGGTACTAGCAACCCTAAAAGAAAATTGATTTTAGAAAACCTAGAAGTACTCCTCTGAGTTGACTAACCTAGGCAAGAGTGTCTCTAGGGGATTAGTAACCTTAAGTAAGAATCGATTTGAGAAAACTTAGAAGTACTCCTTTGAGCTAACTAACCTAACTAAGTGCATCTCTAGGGGAATAGCAACCCTAAATGAGAATTAATTTGAGAAAACCTAAAAATGCTCCTCTAAGCTAACTAACCTCGACACCAACATCTCTTGCGGACTAGCAACGCTAAATGAAAATAGATTTAAGAAAACCTTAAAGTACTTCTTTGAGCGGACTAATCTAAGTGGGGGCATTTCTAAGGAACTATCAGCCCCAAATGATAGTTGATTTCAAAAAACCAAGAACTACTTCTAAGCTGACTAACCTAGGCGTGAGCATCTCTAGGGTATAAATAACCCTAAATAGGAATCGATTTAAGTAAAGCTGGAAGTGCTCCTCTAAGCTAACTAACCTTGCTAGGAGCATCTTTTGGAGACTATGTCACGAATTGAGGATGGCCTAGTCGTGGCAGACGCCGTATACTGTACAAAGAACCCCTGATTGGTTACCCTTCCAATCAAGAACTCTTTACACAATATACAAGGCTCTACAACCACTAGTTTCTAAAGAACATCCAGACTCACATGATATTATTACACAAACATATTTATATAAAATTTAAGTTACAAAGCTTACATTACGTAGCATTTAAGTATGTCTAGGTCTAATATAATAAGATAAACAAAAGTACATAAGTAGAAGTCTACATAAACTGTTCTCTCAGTACACATAGCAGCTCGCTCTTGCCCAAATCCCCAGGCTAACCTGTGGCATCCCTCGTCCTGTCTCTACGAACAGGCTATCCTACAACAAAAGTCTAAAGGGGTGTAAGCCTAAGCTTAGTGAGCAAAACCCTCAGCCACACCACAAGCAAGTTATAAATACACTATATTCAAGCATATGAATGAATGATCAACCAGAATGCCAAACAATACGTATAATTAACTAGTTCATATACGTAACTCAGATTTAACGCCCTCCGAAGTCAGGGTTGGAGTATACACGGCACCAATCAGATCCGGGTATTATACTAGAACTTACTTTACTACGGAACCCCACGTTCCGTACTTATATCAAATAATTCTTTTATTTTCAGAAAAACCCAAGTTCTAGTATAATTGTGAGTGGGCCCCCGCAATCCACACTCACCCCTAAACGGAGGCCTCTAGACTCGACCCTTAGCTAGGCGGTTGGCGCCTCCAACGCCTAGTATTCCCGCGGGCCAGGATAAGGTCATTTTGTACGAGTGCACCGTACAGAACCAAATAAATGAATAATATCAACCCCCGAATGGCCTCTCTTTACCTCCGTGTGATGTGACGGCCGGAATAGTATCATGCTATGCATGTTAATGCATGTCTCAATTTCTTTTTATAGGCCGAGTATAATTAGGTTCAAATTATGCTATGACCATCCAATTGTGCACACAATCATTTTCTATACTACCATGCAACAACCATAGCATTATCAATAGTTAAGATAAGTTCACAACTCAAGACATATCGGCATACACAAGCGTTTCCCAAACCCCACACAATCATCAATTAACAATAATATTTAAGTCCACTATCTACAATCACAAAACAAGCATGGAATCATTGGGTAAATACTCACTCGGCCATGGTGATTTGCCCTAATCGTAGTAGTCGATTGGGAGGTCCTCACGCTCCTCAGAGTCACCTGATCATTACGATTTGATAAGACTAGTAAGTAATTAATTTAACTAATACTTCTAAACATTTAATTACCTAATCTACTTAGACTATTATCAACTTTTACCCGGTTAGACTTTATTTTCAATCGTATATAACTTTTTCATTTCATTTCTGATATTTATGAATTTATAGTCATTTTTCATCGTTTTCGAACGTATATTCATACGGTAATGTTTGTTTTTTGGACGTTAAGACCCCTATTTTATATTATGAACTAATTTTATAGAAATTTTTAGCTATAATACATAAGTATTGCTATTACTTATATTTATAACCTTTATTCCTTAAATTTTTATAATTAAGGGATTTACTTTATCATTACTAATTTATGTACTGATTTAGGTATAATCTAGTTTACAAAGTGTATTAAGATTTACTAATTTTAGTATCTAATTATCTACATTTTCTTATTTTTCTCATTTTCTAAACTTATGTTTATGTCATTGCTTACATCATCTTTTCTTTATGCCTTCATATGCTTATGTCATCTTTTCTTTATGTCCTCATATGCCTATGTCATCATCTACCTCATCATTTGATTACATAAGCATTACATCATGCTTATGTCACATGTGCATGTCTTATGTATATTTATTTCTTACTTTATACTTATGTCTTATACTTATACTTATGTACATATACCTTATACATACATATACTTATACATCTACATATACTTATACCATATTTATACATGTATTTCTACTCATATACCTATACGGTTAAATACGTATTTTTATACTAAAATTTCGTATGCCAAATTGTCCCTTAAGAAAATCCTCTCAATTTTCATCCTTTTGCATTTCTATGTATGTATTTAGTATAGTATATGTATATATAGTTAGATATGGTCTTAAATTAGGTTATGTACATGATACATACTTATGTACAAAGGTTCATATACTTGTATTCCTTTGGTATTTCTTTATGTATACACATCTAAGAGTACATACACATGTATTCCTTCCATTTTTCTTCATGCTCCTTCATATTCTACACTTAAAGATGGAAACTTTGTTTCCTCTTCTTCAAGACTTTACTAAACACCTAATTACTTACCTAATCTACCTAATTAACTAACTAATGAATAACATAAAGTAACATAAAACAAGTTAAGAACATACCTTTAATTGTGTTGAAGTTTAAGGGGACAAAAGAAAAAGGATGAAAGTGAAAGAAGAAGGAGAGTTCACGGCATGAAATGGGGACTTTTGTTTTTGTTTCTTTTGTTTTGTTTTCAATTATGAAGACAACAAATGGAGAAGTCTAGAAGGATGAGAGGTGGACGGCAACAAATAAAAGGGAAGGGAAAAGAAAAATCAAAAGGAAAAGAAAAGAAAACCATCATTAAGTTAATAAGATATTTTCCTTATCTCTTAAGACTTTTGACTTTTCAAAATGTTGACTTTAGTCAACATTTGTTGACTTGGTCAACCCTTTGACTTTGGTCAACATGCATTACTTTAGTCAACATTCCTTAAGTATGTTTAATTTTGTGCACATAATGTGGTAATTAAGGGAAATTAGAGGGAAAATGAAGGAAATGAGCGGAAATGAGATATTTGATGAATTGATTTGTAAACATTGTTAATGAGATCTTACTTTAGGTCTTTATAGCCTATATATCTCATTTGATAAACTACTTTGAATAACAAATGCAAAAAGTACCAATTTAAGTGTTAAGGTTCACTACATAAACCTAATCTTCAACTATTACTCTAACTCTAAGTGAAACTATCTTAATCACTTACTTAAGAAGTGAATATAATCTATAACTCATTATCTTAATTTCTAATGGATCACCTAAGGATTCAAAGCATATAAGTATGATTAAGGGTCATCTCTAACCCTTTACTAGTGAGTTGGACAAAAGGATAAGCATTATATTATCAATTAGGGTTTTAGGGTATATCATGTTGGATTAGTGCACATGTGTCTTTAAAATAATCATTTTTAGGGTTTCTATCACTTTTGAATAAAATTTTTAGCATTTAGAAACATTTAGGGTAGAAAAAATTCTTTACGCGATTGAGTTATTCTTTTAAGGTTTTCACTTTCATTAGCCTTGTCGACTCCTAAATTATCTAACATAGTCGAGTCTCTAACAAAAACTAGGTTAATAATTTTAGGGGTTTACAGACTAGCAACCCTAAATGAGAATTAATTTGAGAATATGTAAACCCCATGAATCTAGCTTTCTAAGTATAGAATCAAACGCCTAAACTGTAGATGATTTCTTAAAGTCAATAGAGCTAGTGAGATTTAAAACCGATTAAAATCTCAATTCAAAACCTAAAGTGAATATAAAAAACCTTAAATTACCAATTGAACCTCTAATCACAGACGAAGATCCTAAAATCTCAAATATATGTAACTACAAAAGTTAACCTCGAACCTCATCAAAACCCTAAAATAATAATCGAAGACTTAATTGCGTACGAATATATTAAATCCTAAATGTGTAAAAACACTAGAGATTGTGCCCTAAAGTAATAAAAACCCTAAAACTATTACTTTAAGGATATAAAAGTATTAATCTACCATAATTTACCCTAAAACCCTAAGTGATAATATATCCTCCATATTTTTCCATTTCATTAGTAAACGACTAAAGATAACTTTCAATCATGCATATAGATTTAAAATCCTTAAGTAATCTTTTAGAAACAAAGATATTGCATCGTAGATCACATTTATTTTCTAAGTAATAATTAGGATAGTAATACATAGAGTTAAGGGTTTATTTGATATTTAAGTTACATGTAGTAAACCTTAACACCTTAATTGATACTTTTCATACTAGTTATACTAAGTAACCTACCAAATGATGTATATAGGATATAAATACTTATAGAAAGATCTCATTACCTATTTTTACTAATTATTTCAACAAACCCCACATTTCCTTAATTTTCTTCCTAATTTTTCTTAATTACTTCATTATGAGTATTCAAATTACATGCAATTCTAAGAGAGTTGACTAAGTCAACATTTGACCAAGTCAAAGGTTGACCAAGTCAACATGTTAATAAAGTCAACAAATGTCATTGTCATCTAGAATTCTCTTATTCTTTCTAATGATTTTTTCTCTTTTCTTTTGGATTTTTCTTCCCTTTTTCCTCACTTCTTTGCAGTCCATTCTTCTCCCTCTTCTAGACTTTACTTTTCTCATTTATAAAACACAATTTGAGACAAGAACAACTCCTTTTCCTCTTCCATTTTAAACTGTGAACTCCCCTTTGCTTTATCATCTTCACTTTTCCAAAATTTCGCTTTCACAATCTTAAATACCACCACACACCAATCTACTATATCTACTTGCTTTCCTTTTCAAATTATAAAGGAGAAAAAGGTATGTTTTATATGATTTCTTATCCTAATTAGTGAGTTAGTTATCTATCTAAGATTAGTATAGGAACTTTATGTAATTTGTGCTTTTGCGTTATGGAAGGAAAGGAATCCTTATACTTATGTTTGGAGTGTAGAAATACCCATGTACATACATCAAGTGAGTATATATGGAGTGTACATATTAGGGTTTTAGTGAAACCCACAGTATAAGTGTTTAAATCCTTAGCTAAACGGAAAGAAGAACACTTGTACATATGCTTAAATATGTGTACATAAGAGTATACTTAATAAATACATGTATGGGAACTCTTGTACATGAATAACCATTATGTACATAACCTAAAAGGAGGTTTATACTAGTTAGACATACATATGCCATGCCAAATACACCCTTAAAGTACAAAAATATAAAAATTGTGAAGATTTCTTAAGAGGGTAAATAAGGCATACGAAAATACATATAAAAATACGTATGCCACCGTATGTGTACATGGGTATATGTATTAGTATATGTATAAGTACATAAGTATATATATTAGTATGTTAGAAGTATAGGTATGTATATAACATATGTATGAGTACATAAGGATAAACATACATTAGGATATATATATATTTATATATAATGAATGATTACATAAGCCATGACATGATCAAATGATTACATAAGCTATGACATAAGCATAAGCTTGTAAAATAATAAATTATAAAGATTACATAAGAATATAACATATATATATATATATATATGCATGTACTTAGGAGTTGAAGATCCTTCAAACCCTAACACACTTCCTAAATTGAATTAAACTTAATTAAGTACATGAATTAGTAATACCAATGTAGAATTTCCTAAGTGTAAGAATCTAATAGGTAATTCAATCATTAAGCACTAAAATAGGATATAAACATAAACAATAAGAAAAATTAAACTTCAATAAGTTAAAATTTCAATAAGTTTAGCCCATATTGTAAAACACGGGTCTTAACGTCTAAAACGGACATCACCATGTGAACGTGCATCTAAACACGATGAAAAACGACCATAAGTTCACAAATATGGGAATTAGAATGAAAAGTTACTAAATACATAAAGGAAGTCTTATAACTTACAAATATAAGAAAATAGTTATCATTAATCCCATTGAGTATGGTAAACCCTATATACATTATACTTAAGTTATATTGGGGGAAACTAGATAAACTACAGTAGACTTTTAGTTAACTAAGGAGTTTGACTTCTCAGAATACTTATAAGTTTTACTATTTTGATTTAAGCGATCAATATCGAGTCCTTGAAACCCCAAAGCTTAGAGAACGAGCAATAATCCAAGTGATGGAGTTCTAATGACTTGCTACTTGCTTGTGCGTGTTACTTGTATAAGGTTTTGCTGCTTGCTATTGCTTGTATATATGAATGACTGCTTTGCTTGTTTGCTATCATTTGTGTGATCACCTTTTTAATTTGATAAATATAAGTATTAAACCAAAATAACCAATTATACTCGCCGCATGTCTATGACTCGGTAAAGGTATGAATGGAGAGTATTAGCCTTGCAAAAATTTTAAGAAAAATGTTTTTAGAAAAAGCTTTTCTTCTCTTAAACATATTTTCGTATGATCTCTGTAAGGGTTCGTAGAGCCATAAATAATATTTTAACGTTAAGGCAAAGCTAGCATAGGATCTCCAATTGATAGCAAGAGGACTCACTTTATTGTGCTTGTAAAGCCTTGGATAATTTTGGTTGCGAGAGGACTTGCATGTTTGTACCCGAAGGGCCTTAGATGGTGGATAATCCTAGTTTAGGATCCACCTATTTGGATTGGAATTTTTTTTCTCAACTAGGGTAATAGTCGAGTGTTGCATAGAAGGGTAGTGCCCTTAGGTAGCCTCATGCGGGTAAGTTGAGGTGTCCTGTGCAGGTAAGTACAGGAGATAATCGAAGTGTAAACGATGTAATTATACACCTTTCATAGTTCCGAACTCCTATGGATGTGTTGCTTGCATTCATCGTACCTACATTCATTTTGTATGTAAATAGCTTGCTTGCATGTGTGATAATAATGTGTGATAACTTGTTTGAACGGTGGTGGTGAGGGACGAACTCACTGAGCTGTTTCATGCTCATTCCCCCTTAATTTCCTTTGCAAGTTTACTTACGATAGGATTGGGATATGTCTTAAGTACTGAGTGCAAGATAAAGATATGTATACTAGTATTAGAAGTAGTTGAGTACTCTTTAGATGATACATAAACATCCTTTGTAGAAAATATCTATATGTTAGAATTTAATATAATTTAATTTTTCTTGCAGTTTTCTAATGTTGGTATATTATGTCTTATTATTTAGTAGGGAATACAGATTCTCTACAATTCTGAGAAACTATAGGATATCGGATATCTATAGTTATTTATATTTATATGTCATGTTATGTTACAATAAATTAATTACTTAAAAATCAATAATCTTAGTGATTTATTATTTAGAGTCTTGCAATCTCTGACTTACAAGGCAGTTTTCATATCATGGGTGCACACATGTTATGGAAATTTTAGGAAATCCTACTAGGCCCCTTTTAGGGTCTTAACATAATACTTAGAAGTACTTCTCTAAGGTGACTAACCTTGACGAGAGCATCTCTAAGAAAGTGGTAACCCTAAATGAGAATTGATTTTATAAGACTTAGAAGTTCTCCTTTCAGCTTACTCACCCAGGCAGTAGCATCTCTAAGGTACTAACAACCATAAATGAGAATCAATTTTAGAAAACCTGGATGGGCTACTCTGAGTTAACTAACCTATGTGAGAGTATCTCTAGGGGACTACCAACCTTAAATAAGAATCGATTTAAGAAAACTTAGTAACACTCATCTTAGTTGACTAACCTAGGTGGGTGAGCTCTAAGGGACACATAACCCTAAAAGAGAATTGATTTTAGAAAATCCTGGAAGTACTCCTCTAAGGTTACTAACCTAGGAGGGAGCGTCTTTAACGTACTAGCAACCCTAAATGAGACTTAATCTTTGAAAACCTGGAAGTGCTCATTTAACCTGACTAACCTAAGTGGGAGCATTTCTAAGGGACTAGCAACCCTAAATAAGAATTGATTTGAAAAACCTAAAAGCACTCCTCTAAGCTGACTAACATAGACAGAAGGGTCTCTAGGGGAGCAATAACCCTAAAAGAGAATTGATTTGAGAAAATCTAGATGTGCTCCTTTGAGTTAACTAACCTTGGCGAGTGTGATTGTAGGAGACTAGCAACCGTAAATGAAAATCTATTTTAGAAAACCTGGTAGTGCTCCTCTAAGCTGACTAAACTAAGCAGGAGCATCACTAAGAGACTAGCGATCTTAAATGAAAATTGATTTTAGCGAACCTAGAAGAACTCCCTTAAGCTAACTAACTTAAGCGGGGGCATCTTGAGGGGATCAGCAACCTTATATTAGAATCAATTTGAGAGAACCTAAGACAACTCCTTTAAGTTGACTACCCTAAGCTGGAGCATCCTTATGGAACTAGTAACCTTAAATGAGAATCGATTTTAAAAATCCTGAAAGTACTCCTCTATGCTAACTAACAAAGGCAGTAGTCTCCTTAGGGGACAAGCAACCCCAAATGAGAATTGATTTTAGAAAACTTGGAAGTGCTCCTTTGAGCTAACTTACCTAAGCAAGAGCATCTCTAGGGGATAAGCAACCCTAAATAAGAATCGATTTGAGAAAACCTAGAAGTGTACCTCTAAGCTAACTAACTTAGGCAGGAATGTCTCTAAGGGAGTAGCAACCTTAAATAGGAATCGATTTGTGAAAACCTGGATATGCTCCTTTGAGCAAATTAACCTAGGTGTGAGCTATTCTAGGTAACTAACAACCCTAAATGAGAATCGATTTTAGAAAACCTAGAAGTACTCCTCTAAGATAACTAGCCTTGGCAAGTGGTCTCTAAGGGACTAGCAACCATGAAAGAAAATCGATTTTAGAAAACCTAGAAGTACACCTCTGAGTTGACTAACCTAGGCAGGAGCATCTCTAGAAGATTAGCAACCCTAAATGAGAATTGATTTGAGAAAACCTAAAAGTGCTCCTTTGAGTTGACTAACCTAATTAGGTGCATCTCTAGAGGATTAGCAACATTAAATCAGAATCATTTTTAAATAACCTAGAAGTGCTTCTTTAAGCTAACTAATCTAAGCGAGAGCATCTCTAGGGGACTAGTAACCCTAAATAAAAATCGATTTGAGAAAACCTAGAAATGCTCCTCTCAACCAACATTCCTCTATGGCAACATCTTTAGGGGACTAGCAACCCTAAATAAAAATCGATTTGGGAAAACTTGGAAGTGCTTCTATGAGCTGACTAACCTATATAGGAGCATCTTTAAGGGTTTAGCAACCCTAAATGACAATTGATTTCAAAAAACCTAAAACTACTTCCCTAAGCTAACTAAACTTGTCTAGAGCATCTCTAAGGGACAAGCAGCGCTAAATAGGAATTGGTTTGAGAAAAACAGGAAGTGCTTCTCTAAGCTGACTAACTTAAGCAGGAGTAGCTTTAGGGGACTAGCAACCTTAAATGAGAAACGATTTGAGAAAACCTAGAAGTGCTTCTTTAAGGTGATAAACCTTGGTCAGAGCGTCTCTAGGAAGGTAATAACCCTAAATTATAATCGATTTTAGAAAACTTAGGCATGCTCCTTTTGGTTGACACACCTTGGTGCTAATGTCTTTAGGGGATTAGCAACCCTAAATGAGAATCGATTTTAGAAAACCTGGATGTGCTACTCTGAGCTAACTAACCTATGTAAGAGCATCCTTAAGGGTCCAGAAACCCTAAATGAGAATTCATTTGTGAAAACCTAGAAGTGTTCCTCCATGTTGACTAACCAGGGAAGGAGAGATCTAGGGGACTAGTAACCCTAAAAGAGAATTTAGAAAACCTGGAAGTGCTCATCTGAGTTGACTAACCTAAGTGAGAATGTTTCTTTAGGACTAGTTACCCTAAATAAGAACTTAATTGAAAAAACCTAAAAGTACTCCTCTAAGCTGACTAACCTAAGCAGGAGCATCTTTGGGGGAGTGATAACCCTAAATGAGAATCAATATGAGAAAACCTAAAAGTGCTCCTCGGAGCTAACTACCTTAAGCAGGTGTGATCTTAGGGGACTAGCAAGCCTAAATGAGAATCGATTTTAAAAAACCTAGAAGTGCTCCCTTGAGCTAACTAACCTAGGCAAGAGTAATTCTAGGGGACTAACAACCACAAAAGAGAATCGACTTTAGAAAATTTAAAAGTACTCCTTAGAGCTAACTAACCTAAACAGGAGCATCATTAGGGGACTAGTAACCATAAATGAAAATCAATTTTAGAGAACCTAAAAGAACTCCTCTAAGATGAATAACCTAAGTAGGAGCACCTCTATAAGATTAGTAACCTTATATAAGAACCGATTTGAGAGAACCTGGGACAGCTCCTTTGACTTGACTAACCTAAGCTGGAGTATCCCTGGGGAATGAGCAACCCTAAATGAGAATAGATTTTGAAAAACTTGAAAGTGCTCCTCTATGCTAACTAACAAAGGCAATAGCATCCTTAGGGGACAAATAACCCTAAATGAGAATCGATTTTAGAAAACTTGGAAGTGCTCCTTTGAGTTGACTAACCTAAGCGGGAGCATCTCTAGGGGACAAGTAACCTTAAATAAGAATCGATTTGAGAAAACCTGGAATTGCACCTTTAAGCTAACTAACCTAGGTAGGAATATCTCTAAGGGACAAGCAACCTTATATGAAAATCAATTTAAGAAATCCTAGAAGTACTTCTCTAAGCTGACTAACCTAAGTAGAAGCATCACTTGGGGACTAACAACCTTAAGTGAAAATCAATTTTAGAAAACCTAGAAGTACTCCTCTAAGATGTCTAACCTAGGTAGGTGCATTTGTAGGGGATTGGCAACCTTGAATATGAATCGATTTGAGAGAACCTGCAAATGCTCCTTTGAGCTAACTAACCTAAGCTGAAGCATTTTTAGGGGACTAGCAACCTTAAATAAGAATCGATTTTAAAAAACATGAGAGCACTCCTCTAAGCTGACTAACCTAGACAAGAGAGTCCTTAGGAGACTTGCAACCTTAAATGAGAATCAATTTTAGAAAACTTGGAAGTACTCCATTGAGCTAACTAACCTAGGCAAGAGCATCACTAGGGGACTAACAACCCTAAACAAGAATTAATTTTAGAAAACTAAAAAGTGCTCCTTTGAGCTGACTAACCTAGTCAAGAATGTCTTTAGGGGACTAGCAACCCTAAATGAAAATCGATTTAAGAAAACCCAGAAATGCTTCATTAAGCTAACTAACCTTAGCAAGAGTGTCTCTAGAGGACTAGTAACCATAAATGAGAATCGATTTTGTAAAAGCTAGAATCTATCTCTAAGCAAACTTACCTAGGCTGGAGCGTCTTTAGGGGATTAGCAACCATAAATGACAATTGATTTTAGAAAACCTAGAAGTGTTCATTTGAGTGAACTAACCCAAGACAGAAACTTTCTAGGGGAATAGTAACCTTAAATATGAATTGATTTGAGAAAACCTAAAGGTGCTCCTCTTAACTGACTAACCAAGGTAGGTGTACCTCTAGGAGAATAGCAACCCTAAATGAGAATCAACTTGAGAAAACCTAGAAGTGCTCCTTTGAGTTAACTAACCTTAGTGGGAGCGTCTCTAAGGGAGTAGCAACCTTAAATGAGAATTGATTTGAGGAAACTTAGATGTACTCCTTTGAGCTAACTAACCTAAGTAGAAGTAATTCTAAGGTTAAGTAACCTTAAGTGAAAATCAATTTTAGAAAACTTCGAAGTACTCCTCTAAGCTGACTAACCTAAGCAAGTGCATTTCTAGGGGATTAGTAACCCTAAATATGAATTGATTTGAGAGAAGCTAAAAATGCTCCTTTGAGCTGACTAACCTAAGTAGAAGTGTTTCTAGGGGACTAGTAACTATAAATGAGAATCGATTGTAAAAAACCTGAAAGTAGTCCTCTGAGCTTACTAACCTAGGAAAGAGCTTCCCTAGGAGACTTGCAACCTTAAATGAGAATCGATTTTAGAAAACATGGGAGTATTGCTTTAAGCTGACTAACTTAGGTAGGAGCATCGCTAGGGAACTAACAACCCTAAACAAGAATTGATTTCAGAAAACCAAAAAGTGTTCCTTTGAGCTAACTAACCTAGCCAAGAACACCTCCAAGGGACTAGTAACCCTAAATGAAAATTGATTTAAGAAAACCTAGAAATGCTTCATTAACCTGACTAACCTAGGTGGAAGTGTCTCTAGAGGACTAATAACCCTAAATGAGAATCAATTTTAGAAAAGCTAAAATCTACCTCTGAGCAAACTTACCTAGGCCGAAGCGTCTCTAAGAGATTAGCAACCCTAAATGAGAATCAATTTTAGAAAACTTGGAAGTGTTCGTTTGTGTGGACCAACCTAGGACGGAAACTTTCTAGGGAACTAGTAACCCTAAATATGAATTGATTTGAGAAAACCTAAAGGTGCTCCTCTGAACTGATTAACCAAGGCTAGTGCACCTCTAAGAAAGTAACAACCTTAAATGAGAATTGACTTGAGAAAACCTATAAGTGCTCCTTTGAGTTAACTAACCTTAGTGGGAGTGTCTTTAGGAGAGTAGCAACCTTAAATGAGAATCGATTTAAGGAAAGCTAGATGTGCTCCTCTAAGCTAACTAACCTAAGTGGGAGTGATTCTAAGGGACAAGCAACCTTAAATGAGAATCAATTTTAGAAAACCTGGAAGTGCTCCTTTAAGTCAGCTAACATAAGCAGGTACGTCTCTAGGGGAATAACAACCCTAAAATAAAATTGATTTTAGAAAACCTAGAAGTACTCCTCTAAGCTAACTAACCTAGGCAGGAGCGTCTATTGGGGATTATCAACCCTAAATGAGAATCAATTTGAGAAAGCCTAGAATTACTCCTTTGAGCTAACTAACCTAATTGGGACGTTTTGAGAGGACTAGCAACCCAAATTGAGAATTGATTTTAGACAATCTAGAAGTGTTCCTTTAAGCAAACTAATTTAAGCAGGAGCATCTCTAGGAGACTAGAAACCCTAAATAAGAATTGATTTGAGAAAACCTAGAAATGCTCTTTTAAGCTAACTAGCCTTAGCGAGAATGTCTCTAAGAGACTAGTAACCCTAAATGAAAATCGATATAAGAAAACCTGGAAGTGCTTCTCTAGGCTAACTAACCTAAGTGGGAGAGTCTCTAAGGGACTAGTAACCGCAAATGACAATCGATTTTGGAAAACCTAGAATCGCTCATCTAAGTTAACTAACATAGGCAGGAGAATCTTTAGGTGACAAACAACCCTAAATAGGAATCAATTTGGGAAAAGCTAGAAGTGCTACTTTAAGCTGACTAACCAAAGCAAAAGCAATTTTAGGAGATTAGTAACCCTAAATGAGAATTGATTTGAGAAAACCTGGAAGTGCTTCTCTAAGGTGACTAACCATAGTGGGAGCGTCATTAGGGGAGTAGTAACCCTAAATGAGAATCAATTTTAGAAAACTCATAAATATTCCTTTAAGTTCACTTACCTAAGCACTAGCGTCTCTAAGGGACTAGCAACCTTAAATGAGAATCTATTTTAGGAAACTAGGATGTGCTACTCTAAGCTGACTAACCTACGCAGGAGCATCTCTTGGGGACTAGTAACCCTAAACAAGAATTGATTTGAGAAAACCTAGAAGTGCTCCTCTAAGCTGACTAACCTAGGTGGGAGAGCTCTTGAAGACTAATAATCCTAAAAGAGAATCAATTTTAGAAAATCTTAGAAGTGCTTCTCTAAGCTAACCAACTTAGGCAAGAGCGTCTCTAATGGACTTGCAACCCTAAATAAGAATCAATTTTAGAAAACCTGGAAGTGCTCATCTAAGCTAACTAACCTAGGTAGGACTATTTCTAAGGGACTAGCAACCTTAAATAATAATTGATTTGACAAAACCTAAAAGTTCTCCTCTAAGCTAACTAACCTAAGCGATTGCATCTCTAAGGGAGTTACAACCCTTGGTGAGAATCAATTTGAGAAAAGCTAAAAGTACTCCTATAAGCAGACCAACCTAAGCTGGTGAGATTCTAAGGGACTACCAACCTTAAATGAGAATCGATTTTAGAAAACCTAGATGTGCTCCTTTAAGATGACTAACCTTAGGAAGAGTGATTCTATGGGATAAGCAACCCTAAATGAGAATCAATTTTAGAAAACCTAGAGGTACTCCTTTAAGTTGATTAACCTAGGCAAGAGCATCACTAGGGCACTAACAACCCCAAATGAAAATCGATTTTAGAGAACCAAGAAGAAATCCTCTAAGCTAACTAACTTAGGTAAGAGCGTCTCTAGGAGATTAGCAACCCTAAATAAGAATTGATTTGAGAGAACTTGGAAGAGCTCCTCTAAGTTGACTAACCTAAGCTAAAGCATCCCTAAGGGACTAATAACCCTAAATGAGAATCGATTTTAAAAAACTAGAAAGTGCTAGTCTATGTTGACTAAGCTAGGTAGTAGTGCCCTTAAGGAACTATTAACCCTAATGAGAATTGATTTTAGAAAACTTAGAAGTGCTCCTGTGAGCTGACTAACCTAGGTGGGAGCATCTCTATGTAACTAGCAACCTTAAATAAGAATCGATTGGAGAAAACTTGGAAGTGCACCTCTAAGCTAACCAACTTACGCAGGAACATTTCTAAGGGACTAACAACCCCAAATGAAAATCAAATGGAGAAACTTAGAAGTACTCCTCTAAGCTAACTAACCTAAGCGAGAGTGTCTCAAGGGGATTTGCAATCCTAAATAAGAATTGAATTGAGAAAACTTGGAAGTACTCCTCTAAGCCACCTAACCTAGTTTATGTGGGGACGTTTCAACTAGACTAACAACCTCAAAATGAAAATCGTTTTAAGAAAACCTCAAAGTGCTTCTCTAAGCTGATTAACCTAGGCGAGAGTGTCTATAAGGGATTAGCAACCCAAAATGAGAATCAATTTTAGAAAACCTAAAAGTACTCCACTGGGCAGACTATCCTAGGTGGAAGCATCACTAAGAGACTAGTAACCCTAAATAAGAATCGATTTTAGAATACTTAGAAGTGATCATCTAAGCTAACTAACCTAGGCTAGAGCATTTCTAGGGGACTAGCAACTCTAAATAAAAATCAATTTCAGAAAACCTAAAAGTGTACCTCTAAGCTGACTAATCTAACCAGGAGTGTCTCTAGGGGAATAGCATCCCTAAATGAGAATCAATTTGAGAAAAACTAGAAGTGCTCCTCTAAGTTATCAAACTTAAGCAAGAGTGATTCTAGGGGACTAACAACCTTAAATGAGAATTGAATTTAGAAAACCTAGAAGTGCTATTCTAAGATGACTAAAGTAGGTAGGAGCGTCTCTAGGGGTTTAACAAACCTAAAGGACAATTGATTTTAAAAAACCTAGAAGTACTCCTCTAAGCTAACTAACCTTGGCAGAAGCATCCTTATGGGATTAGCAATCCTAAATAAGAATCAATTTGAGAAAACTTGGAATTGCTCCTTTAAGCTAACTAACCTAAAAGGGAGAGTCTTTAAGGGACTAGCAACCCTAAACAAGAATTAATTTTGAAAAACCTGAATGTGCTCCTCTAAGTAGACTAATCTAGGCAAAAGCATTCCAAGGGGACTAGGAACCCTAAAAGAGAATCCATTTTATATAACCTTAAAGTGCTCCTCTAAGCTAACTAACCTAGGTAGGAGCGTCTCTAGAGGACAAGTAACCCAAAATGAGAATCAATTTGAGAAAAACTTGGAAGTGCTTCTCTAAGGTGACCAACCTTGGCGGGGGTGTCTCTAAGGGAGTGGTAACCCTAAATGAGAATCAATTTAAGAAAACCTGGAAAGGCTTATATGAGCTGACTAACCTTGGTAGGAGTATCTCTAGTGGACTAGCAACACCAAATGAGAATCAATTTTAGAAAATCTAGAACTGCTCCTCTAAGCTAACAAACCTAGGCTAAAGCATCTTTAAGGAACTAGTAGTCCTAAATAAGAGTCAATTTGAGAAAACCTAGAAGCACTCCGTTGAGCTGACTAACATAGGCAAGAGCATCTCTAGTGGATTAGCAACCTTAAATTAATATCAATTTGAGAAAACCTAAAAGTGCTTCTCTAAGTTAACTAACCATGGGGGGAGCACCTTTAGTATAGTAAACCTAAATGAGAATTGATTTTAGAATAATTAGAAGTGCTCCTCTAAGCTAACATGCCTAGGCACGAGCGTCTCTAAAGGACTAGCAACCTTAAATGAGAATCGATTTTAGAAAACTTGAAATTGCAAATCTAAACTAACTAACCTATACAGGAGCATCTATAAAAGACTAGGAATCGTAAATAAGAATCAATTTGAGAAAACCTAGAAGTGTTCCTCTAAGTTGACTAACCTAGGCAGGAATGCTCTATGGGACTAACAACCCAAAAAGAGAATTAGTTTTAGAAAATCTTAGAAGTGCTCTTCTAAGCTGACTAACCTAAGCGAGAGTGTCTTGAAGGGACTAGCAACTTAAATGAGAATCAATTTTAGAAAACCTAGAAATGCACATCTGAGCCAACTAACCTAGGCGGGAGCATCATTAGTAGACTAACAACCTTAAATAAGTATCAATTTCAGAAAAGCTAGAAGTGCTCCTCTAAGCTAACTAACCTAAGTAGAAGCATCCCTAAGGGACAAGTAGTTGTAATTAAGAATCAATATGAGAAAAACTTAGAAGTGCTTCTTTGAGGGGACTAACCTTGGCAGGAGCATCTCTAAGAGAGCAATAACCTTAAATGAGAATCAATTTAGGAAAGCCTAGAAGTGCTTCTTTAAGCTAACTAACCTAGGTAGGAGCATCTTTTGAGGATTAGCAACCTTAAATGAGAATCAATTTTAGAAAACCTAGAACTACTCCTTTAAGCTAACTAACCTAAACAAGAGCATCTATAGGGGAATAATAATCCTAAATAATAATCAATTTGAGAAAATCTAAAAGTGCTCTTCTAAGTTGAATAACTTAGGCAAGAGCATCTCTTAGCCACTAGTAACCGTAAATGAATATCAATTTGAGAAAACCTAGAAGTGCTTATCTAAGCTGACTAAGCTTAGCGGTAGCATCTCTTAAGGAGTAGTAACATTAAATGAGAATCGATTTTAGAAAACTTAGAAGTGCTCCTCTAAGCTGACTCACCTAGGCATGAGTGTCTCTAGGAGACTAGTAACCCTAAATGAGAATCTATTTTAGAAAACCTGGAAATGCTACTCTAAGTAGACTAACATCTCTATGGGACTAGCAACCCCAAATAAGAATCAATTTAAGAAAACCTAAAAGTGCTCATCTGAGCTGACTAACCTATATGGAAGCACTTTAGGGAACTAACAATCCTAAAAGTGAATCAATTTTAGAAAATCCTATAAGTGCACCTCTGAGCTAACTAACCATGGCAGGTGCATCTCTAGGAGACTAGTAACCTTAAACAAGAATCGATTTTAGATAACCTGGAAGTGCTTCTTAAAGTAGACTAACCTTGGTAGGGGCATGTCTAAGGGACTAGCAACCCTAAATAAGAATTGATTTAAGAAAACCTGGTAGTGCTCCTCTGAGTTGACTAACTTAGGTAGGAATGTCTCTAGGGGACTAGCAATCTTAAATGAAAATCGATTTAAGAAAACCTGGAAGTGCTTCTTTGAGCTTACTAACATAGGTAGGAGTGTATTTAGGGGACAAGCAACCCAAAATGAGAATTAATTTTAGGAAACATAGAACTACTTCTCTAAGCAAACTAACCTAAGCAGTAACATCTCAAGGGGAGTAGCAATCTTAAATAAGAATTGATTTAAGAAAACCTGGAAGTGCTCCTCTTAGCAACTAACCTAGGTAGGAGCATCTTTACAGAACTAGCTACCCTAAATGAATATTGATTTAAGAAAATGTTAAAGTGTCTCTCCAAGATGACTAATCTTGGCGGGAGCATCTTTAAGGGAATAGTCAACCTAAATGAGAATCAATTTTAGAAAACTTAAAAGTGCTCTTCTAAGCTGAATCACCTAGGCATAAGCGTTTCTAGGGGACTAACAACCCTAGATGAGAATTGATTTTAGAAAATTAGGAAGTGCTACTGTAAAATGACTAACCTATGCGGGAGCATCTTTAGGGACTAGTAACTTAAAATAAGAATCAATTTGAGAAAACCAAGAAGTGCTCCTCTAAGCTAATAAACCTAAGCAGAAGCAATTTAAGGGACTAGCAAACGTAAAAGAGAATCGACCTTAGAAAATCTTAGAAGTGAACTGCTCCTCCAAGCTAACTAACCTCAATAAGAGCGTCTCTAAGGGACTAGCAACCCTAAATGAGAATCGATTTTAGAAAACCTCAAAGTACTTAACTAAGCTAACTAACCTAAGCAGTAGCATTTTAAGGGGACAAGCAACCTTAAATAAGAATCAATTTGAGAAACCCTACAAATGCTCCTCTAAGCTAACTAACCTATGTAGGAGCGCCTTTAAGGGAGTAGTAACCCTAAATGAGAATGGATTTAAGAAAACCTAGAAGTGCTCCTCTTAGCCAACTAACCTAGGTGATAGTGATCTATGAGAATAGCAACCTTCAATAAGAATTGTTTATAAAAAACCTAGAAGTGCTCCATTGAGCTAACTAACCTAGGAAGGAGCATTTGTAGGGGACTAGCAACCATAAATGAAAATCAATTTTAGAAAGCCTAGAAGTACTCCTTTGAGCTGGCTAGCTTAGGCGAGAGCATCTATAGGGGATTAGCAACCCTAAATAAGAATCGATTTGTGAAAACCTAGAAGTGCTACTGTGAGCTAACTAACTTACGCAGGAGCATCTCTAGTAGACTAGTAACCCTAAATAAGAATCGATTTGAGAAATCTAAAAGTGCTCCTCTAAGCTGACTAACCCAAGTAGGAGTGCTCTTAGGGACCAGCAACCATACAAGAGAATCGATTTTAGAAAATCCCTCCTTTAAGTTAACTAACCTTAGTAGGAGCATCTCTAGGGGATTAGCTACCTTAAATAAGATTCAATTTTAGAAAACCTGGAAGTGCTCGTCTAAGCTAACTAACCTAAGTGAGAGTGTTTCTAGGGGACTAACAACCCTAAATAAAAATTGATTTAGGAAAACCTAAAAGTGCTTCTCTTAGCTGACTAACTTGGGCTAGAGGCTAGGAAACTGCAAGAAGAGCTTTCAACTAAGGAACTAGCTCATTCCTTGGTAGCCGATGAAGTCTTGAGCCTTAAGACTAAGAATGAAGAGTTGTATAAGGAGAGCGAAGACTAAAGGTAGAGCTTAACAAGAAGCGAGTGGTATGCTGGGGGTTAAGACAAGCAATAACCTCATTAGTGATGAAGAGGATAGGTTAAGGATGCCAATAAAAGAACTAGAGATAAATGGCTCCAAGATCAAGTCTTGTGTTGCTAAATTAGAGGAAGCGGCAAAAAGAAGCCCTCCAAGGAGGAAGAACTACAAAAAGTGACTCATAGTCAACAATATGAGAAATTTCTCTAAAAGAAGCTTTTGCAGGGGGTCCAATAGGCGAGAAAAGAGATTTTAAAAGTTCACTTAAACTATGATTTGTCATGCTTAGACTTTATTGATGTCAATGACAATGATGCTAGCAGTGGTGATGAAGAAGTTAGCAAAGAAATGGAGATAGAGGTTCAAGAGTAGGGTGACAATGTTGAAGCCAATATTAAAGTTCCTATCGATGACTAGGAACTATCATCTAAGGAGACTCCCTATGTTCGTAATGAGACATCTACCTACTCTAAAACCCCTAATGCCAGAAAAGAAGCTACAAGAAGGTTCCATCTTCTTCTTATCAAGACAATACTTCCATTCAATCAAAGAAAAAGAACATCCCAAATTGTTGAGATGATCTGTTAGTTTATACTTTATTTTTGTAATTATTGTACGAACTTAATATGGTCGGGATGTCGATCATTTATTGTAATGAGATATTCGGCCTTACACCCTGTATTTCCAACATGTTTCATTTCATGCACAAGTTATTAGTTTTTGGTACGTTTTATTTCATGCGCACATTCTTTCTTTTGGGCATATTTCATTTCCTATGTATGTTAGATTTCTTTTCTCAAACATAGTGTTCATTAGTCGCATAGGAGGTGAACAAGTGTTTTTTTTTTTTTTTTTTTTTGCAGTGAGATTACCTAGTGAAAGGCATAACAAAATTTGTTCTCACATTTCTCAACATATTATTAAAGAAGAGTTGACATTATTCATTAATAACCATTAAGCTCATTAACCGTTATAGGTTTGAACTTATTAAATATTGGTTTTTTCACTACATAGCTTGAACCTTATTAATCCATTAATCATGCATTGATCAAAAATGAAAACAACGGAAAGTGGAGATACTCATAAACTTGAAATGACCATTTCATACTTGAAAAAAGATGTAAGCCATCACCTTACAACATTTAGAACAGATACAAACCATAACATCAAAGGAACAAAACAAAGTAAAGTTTCAAATTCTCAACATTCCATACCCAAGGGATGATTGTCCCATCCAACCTTTCTAGTTGATAGGCCTCCTCGCCTATAACTTTTTGAATCCTAATAGAATCCTCACAATTTGTGTTGAGCTTTCCTTGATTATCTCGCCCTCTAGTTGCCTCTAATTTTCTGCAAACCAAATCTCCAGGCTGAAATACCTTGTGTTTTACCTTTTGATTGTAATATCTAGCTACTCTGTGTTAATATGTAGCAACTCTCATCCTTGCAACATCTCTAATCTCATCGATTATATCCAAATTAGGCATAAGGCCAACATGATTAGCAATTATGTCAAAGTTTTGCATATGAAGATTAGGTAGATCGATCTCAATCGACAAGATGGCTTTTAACCTATGTGCTAATCTAAAGGGTATTTCTCCAGTTAAAGTCCTATGGGTAGTCCTATATCCCTATAAAAGATTTGACAGTTCGTTAACCCATTTACCCTTGGCCTGCTCAATTTTCCTCTTCAAAGTATACAAGATGATCTTGTTAATGGCTTCCACTTGCCCATTAGTTTGAGGGTGAGCCACTAAAGTGTAATTTAAATAAATGTCGTATTTCTCACAAAATGCTTCGAACTTATCAATGTTGAACTATGGTCTGTTATCAATGATTATCATAAATGGAACCTTAAACCTCGATATGATGAAATTGAAAACAAAAGCTTCAATCTTCTATTCAGTGATTCTAGCAACTACTTTGGCCTCTACCTACTTTATAAAATAATACACTACAACTATGATGAATTGCCACTAAGCCGTTGACTTTGGAAATGGTCCAAGCATGTCTAATCCATACTAGGCTAAGGGTTAGTAAGGTTATGCAATTCAGTAGAAGGCGTATGGTTTAATAACTCATGTTTCTAGCATTATGGACATTGTTAAACAGCTGATTTGGCATCCTCTCTCATAGTCAGCCAATAATAGCCGAGTCACAATATACGGATATATAAGGCTTGACCGTTCACATGGTTGTTATAGATACAACCGTATAACTTAGATAGTGTTCACTATGTATCTTTCGATAGAAGACATCGAAGATAAGGTTGGGATAGGCCGCTTTTGTACAATTGGTTACCAATCAGTGGCTTGGTAAATCAACCTATGGGAATCTTTCTTATCATTAAGAAGAACATCATCCTTTAGATGGTCTATAATTAAATCCATCCAAGACTTCTCCTTTAGGCAAGGAGCCAACTCGTAGCTCTACTCAATAGTTTTTAAGCTCTTATTTAAGAGATAATAAATAGTTTGTCATTTAAATCAAGAAGTGCCATACTAGTTAGTTTCAACAATTTGACAACAGTAATGTTTTTACTTCTTGGTATTTCTCAATTAAAAAGGATTAAAACTCTTCCTTGAACATTTGTACTATTTGCAAATACTTGCTCATCAATTCTTCTTTTGCCACATAACTCCCTTTGATTTGATTCACAACTAGTTGTAAGTCAGAATTTTGCCAATTTGAGTCTAACTATTAAGGCTTCGTACTAAGCCTCTTTATTACTGGTTGGAAACCTCAACTTTAGAGCATAATTAACTTTCACATTGTAGGGTCCTTACAAAATAAGGCCTACATTGCATCCTTCTTTAGTAGAGGAGCCATCAACATATAAATTCCATATCAGCTTCTTGACCATCTCTATGCTATCCTCTTCACCAATAAATTTAGCCACAAAATTTGGAAATACTTGAGCTTTTAATGCCGTTTTAGGTTTGTACTATACACCACAGGCACTCAGCTCTAAAGCATACTTCATCATCCTCCCTAAGGAGTCTGGTCACTGGAAAGCTTGTTGCAAAGGCTAATTAGTAAGAACAACAATTTGATTTGCCTTGAAGTATAACTTTAACTTTCTTATCAAGATAACCACCGCAATACAAATTTTTCAATCTTTATATATTGGTGTTCTAGCCCTTGTAAAACATGGCTTATGTAATAAATCGATCGATGCTCTCTACCTTTTATTTGAACTAAGACAAAGGAAAGAGCTTGACTGTTGACTTATAAATATAAGTATAAATTTTCTTCTGAAACAGGCATCGAGAATATTGGTGGGCATACGAGAAACTCCTTTAGTTTACTGAACTCTCTTTCATACTCATCAGTCCATCAAAATTCTTTCGGATTCTTTAAGATTTTAAAAAACTCTGCACATTTGTCTACACTTTTTAGCACAAATCTGTTTAAGGTAGCTATCTACCCGGTTAACTCCTTAACCTCCTTAACTGTATAAGGGGACTTCATATTCTAAATAACATCAATCTTCTTAGGTTTGCTTCAATGCCACATCAGATGACCATACAACTTAAAAATTTTCCTAAAGTAGCACCAAAAACACATTTCTATGGATTTAGTTTTATATTGTATCTCCTTAAAGTGTTAAAATGTCCTTAAGATCGACAAGATGCTAATTCTCTATTGGCTTTTCACAATCATGTCATCAACATATACTTTGATGTTATGATGAATATGAGGCTTGAACATCTTAGTGACAAGCCTTTGATAGGTTACACTAGCTTTTTTAAGCCTGAAGGGCATCATCATGTAACAGTACATCCCAAAGTTAGTGACAAAGGACATATGAACTTCATCTTCCTAATCCATTTTAATTTGATTATGGTTGGAAAATGCATTTATAAAAGATAGTAAGGCATGTCCAACAGTCGAGCCAACCATTTGATCTATTCTCAATAAGGGGAAACAATCTTTAGGACAAGCCTTATTCAAATCCGTAAAGTCTTAGTACATATGCCATTTTCCATTAGACTACTTAACTAGCACACAATTGGTTAGCCAAGTCGAATAAGGCTCTTCCTGAATGAACCTTACCTTTAATAGCTTTTAGACTTCTTCTTTGATGGCTACCTACCATTCAGGAGCGAAATGCCTTTTCCTCTACTAAATCATAGTCATATTAGGATCAATCTAAAGCCTATGGGTTATTACATTTATAGGGATACCCGACATATCTAAGGGAGACCATAAAAACACATCAGTGTTATCCCATAAAAAGTTAAGTAAACTTTGGCAGATGTCTGTCGATAAAGGTTTCCTTATCTTTATTGTTTTCCTAAGATTATTTCTTAATGGGATTTCTTCTATCTCTTCCTCAACACTTTCTATGCCAACTATTTTTTGTTCTAGACAAGTTTCAACATGAAAAATCTCCTCATACCGTAGTGCCCTTAGATATAAGGATCTTGCTAATTATTGATCCACTTTATGTGCACCAATGCTAGTGGAAGTGGGAAATTTGGCCTTAAGATGTATAGTTGAAGGTACCATGCTAAACAAATGATGACATGGTCGACCCATGATCATATTGTATGGGGACCAATATTTAACCACAAGGAAATCTATCTTGTCTTCTACAATGTGCTGGTCATCTCCAATCCAGATTAGGAGAGAAATTACTCTAGTGACTCGAATGGGTTAATTATTAAAATCATATAAATCATAGTTATAAGATATTAGTTGTGCTTTGATCTTTGGCCTCATCTGATCAAAAGCATGTTGTAAAATAATATCTATCGAACTTCCAATGTCAACAAGAATCTTTTTGACCTTAAAGTTAGCAATTTTCATACTAATTACAAGTGCATCACCATAAGGCCTTTAAACACCTTCGAAATCTTTTTCCATAAAAGAAATTGAATTGTCAATCTTAACTTTCTTGCCTTATACATTACAAACATAATATATGGTGTGAGTTGAGCCCAAAGAGCTTAACCGACCTAAGACAAAAGGTCTATCAACAATAGTATTTATTATACCATTCGGTGCCCTATTGCCGCTTCCATCTCTTACATCTTTCCTAGCCTAAGAAGGCTAAATGTCATTCTCCTACTCATCACATCTCCTCTAAGTTGGTCGCTTAATATTCTTGGCATCATGAGCAAGAAACTTGCTTAAATACCCTCATTGGATTACATCCTTAATTACATTCTTGAGCTAGACACATTCATTGGAATTATAGCCTCTATCATGATGGAAATCGCAATATTTATTAGAACTCTATTGTGAGGGATTTTCTCTCATCCTTTTTAGCCATTGTGATGGGAATCAACCTATAACAACATCCAAGCTGAGGCCGAGAGGAAGGAAGATGAACACTCAACATCGAGTCTATCATTAACTGAAGTGCTAAGAGATCACACAACCGAGTAATCGAAACCAAAGAACCACTCAGCACATTAGAGAGAAACTCATGCCAACTAATTCTATGACTCGACAATCGTAGGCCGACCTCTCTAGTATCACGACCAAGACATGTGAGACATTAGGGACCCCTTCTCAAACCCAGGCATCCAACTATCGACCCCATCCGATTCAGATACTACTCCTCCTAGGACATGCCAAGTGACTACATGCGAAGTCTTGTAAAACGCACAGTTTTGTATTCTTGTATATGTTTTTCTTCATTTTATTTATGAGCCCAACTCTTTAGGGTTTAAGGCCTTGTATATTATTTACAGTTTTACCACTAGGGTTTAAGACTTGCTATAAATAGCAACATTTATACAGATACAAGGAGACAAATAGACATACAGAAATATATACAACGAGTAAAACTTTCCTCTTTTGAGTAAGGCTATACTTGAGTTAGCATTTACCAGATTATAGAGTTTGATCATACTCTTTAATCATCCTTGCGTTCTTATCAATCTCATCTTCAGATTGTGGTGAACCTCTTCGTTTGAACTGGTTAGTAAGTTGCATCTAACCTTCATTTGAAACCCCAAACAACATTTAGTGTTCGTAAGTCATATTAAACTCTATTTCGAGCTCAAACCCCCAATCGTGTTTGTATCTTGGTAAGTTATATTCATTCATATTCACCCTAAAAAACCTTCCTATTCCTCGTACCCATTTTCCTTTTGATTACCCATTCCTATTCTTTCATTCTAGATCTGCTACCATTTCTTTCTGGATCGATCCTTTGATCCCTTATCATATTGGTATCAGAGCTTTGCAAAGATACGTGTGCTAGTGTTCTTCAAAGTAGATTTATGGTTCTAACATTTCTATTAATTATTGTTCTATAGTGTAATGTGCTCTTTATAGTAGTAAGTAGCTATAAAAGCTGAATAGTGGTTGTTTCTAAGTTACTGTAATTCTATTTTATTATTTCTTCAATTTTCTAGTAAATAATTGTACGAACAAGAATGTCAAAGGATAATATCAACAACACTGAGGACAGTCTTCATGGGAGCTTGAGGCGATATGTTGACAACTTAGAGTTCCAAATCAAAATCTCACCTACTCTATTTAAGAGCTTACTGGGTAAGTTAGAGGCCGTAGACGTAATGGCTGAGAGGAAAGAAGGGAGAGGACACCTACAATTGGAAGTGTTTCTAATGAACTCGATCATGATGACCGACAGTAGGGAAGAGCTGCCAAGCTAAGAAGAAGAGAAAACCATTCAATGCCGAGAGGAAGAAATGATAAGAGTGTTGACTCCAAAACAAATCAAGAGGCCTAAAGAAGAGAGCTAAGGCTAAGAAGGAACATGGCTAAGTAGAGCTCTAACAAAAGTGGTTGAACCGAGTAGAACCGACCAGCTCGGAATGCAAGGGATGAACCCCGAGCAACTAGTCGAGGACTTGACAATATAAATCTTAAGTTGCCGACCTTCTATAGAAGTAGCCGACCTGAAGAGTTCCTTAACTAGATTCCTCGAGTAAAGAAATTGTTTGAGCGCTACGAGTGTGATGATTGAACAAAGGTTAAGCTGGCTTCACTATCCCTTATTGAATACGCAAGTCTTTGGTAGGATAAGTTGGTTGCTAAGTGACATGTTAAAGGAGAAGAGCCGTTCAGAACTTGGAGGTTCATGAAAAGATTGATGAACCAATGCTTTGTACTAACTTATTTCAAGCAGGAGATGCTCCATGCTTTCTAGCACTTGAGATAAGGTCAAAATACTGTTGAAGAGTATTCGCAAGAGTTTGAGACCTTGATGATGAGATGTGAAATTGTTGAGCCACAAGACCGCACCATTACTAGATTCCTGAGTAGACTTCGAGATCACATTATTGATATAGTTGAAATGTATCCGTTTAACTCTCTGGATGAGCTAATTAATTTGGCATTAAGAGTAGAGAAGCAGAGGAGAAGAAAGCATCAAAGGCCGAGTATCCGACCTCAACAAGGTAACCTTGAGCTTGAGAGGTATGCCGAGAGAAGGTAAGAAAAGAAGATGGAGAAAGGAGAGCCTAGCCGACCAGCTTATGCCAAGAAAAAGATTATCGAGAAAGAGAAGGCACCTAGTAACAAGGCTCGAGAAGCAAAATGCTTCAAATGCTTAGGATATGAATAAATTGGTTCCTATGCCCGAATAAAAGGGTTATGGTCTTAAAGGGCAAAAAGCCTAAGGCTCAAATCGAGAGTCAAAGTGACAAGAGCTAGGATGACCAGTTGATAGAAGAAGATGTCTATCTCAAGGACCTCAAGAAACTCTTAGTTATGGCTATAAGAGCCGACTTGAAGGCAGATCCCGAACAAAGGAAAAATTTGTTTCATATGCAGTACCTGGTGCACAGGAAGACCTATTCCCTAGTTATCGATGGAGGTAGCTACACCAACATCATCTCTACTAAGATAGTGGAAAAGATGAAGTTGCCCACCTACCCATACCCCCGACCCTATGGATTAAAGTGGTTTAATGATAAGGGTATGGTCCATGTACATAAGCACACTTGGATTGCATTCAAGGCGAGACAATATGAAGACGTGATTGAGTTTGATGTGGTCCCTATGAATGCCGTGAATTTACCTCTTAGCCAACCTTAGGAGCATGACCGGAAAGTGATCCATGATGACTTCCTCAACACTTACACTATTCAGAAGGATGGTAAGAGCTATTGCTTGACCCCTTTGAGTGTTGAGGAAATCTAGAGACACTCAACATCTATGGTGAAGAAACAAGGGAAGAGAAGCTTATTTGGCATTCTGGCTCGTGGTTAACACTTAACATCAAGGACGACTTCCTTTCAAACTTGTGGTAATGATGGGAATCAACCTTTGACCACATCTAAGTCGAAGCTAAGAGGAAGGAAGATGAACACATTGCATCAAGTTTGTCATTAGTCGAAGTGTCAAGAGATCATACAGCTGAGTAATTGGAAACAAAGAACCACTTAGCACATCAAAGAGAAACTCATGTCGACTGATTCTATGACTCAACAATTGTTGGCCGACCTCTCTAGTGTCTCGGCCAAGACACACGAGATGTTAAGGACCCCTTCTCAAACCCAAACATTCAACTGCCAACCCCATCTGGTTCAGATACTACTCCTCCCAAGACATACTAAGTGACTTCATGCCAAGTGACTGCATGTCGAGTCCTATAAAATGCACAGTTTTGTATTCTTGTATATGTTTTCCTTCATTTTATTTATGGGCCTAATTCTTTAAAGTTTAAGACCTTATACATTATTTACAGTTTTGCCACTAAGGTTTAGGACTTGCTGTAAATAATAACATTTGTACAAATATAAGGAGACGAATAGACATACAAAAATATATACAGGGAGTGAAACTTTCCTCTTTCGAGCAAGGCTATACTTGAGTTTGCATTTGCTAGATTATAGAGTTTGATCATACTCTTTAATCGTCTCTGCGTTCTTATTAATCTCGTCCTCAGATTATGGTGAACCCCTTCATTTAAACCAGTTAATAAGTTGCATCTAACCTTCATTTGAAACCCTGAGCAACATTTAGTGTTCGTGAGTCGTATTGAACTCTATTTCAAGCTCAAACCCCTAATCGTGTTTGTGTTTTGGTGAGTTATATCTATTCAAATTCACCCTCAAAAACCCTCCTATTCCTCGTACCCATTTTCCTTTTGAATACCCATTCTTGTTCTTTCGTTCCAGATCTGCTGCCATTTATTTCTAGATCAATCCTTTGATCCCTTATCAATTGGTATTAGAGCTTTGATCCCTTATCACATTGTAACACCCCCCCCCCCCCCCCCTTTGACCTCGCAGTTCCATCAATATGTCTGCAATTGGATGATTGAGTAGCATATGAATAGAATATATAAGGATACATGGCCTTTATTTCTCAATATTATACCCTTCAAAACACCGATCATCATGTGTTCAAAGTCGATCTTTTACACTCTTCTTCTTGTCGCCTTTTTGGTCTCCTCTACTCTAATCAACCTCTCATCGAGCTTTAATGTTGTCTTCCTAACGGATGTAAAAGCTTTTGGCTTATTTTTGGCTAAAGACTTGAAAATGTCTTTATAAGGTTCAACTCCATCAATAGCTACATTAAGAGCAATGCTCATGTCTAACTCCAGAATTTAGACCATCTCAACCATAAATCTAGCCAAGTAGTCCCTATAGATTCATCTAATTTTTGCTTTATCATGTTAAAGATAGAAGAATCCTTAATAGAAAGCTTACTTGCAACAAAATGTTGTAAAAACACTTCTACTAAATCTTTAAAACATGATATTGTGCTCGGCTTTAGATGTTTGAACTATGTATTAGTCACGTTCCCTAATGTTAAGGGGAAGCCTTGTAAGCTAAGGCATCTCTTAAGCCATGAAGCTTAGCCAAGGTATAGTAGTATTCAAGATGATATTCAGGATCCTTGGTTACATCATAATCTCAAATTGTGGCAACTTAATGTGCCATAGGATCACTTTGTCTACAATTTTAGGGAGGAAAGAACACTTTTGTATTTGGAATTGTTTACTCGTTAAAGCAGGGGTGCTAACATGTGAGGGTCTTGCATGGTGCACCCATTATGGTTGCTTTCTCGTGCAACTTTTCTTAAGAGCAAGGGCCAAGGGTTTGAGTGTAACTTTGGCTTGCTTTCTCAATAATTTAGGAGAATAGATTGAATCACTACTATTATCGCTATATTCTTAGTTTTGATTTAGGTAAACATTTTTATGGAGAAGGTTAAGGATCTCATTGTGTTTTTTGTTGAGTTCTTGGTTTTCTTTGGCCAAGTTAAGACAAAGTTGCTCCAACTTAGCCAAGGGTTATTCATCAATATGCTTACTTCCCCCTTGCTTGGTGTTAGGATGAAGAAGCAACACCTGTACTTTTTGTCATTCTTGTCTTTACCATATAGGTGAAGTATGAAGAAATAGACAGCGTCAAATGTTTTCAGGTGATTTTAGGGTAAAGGTGTATACCTGCAAAAGCACACATAGAGGCTAAGTAGTACTAAGGTTAGTCTGGTGTAGTCATTCTAATGCCTAGGTCAGTAATTGTTTTAGAGAGATAAGCGGGTAAATGTAGAATAAAAGGTCCTAAGAGAGTTCTTACAATCCTTCAACATGTTCATATATAAGAACCTACTCAAAGGATTTTCCATAAACAAATTATATAACATGTTCATATATAAGAACGCAATTTTGAAGGCATTAATTAACTTTTCGTTTTGGTATTATTACTTGCAACATAATATAATGCAGATATTTAGTGTCAATCATAATAAATCAAAAATTGAAAAAGAAATTGTTGAAATTCTACAGAAAAAGAAAAAAATAAATAAAATCTATGCTACAGAGCTAATTATTAAATGTCAAATCATTATACTTATGTAAAATTTAACAATATGTATAAAGAGTTTTACTCATAGTCCTATTTGACGATTTTGATGTATTGTCTATGGATAACAATATATGTAGAATTTCTTATTGTCTAAATATATTCAACAAATATGATCTATAATAAAAATAATGTGATTTATTGTATTCTCAAAGACATTATCACAATGGTATCTAAGAAAGCCAAGTCCGATAATAGATTTTAACAACGTTATTTAAGGTAAGGCAAGAGAGGCAATGACATCATTTAACAAATTTGACAAAAGAGAAAAAGGTTTGAAGCTAGCTAATCTTGTGCATGAGAGCAATCAATTACTCTTTTCTAAAAACAAAAGTGTCATAATGTAAATAATACTATACCTATAAGAATGAAGTATCATAATATAAATAACCAACAGACATTTATAATATATAAAAATAAAGCAAATTAAATCAAATGTAATGAATAGATTATACTATAACATTATATATTTTAGGAGAATGGTGTCCATAGTGTATTAACATTCTTGTACTTATTATGAATTATATAGGGGAAAGTAAGTATATATATATATATATATATATATGAAACGTTAAAACAAATTCAAGAAGTACTAGAGCCAATTGTGGATATATAATGTATTAAATGCTAAATTAATGTATCATAAGAAGAAAAGATTGATTTTAAAAAAATTAAATGGCATTTTCAAACAGTACTTTTACAAACCTTTTTTTCAATAAAGGGAATTGTAATATAAAAGGAAATCAAATAAAGTCAGAAGCTACAATAGTAGCATGAGGTCTTAGCCTCTAATTAGGAGGTCCATCAACAAAATTACAACTAGCCAAATCATTGGCTAGGAAACTAGATATAAAGTACAAGACATTGAATCCAAAAGACTACACGAATCCTTGTTGAAGACCATGTTTTTCGAGCGCATCTACTACTACGTTACTGTCCTGATCGTTCCTACAAAAATGTACAAAGGAAAAATACGTAAGAATTTGCATCTCACAATAGCTAGATGATAGAAATTGGTATTCACTTGCTCCTTCAACAACCAATCTAATGCTTGTTAGGAATCAAGTTCCACTTCAATGGTAGGAATCTAAAGACAGTTAGCTAATAAGAGACCTTAATAAACTATTCACAATTCTACTTCCAAAGGAGAAGAGTGGTTAACATTTTTACTTAAACCTCTTACTACCTACTCATCCTTGCCCCTGATGATAACCCCTACTCCTAAAGAGGACATGTTCATACAAACAACCCCATCACAATTCACCTTGACCTACCCACTTTATGGCATCTTCCATCAGACTTCAAATCTTCTTCTATTAGCCTTTAGCTTTGATCCCCTTTAGGTAGTCCACCATTAATGTGTTTCAATACGTATTCTAGAAACACAGTCTTCTTGGGGAGTCTAAGGGGAGAAGATCCTCCTATTGCAATCCCTCTAAATTATTCTAAGACTGAAGAAGATTGAAGCTTCTTTTAGGGCTTGCATAGAGTTCTAACATTTCCATCTCCACCTGGTGTACTCTTTAATCCAATTCTAAAAACTTTGGAACTCCAGATTATTAATATAAGTATCAACTCCCAAGTTCCTCCAAAAATCTCTAGTCTAGCAATAATCATAGAATGTGTAGGTGATATTTTCAAGTGCCTTACCACATAAGGGGCAATCTGTGGTGAAATTCATGCCTCTCCTACTCAGGTTATCTCTTAAGGCAAGATCATCATGAAGGATACACCATAGTAAGAACTGAATTCTAGGGGTAGCCGGAGTTTTCTACACCCAGTTCCAGTCTTCCCCTTGTATAGACTCTAGGTCCTTGTTGCATAGTGCTTTATAAGAAAATTTTGCTGTAACTTCTCTTGAAATGTCATATGGCCATCTTCAAATATCAAGGGCATTATCAAATTCCTTTATAACTACGTAACTCAACTTCATTAGAATGTTATCATCCAAGGGGCATCCAATCAAATCCTCATTCCATCCATTGTGGTCATTCCAACTTTGCCTCACTATAAGCACATTATCAAACTTATTAAGGGGACCAAACAACCAAGATAGTGCACACCCCCCATCCATCCAAGAGTCTAGCTAGAATCTTGTGTTTTTTCTATCTCGAATTTTTGCTTGAAGCTTCTCCTACAACCAAATGTTAGCTTTCCCCAACTCTTTAGCAAAAGAGGAACCACTGCTAGTTGAACCTCTATGTTACTGAATCCTATATTTTTGTCTTAGCAACTTTATCCATAATAAACCCTTCGTATGAACTTGCCAAGCTGATCGAATAAAGTTTTCCTTGTTCCTCTTCTTGATATCTAGTAAACCCAATCCACCATTTGCTTTAGCAATTCGAACTTTATTCCATTTGATCCAATGAGACTTTCTTCTCTCTTTGGATGAACCCCATAGGAAATTTCTATATAAGGCTTCTAGATTATTTACAACCCTAGATGGAAAGGGAATGACTTGTGAAGAATAGTTGGCAATAGATTCTAGGCTTGATGAGATGAGAATCTTCCAACCTACCATACTGAGTAGCTTCTCTTTGCAGCTTATGAGTTTCTTTCTTATCCTTTTAATAATAAATTGGAGATCTTACACTTTTAAGTTACCCCATGACTTAACAAGGATGCCTAGGTACTTACCCAAATCAATAGTTAGCTTGATATCAAAGATGTTGCAAATACTTGCTTTCACATCTGTTGGCATATTTCGAGAGAAGAGCATACAAAACTTAGTGAAGTCAACTTTTTGGCCAAAGATGAAACAAAAGGAACTCAATACCACAAGCATCTATTGTGCATTATCTAAGGAAGCTTTCCCCATAAGTAACAGGTCATCTGTGAAAAATAGGTAAGAGAAGTTCAAATCTATACCTTTAAAATTTAGAAGAAACCATTTACTAGCAAACACCAGATAATGGATCATACGGCTTAGACCTTCAAGAGCCAAAATGAATAGATAAGGGGACAATGGATCACCCTACCTTAGACCCTTACTCAGGCTAAATTCATCCATTTAGCACAATAAGACACCAAGCCGATGCAAGAGCCAATCAACCTTACCCAACTTTCAAGGAAGTTAAGATTAAGCCGCACACTTCTTAGAAAATCCTACTCCATTCGGCCATATGCTTTCTCTACGTCCAGTTTCACAACCATCCAACATTTCTTCCTATTCCTTTTGTCCATCATATGTAAGATTTCTCAGTAGATGATAATATTATCTTTGCATGCCTAACCTGGTATGAAGCTCAACTATTTTAGACTGATCAACTCACTTAAGAGTATTCCTTATCCAATTTAGGAGGAGTTTGGACACTAACTTATATGTAGTGGAGCACAAGCTAATCGAACAAAAATCCTTAACTTTGCTGGCTCCTACAACCTTTGGGATCAAAATTATAAGTGTCTTGTTTAACTCCTCAAGCACTTTCCCTTCCCTCAAAATGTTTAGGATTATAACATAAACTTTAGGTCCCACTATATCCTAATAACTTCGAAAGAATTCGGCATGATACCCATCAATTCCTAGCACTTTATTCTTTCCTACGCTATAGAAGGTTGCTTTGATTTTTGAGTCTATCTAAGTATGCTCAAGTGATTGTTTCTTGAAAGGCATAAGAGTTTACGAGTAGCCACCCTAGTAAGGCCTATGTAAGGGATATGCTAATTGCTCTGTTGTAAATAATGCTTGGAAAAATTGTTTAAAGGGAGTCTATTTAAAGAGAGTCTCTATGCTAATTTCCTATAAAGTCAAGCAATCCCATAACTCTTGACTTCGGTCATCTTGCCATAACACTAGCATGGAAGAATTTTGTATTGCTCTTGCCATCAATTAACCAATTAGCTCTTACTTTAGCTTCCTACAATTTCTCAACCTGGTTTAGAACATAGCTCAATTCAACCTAGAGAGTTTTTGCTTATTCAATAAGGTTTACAAAGGCTTATCAAACAACAACTTACGAACTTTTTCTAGGTTATGCAAGATGTTCTTCTTCCTCACTTGTACAATACCAAAAGTTTCTTAGTTCCACTTTCTCTGATTCATTGTAAAATCTTCCAAATCATTCAAAAATTCAAAGGCCTCATTATTCTATTGAAGCTCCTCAAAAAGATGTAAATCCGGGTGTTCTAGCCACATAAGCTAGAACCTAAAGGGCCTTAACTCTTTAGGCCTACCTTGGATAAAATGATGTGTTTCTAATAGGATGGTAGGTGATCCAAAGCTAAAAAAACTAAGTGTCGTACTTTGGCTTCTAGAAAGAGTCTTCTCCAACTGTAATTACCTTAAGCCCTATCTAAACGTGTTTGCTTAAGGTCCTTTAAGTCCTTAGAGTGCATAAACCAAGTAAATTTAGGCCTACTAAAGCCTAGATCTGCTACTCCACAGACGTTCATGCAATGTTGGTACCTCTCAACACGAGATTAGCAAATATGAATACGACCCTACTTCTCTTCACTCAAGATGGCTTCATTAAGGTCTAATAATACTACTCGACAAAACTTTCAACTCTTCCCAACATAGAGTACATTCTTAAAACCTAGGACTACTATAAATAGCAAAAAGACACCAAGAGCAAGGAGAATCACGTACCTGGATATCTATAAGGATATGCTAACGGAAGATGTGTCTCTCTCGAATAATAGCATCCTCTACATTCCATAGCATAATGATGCCTCCATTAAGCCCTTCTACCTTTAAATAGATCGTACGATCAAAATGTAGGAGGGCTTGTAGACCATCTGTTACAGTAACCTCTATCTTAGTTTTAGTTAAAATAATAACCTAAGGTTTATATTGCACCGCCAAATTCATGATAGCTCATCTCCTGCTATTTAAATTCATCCCTTAGCATTCTACAATAAAATCTTGAAAGGTTTAAGCCTCGTCCTAAACCAAAGGGTGTTTTCCATGTCTAGGTTCATCATAGCATAAGTAATGTAGAAGAACCTTTTAGCGTTAAACACTTACTAAACTTCTTCAATTGCTACCCTCCATTTTAAAGGGTGAAAGGAGGTACAAAACAGTACAATCTACATTTCCCATGCAATTAGAAGGGTTCTCTCCTTATGGTCTTCCATTAACTTTAGGGTATAGGGTTCACTTTTGGATGACCACCGAAAACCCCTCTCCTGTCATCACATACTCCACCATTATCTTGAATGTCCATTCCATCATCCTTAAAATCATTAACCCTATGATGTATGGCCAAGTAATCAACATCTTTAACCTCAAAAGGCTTTCCATCTTCTTTAGGACGATCCCTCTGTTCGTGTGATGGGCTTAACCGTACAGGTAAGTAGGGCTATATATAATCTTCGAAACCCTATCCATCTTCCAAGTGATGTTTGACATGATTGTACTCTTTACTTCCACAAGGATTCACCCTGAAAACAAATCGGTTTACATTTCCCATATTAAACTATTTAGTATTTCAGGAGGGATTTGAGAAAGTTGGTGGATTAGAGAGAGGGATATCTCGATTTCTAAGAGTCACACTAATGCATCTCCGGGATCATATATACATAGGAGCACCACAACAAGAAGGAACCAAAAGAAAGTAAAAGGGGATTAGCAAATCCAATTAGTTACCAATCAAATATGATGTTCGAACTAATCCTACTTAGCCTACAATTCACCTGATATGGCTCACCGATCCGAATTATAAGGTAACTCACCACTACTCCTTGTTAAAGAAATACATAAGAGTTAAGAGAGAGTGAGAACACTAAGGTCGCTTAGTAAGAAAACTGATAATATTCAATAATGAGGTGTTGATGTATACATATAATAAATGGAGGTTACATACTCACCCCACTAAGGTTACAATACATACATGAAAATACAAAAGAGTAATTTACAAATAGACTACATGAAATATACTAAAAAGGGTAAAAGAGACGAAGAATATTATGTACAAAAAAGTAAAGGATCAATTTAGAATGTTATGCTAGAAGACATGTATCACATGATGGTTGGTGGTCTAAGGTATGATACAATTCGAACAAAGTGAAGAAAAGAGTCTATAGTCAAGGTCGACATGATCTAGTTCAAGTTAGAGCTCAATCATTAAAAGACATCTTGATTTCTTCAAATTGGGTATCTCATACCTTAACTAAGATTGGGATTAGATACTGATTTGCCTAGGAGCTTGAATTAGATGGAAGTTTGAGGTTAGTATAAGCACGGCTATAGGTATGGCTATTTAACAGGTCACCATGTCAGCTAAGCAACTTCGAAAGCTATGTTAGCACACATAGATCTCAATGCCCAGGTTAGTAATAGTGCAAAAGATGGAGATCGGAATAAGAATCCTCATCCTGGATAGGGCTTCAAGCTAGTATCCTTTATGTAAGTCCTTAGAGTCCTTTGGCTCAGTTGTGCATGACTAGTTTAGAGAGTTAATTCCTATCATCTACATGAGGCTTGGAATGATTTGTCCTCAAATCTAAAGAGGGTTTTAGCTCTTGCTCTATCATAGCATTTGTTGGGTCTTTATCTTCTGGTCGATGGGGAATCAAGTCAAACATATTGAGGGTAGAAGAAACATTATAGTTCTCCAATAGTTCAATTTGGTAAGCATTAAGGTTGATCTTCTTTAGGACCTTAAATAGACCATCAACTCATACAGATAGCTTGCTCTATCTTAGGTGTGAAAATCGCTCTCAACTAAGGTAAATCCATACTAAGTCTCCTAGTTTGAAAGAAATAGTACGGCAACCTCAACTTCCAATCTCTTATTGTCTTTAGTTAAACTTAGCAATCTTCTTCAGAGTTTGGCAAGGAGCTTAATAATCACCTGAGTACTAGAGTCATCACCTCTACCCTAGTCGATTGATAACTTTGATTTTAAACATATTTTATATGGTGATTTTATAGCATTTCCCTTACATTTTTTGTTTTCTTTAAAGAAATTGATACTTAATTGAGTAAAATGTTGATTTCAGGGTTTAAACGCGTTCTAGGCTCGAAAACGAAGAAAAGGAATCAAGTTTCACTCAATTCCGAGTTCAAACGAAGAAGTTATAAAGTTTTGAAGTTATGTAGAAATTTTGCCTTAGTGTAGAAAGTTACATGACCTAGGGACACGACCGTGTCCCAGGCCGTGTCTGGTGACGAAAATAAAATCCGTGTAATACACATATAAAAGGATATCTTAGGGTTTAAAAAAAAGGGAGACATTACAGAAACGAAGAGACACAAGAGACGAGAAGAGACTTGAGAACAACATCAATCAAGAAGCGAAAACAACATCGATTTCAAGATTAGAGAGATTGTTCATCAAATCAAGAGGGGTTTTCATGCTTTATTTTACGTTTTTGATGAAACTCGTTTTTAGATTCGTTATGATAGCTTAGAATTCAAGTATTTAGGATTATGGAACCTAGAGTTTCATGTAACCCTTGGATTGAATTATAATTTCAATAAAGTTTCTATCTTTTCTTGATTCAATTATGTCGTTTAATTATTGATTGATAATTGTAGAGTGTCAATATATGATATTATGCATGTTGATTGAGAAATTGCATGTATAATTAGATCTAAGTATAATTGAAGAGAATTACATATATACTTAGAGATAAGATACATGTTTCTTCCGGAAAGTTAATTATTTGTGTGAGAATTCATTATACATTAATGCAATTCTAATTTATATTACTAAGTGAAGAGATTCCGGTAAATAATTTAGGATTAGAGTTAATATGCTTGAGAAAGATATTAGCTTTAATTGTGAATCCCTCCGGTCAAGAATAATAGAAATTGAATTGGATATATTTTAAAAAGGTTATATGTTAAACACTAGGGGAAATAATTCCTAAATACATTATTGCATACTTGAAGTCGTTCGTAGTTTATTGCTTTCTAATTTGCGTAATTAAGTCTCATAATTAGTTTAGATGGTTAATTTTAGTATTTTTAATTCATTCAATTTATCACAATTTACCGATTAGATAATAAAGCTAAGGTTAATATTAGTACTCAAAATCTCTGAAGGATCGACTCGAACTCACATCCGCTATATTAAAATTGATAGGTGCGCTTGCCTGATATCATCGGTATAGACATAAGTCTCCTTTTCCTCCTTAGCTTTAACCTTTCTGGTATTCTTCTCCTCCTCTAGCTCACTCTCATTAATGTTATCTACTATATCTCCTCAGAGCACCATGGCACGTTGATTTGGGCACATTGATTTGGGCACTCAATAGCCATGTGTCCAAAGCCCAAGCATTTAAAGCACTTTACCTCACTAGTCTTCTATCTAGAGGTTTGTACTTTCTCATATGTTTTTGGGTCAGCTTATCCTCAAATCGACTTAACTGGCCTACTCGAGCCTACTAGCCTATGCAACTATCATTAGGTCAGTCATACCTTTCCTCGACTTAGGAAGGACTCTTGGCTTGTCATGAGCGGGTCGGCATAGAACAGGGGCTTGGGAAAATGTAGGCTCAAGTTGGCTTAGAGCATTTCTCCACTACTTTTTGACCCTCTGCATTACTTTAATGGCTTCTTCCAGAGTATAAAACCTCTATATTTCTACAATATTACGAACCTCATATTTAAGTCTACAAATGAATCTTGACATTGTACGAACTTCGAGTTCATTTATGTTTATTCAAATCATCAACATCTAAAATTCTCTCATATATTCATCAACATATCGGCCTACTTGGTGAAGTTCTTGCAATTTTGTAAACATGCCCTACAAGTATGTCTTGAGCACAAATCTCCTTCTCAATAATATCTTCATCTCTTCCCAAGTTTGTACACTTTGTTTTCTATCCCTTACTTTAGCTACATTTTGATTCTTCTACTACATGGTAGCATATCTAGTAAACTCCAGCACAGCAAGTCGCACTTTAACAGTATCAGCATACTCATAACAATCTAACACTTTCTCTATCTTCTCTTCCTACTCTAAATATTCATCTACATCTCCACTTTTATTGAAGGGTGTAATTTAGACCTTAACATTGTCAAGTCCTTGAGAAACTCGATATCCTCACTCTTGTGTTTGGTAGTATTCAGCCTCTTCTTCTTCTTCTCCGTCGGTCTCCACTTCTACTTCCCCATCATCCTCATCTATCTCCTCCAACTCCAATTGTCGTCGAGCAACTCGATCTGTAACCCCTCTAAGTTGATGGGGTTGAATTAGGCGATTGGCTTGATTACTATAGCCATACTGTCTTTCTAGAACATTCTCAAGTAAGTTATGATATGGTACACCCTGGGGTTGTTATCTGTTAACTTGCAACGCAATTACCAGACTCTCAACAAGGTTGGTGAGTCTATCAAGCTTATCGTTAACTTACCTAAAAGTATTACTTCCATTTTGACTACAGCCAACTTGAGCACCATTGACTTGGTCACCAATAACTCCCCGAATACTTGAATCTCACATGATGTGGTACTTCTTCAATAGATAGACAAAACAACATACAATAAATACTACTTCTTACTACCCAAAACCTTACTTACACACATACTAGTAACTTCAACACCTAACATATGCACAAATACCATAAAAATGAACTTGCTTTGTTTTTGTGATGAAAAATAGAGTAATAACAAGAACTACACTTACCAACATACGAACCTCCATTTCATAACTCATAACTCCAAACATACTTCACACGAACATATTGACGCAACTACGAAAGGAACATAATAGCCACTAAAAGCAAACATGAACCAAAACTTCACTGTAACTTCACATACTCTCTTTCGAAACAATGCTCTAATACCAACAAAGTAATGCATCTCCTAGTTCATATACACAAAGAAGCACTACAACAAGAAGGAACCAAAAGAAAATAAAAAGGGATTAGCAAATCCAAACAACTACTAATCAAATATTACATACTGATTGATTTTACTCAACTTATGATTTGCCAAATATGACTTACCAGTCTAAACTATAGAGTCACTAACCACTACTCCTTACTAAAGGAAATAGATAAGAGTCAAGAGAGAGTGAAAGCACTAAGGTTGCTCAATAAAGAAATTGATAATATTCAATAATGAGGTATTGATATCTACATACGACAAATGGTGATTTATATACTTATCCCACTAGAGTTACAATATATACATGAAAAGACAAAAGGGTAATTTACAAATAGACTACATGAAATATATTAAAAGAGATAAAAGAGACGAAGAATATTTTGTATGGAAAAATAAAGGATCAGTCTAAAATGTTGTGCTAGAAGATAGGTATCGTATGGTGGTCGGTGGTCTAGAGTATGATGCAATTCGAACAAAGTGAAGAAAAGAGTTTACAGTCAGGGCTGACTTGATTTGGTTCAAGTCAGAGCTCAATCATTAAAAGACACCCAGATTTCTTTAGGTTAGGTATCTCACAATTTGGTTCAGATTGGGGTCAGATGCTAGTCTACTTGGGAGCTCGAATTAGACAAGAGTTTGTATTAAGTGAGAGCTTGGTGATAGGTATGGCTATTCAGCATGTTGGCTTAACAACTTTAGAAACTATGTTGGCACACATGAGAGCTCAACACTCAAGTCAACTATAGTGTAAAAATGGAGATCGAAATAGGAATCCTTGTCCTAAATAGGGCTTCGAGCTATGATACGTCTCCAGGGTCGAATACATAGAAGAGCACCACAATGAACAAACCAAAACAAACAGGAAAAAGGTTAGCAAAGTCTAGGCAACTACTGAATGGATATGATACACCACTTGATCCTATTCGGCTAATAATCCATTGGATATGACATACCAGTCCAAACTGAAGGGTCACTCACCACTACTCCTTGCTAAAAGGAATAGATAAGAGTTGAATAATAACGAAAACACTAAGGTTGCTCAAAGAGAATAATTTTGTATTGAAAGTTGGATGATTGTCTATATACAAGGAAAGTGGAGGTTTATATACTTGCTCACTAGGGTTATTTTACACGTACAAAAAGACAAAAGGGTATTTTACAATTATGTTACATTAATCATACTAAAAAGGGGTAAAAAGGACAAATAATATCTAGTACAAAAAAGAAAAAAATTATTATGGAACGTTGTATCAGAAGGTACATATCACTTGATGGTTGTACGTTAGGAGTACGATACATAGGCAAAAGCAAGAAGTGCTGGGAGTCAAGGGCTGACCTAATCTAGATCAGGTCGAGAGCCAATCAGCTTAGCAAAAAGGTCAGCTATCTTGAAGTTAGATGCCAATGGGTCAAGTCGGTAGCTTGGCTTGGCTAATTCAGGGCTGTCTTCTAGATTAGGACTTTGTTGTTGGGTAGAAGCATGTTGGACATACATGAGGATCTAAGAGACAAGTCGATAGGAGGTCAGATTGGGATAGGAGTCCCCATCTCTGCTATGGCTTCGAGCCAATATTTTTCCTTATAAGCCCTTAAAGTCCTCTAGCTAAGCTTCTTGTGATCAATCTAGGGGGTTGATTCCTATCAAGCTAGTATCTTCCATGTGAGTCCTTAGAGTCCTCTAGCTCGGCTATACATAACTGGTCAGGAGAGTTGATTCCTATTATGAATCATTTTTCCTTGTTGCTCGCTTCATTGAAGTGAGGTTTTTTCTAAAGATTTTTTCACTCAAGGACGAATGATTGCCAAAACAAAAGGGAGAAGCATTATCTTTACCTAAATCCTTGGAGGAACTAACTAGGTTTGCTCATTTCTTTAAGTGGACTGTTATATCTTTCCTTCCAACCAAAGGTTGATATTAGTCTCTAGAGTAACTATTGAGGAGTTGCTTATTTTAGATTCAACCGACTGGGCTTTATTGAGACAAGTCATTTCCCGAGGACTAACATCCTTTCCTTTCCCATTACTTTGTAGGTGGTTGGATGAAAAGACTTTTATTTTTCCTTTGTAAATCCTTCTTTCTTTGGACTTTAATCCAATCTCCATATGTGCCTTCACTAATACCTTAAAAGGCATTGGCATCAATGCAATCTAACGGCCCCCTTTCATTCCAACTAGTATTAATGTTATTTGAATCTTCTTTAGAGATATGATATTCCACTATCATTACTTCTCCTCCCTTTTCAAGGGTCTTATCCTTCTCCTCATCGACGACACTTAGCTTCCTAGATGATGGATTCTCCCTTATTTGGATTGATTCATTGCTAGTGTTAATGTTTGGATAAGTCCATTTATTGTGATTAATTCTCTCACAATTCTCAATAAGGCTAAGCAAACCTTCGTATTGAATTTTGAAAGGAACATTATTAATATACATTGTATGTTTAAGAGGAATATTCATATTAACCCGAATACAAATATACGTAAAATGTCCATGTTGTAGCCTAATGGTATAAGAATCATAATGAAGAAGCGATCCTATTTTATCTCTTATTCTTCGTATAGCAATGGGAGAAAAAAATTCCATTCATAATCTTGAATTATGCACCCATACAATAATTGAATCGAACCCAGCAACTTCCAGTTGAAAACTCGGCTCCTATCTTTATAAAGCTATATAGTAGCCATTTATGAACCACAATCCATTTTTAATAATCCAATTGAAATCATCGGCACTATCCAAAGACATAAAGTAGAAACCAGATCTCACATAAATTCATTTAAAAGATGCCAATGATTTCCAGATCTTCTTCAATCTATCTAACATCATCTTATATCCAAGATTCGATCCCATAACTTTTGCGATGAGGGTATTTTGCCAAGGGGCATACATAATATCTTTCTTTACCTTAGAGAAATTCACAAAATAAACTCCTTCCTCCACCATCTCATTATGGAGTTTACCCTCTTCCTATGCTGCTTCAAAATCATGATCCATAATCTTCTTATCTCATTATTCAGGAAAACATATACGTTCATATAACCTTAGGATATTAGATAGCAAAATGTCGCGAAACAACATTCTTGAAGGAGGAGGAGAATGACCTTCCATGAGGCAATCCGATACTGTCTAGTTGACATGCAATTGGTTTTCCTCACTAGCTAGGCTTTTTTCCATCTATGCAAGATATCTCTGTCTTGATCTTTCGAAGCATGTGAAAGGCTCAAGTTAGGGCTTTCTCTAAGAGACACCATTTCCTATTTTTTTGTCTTATGTTCCTAAGCCTTGTAATTTTATGAACCTAATAATGAAAAAGTATTATGATTCGAAAAATATATACATTAAGAGTTTCTAAAACTATATATTATAATATGATTAGGACTAGACTGTGTTTTCTTAAAAGTGTGATATATAACTAAAATTGAAAGCTTATAATTTGGTTACAATAATGTTAAAAAACAAAAAAGGCTATAAAACTTTTAATCCATTTTCCCTTTAGTGAAAATTTATTATTTATTTTTTTTAAATGCTACGAAACCAAAAAAATCATTAAATTATATAAATTTATTGGTATGTGAACACCCTGCCTTGATGTATTTACTTTTCATTCGTTTAAGTCGATTTCTACCATTTTCCCTCATTTCCTTTTATTAAATCTTGTGTTTTTTTTTTTTTTTTGCTAGATTTTTTTTCAAATTAAACATACGAGTTCTAACCTTGCTTTGAAAAAAAAAAAAAAGAAAGAAAGAAAAGAAAAAAAATAAGAAAACAAAAACCAAGTTTAAACATGAAAAAAGTGTATGTATGTATGTGTGTATGTGTGTGTATATTAACAGACAACATACCTGCATAGCATGTGCATAAAATAAATAAAATTGTGCAGTATAATTGTAGACTCTATAAATTTAACCTTCTAAACATAATGTCGAACTTGAGTATCGTAGACATTTCCCTAAGTCGACAAAACTACATAAAATGAAAACAAACTAAAATTTTGAACTTGGAACTTAAAACGAACTTGAAAGACCCAATGATATAATTTGGAAACTCTTATCATGCAAGAAAACCCCAATCCCTACATACATGTACTAAAAAAAAATGTAAACCTAAACTTAATAGAAATCATAAATATCAAATCATAAAAAAAATTTTAAAACTTTACAAAATTGATAACAAACGAATCAAGGATTATTTCAAGTAATAATAAACAACAAAACTAAGCTAGTTAAATGAATAAATTAATAAATTTACAAAAATTATTTTACTTGCATACATAAGTAACCCCACAATATGTATATATATATATATATATATATATAAATATATTATTAAGCAATTTCCTTTTCTTAATCTATCATATGATATATATATATATATATATATGTTGTATAATAAAACGGTGTTCATAAATAATTAAGCCAATTGATCCTTAAGCTATTAAGTATAAGTAAATTATTTCCGAGTTGGTGAAAAATCCTAAAACATACATAATCTTACTCGAACTCTAAAACATACATAAACTCACTCGAACCCTAAAACCTAAGATGATCAAGGACTTACGATCATAAATATATAATTAAAAATATAATTTCAATAAATTTTATTTAACTCTAGAAAACTTGAAAATTTCTTAAGAGGCAAATCACA